>CM035431.1:71419274-71676774 GCA_020310875.1 Ceratopteris richardii
TCTAGCTAGCACTAGAGTAAAAAGTGCCCATGTATAGGGAAAAGGTTCACATCAAAGCTACTTGAGGAACACATAAGTGTAAGAAACCCCCCTGGAGCGAATGATGTGAACACATACAGGGAGTGACAGATCAGCCCTCACAAGGTAACAAGCCTAAAGCTTTGCGAAAAGCTTCAAACTTTTCCCGTGGAAGAGCTTTGGTGAATATGTCTGCCACATTATCTTGTGTAGGCACATATACCAAATCAATATCTCTTGCATGAAGGCGCTCTCTCACATAGTGATAATGCACCTCAATATGTTTGGTCCGTGCATGAAACACTGGGTTTCGTGCAACAACCAAAGCACTCTGACTATCTGTGAGAATATGTGTAGCAGCATCAATCTCCATGCAAAGATCCATCAATAGGCGTCTCAGCCATATACACTCCACTGTCGCTGTGAAGACTGCCTTGTACTCAGCTTCACAACTCGATGTCGTCACTGTAGGTTGCTTCTTACTCAACCAAGATATGCATGACTCTCCAAGGAAAAATCAATTACCACTAGTGGACACGCGAGTATCATAACAACCAGCCCAATCACTATCTATAAAAGCATGCAAGCATGGCTGAACATCTCTGCCATAAAAGAGACCTAAGCTCAAAGTGCCTCAGAGATATCTAAACACATGTTTCACTGCTTGCCAATGCTTAGTGCCAGGGCTATGCATGAATCGACTCAACTGGGAAACTACATACTGTATATCCGGCCTTGTGTTGCATGCATATATAAGACATCCCACAGCTTGTTGATAAAGAGAAGTGTCAAATGCATCACTGGAATCCTCAACTGAGAACCTGAATCCTGTCTCAACTGGTGTGGAAACTGGCTTACAATCGTCAAAGTCAAAACGCTGAAGTAGTTTTTCAACATACTTTGCTTGATGCATAACAATTCCCCCCTCAACGGATACAAATTGGATGCCAAGATAGTAGCTAAAAAGACCAAGATAAGTGGCATCAAAAGTATGCTGCAAATCAGCCATAAGAATGTCAAGTTTTGCATCACATGACTCAGTCAAGAGTATGTCATCGACATAAAGAACAAGCACTATAAGATCAACCCCATTTTTGCATACATAGAGTGTGCTTTCAATCGGACTACATGTGAAGCCAAGAGCAATCAAGTGCTTATGTATTTTTTCATACCATGCACGTGGAGCTTGCTTGAGACCATACAAGGCTTTATGCAAGTGACAAACCGTATGCTCTTTCCCTTTCATAGCAAATCCAAGATGTTGCTTCACATAGACCTCTTCTTGCAAATCACCATTCAAGAAGGTTGTTTTTATGTCCAACTGATGCACTTTCCAACCTCGATGGGCAGCCAATACAACTATGGTACGAATGGTAGTCATGCGTGAAGTAGGTGCAAAAGTTTCCTCATAGTCAATGCCATATTGTTGCACATATCCTTTGGCAACCAATCTAGCTTTGTAGCGATCAATGCTACCATCATATTTTCTCTTAATCTTGTAAACCCACTTTGTACCAATGGCATTCTTTCCTTTTGGCAATTCACATAACTCCCAAGTACCATTCCTATGTATGGAATCCATTTCTGATTGCATAGCACTCATCCATTGTGGATCGTCACATGCATCTTCAAAAGAAAGTGGCTCTTCATTACATGCTGTAGCAATAAGAGAATAATCCACAAAATTACTTGATGCATGGTGAGAACTTGATCTTGTTCTACCAAGTAAAGGTGCACTCAATTTGCTGTCCAGCAAAGTTTGTTTCAGCCACTTTGGCATAGATTGTGCACTCTTGATAGACATGCGTTCATTATGTAAAACATCTTCAATATGTACATCATGCGTGGGCTGAACTTCATGCTCATTTTCAGCCATATTTTGATGCAAATGTTTAGCCATATGTGGCTGGAAATTTCCAGCAGTTTGGACATTTTTTGACTGAAAATTTTCAGCCATATTTGGCTGGAATTTTTCAGCCCTTTGAATCTCAGTTGGCTGGTCTACATGGCCATAGTCAAGCGCACCATTTTGGAACAAAGGCATGAGTGTATCGAACACATCTTGTGCGCTAACTGTTGGCAGTTTTTTGCATTCAAGTAGAGGGAAAACTGAATTTTCAGCAAATACCACGTCTCGACTCACAATAATTGTATTCGTCAATGGATGGTACAACCGATATCCCTTACTTTCAACACTGTAACCAACAAATATACATTTCTTTGCCTTGTCATCAAGTTTGTGACGTTGTTGTGATGGCACAAGAGCATATGCCAAACAACCAAACACACACATATGACTAACCATAGGCTTATGACCATTCCAAGCCTCATAAGGAGTGATGACTCTCAATGCTTTTGTAGGGCAGCGATTCAACACATAATTTGCACACATGACCGCTTCCATCCAAAACTTATCAGGAAGATGCTTTCTTTTAACCATACATCGTGCGATTTCAAGTAGAGTTCTATTTTTACGCTCGGCAACACCATTTTGTTGAGGTGTATATGGCACTGTACATTGGTGTGAAATACCTCTTTCACGAAGAAAAGCATTAAACTCATGTGACATGTATTCACCACCACGATCTGTGCGTAGAGTCAAAAGCTTTTGTGAAGAAAAAGTTTTAGCCATAGCTAAAAATGCTTTGAAGCAAGAAAATACCTCACTCTTTGCTTTCATAGGATACACCCATGTATGACGAGTAGCATCATCAATGAAGGTAACAAAATATACATGCTTCCCAAAAGATGGAGTCTTGACGGAACCACATACATCACTATGAACAAGCTGCAATTTTCTTGTAGTGTGTGTATGACCATCTTTTGGAAAAGAAGCACGATGTATTTTTCCAAGAATGCAACCTTCACATGCATGCTTTTCAATGGACTCAAGTGTAGGCAAGCCAATAACCATGTCCTTCTTTTGCAAGTGGAGCAAACTATTGAAGTTCAAGTGACCAAAACGAGCATGCCAAAGCTCCATTTCAGCCATGGAAGAAGTATGAGTAACTAAGGCATTCGAGGCAGCCCTCTTGTATGTATCCATGCGATACAAACCATTACATAATGTACCGAACATCACGATAGTATCGCCATTGCTGAAATCATGAACCATACACTTATCATCAACAAAGTGTACATGAAGTCCAACTTTGGCAATCAACGGAACTGAAATTAAGTTCTTCTTGATACCGGGCACATACAATGCATTTTTCAAGAGAATCACACCTCCATTTGCAGTCGTAAGCTCAATTTCTCCTACTTCAATGATAGGATAAGAGGCATTGTTTGCACACACCACGTCCTCCTTTAGATGCATCTTTCAAAGAGGCAAAAAATCTTTTGCATGATGTTATGTGCTTTGAAGCACCACTATCAAAAAACCAATCCGAATCAGCCTCACTCACAACCATACATTTAGAATGTAAAGAAGCATCATAATGACATGTAACAACACATGCCCAAAAAATTTGAGCCATGTTAGCTTCATCATTCTTTGCATTTGCTGAATTTTTAGCAATAGACATGCCAGGTTCCTTCTTCTTTTCATTGCGTTTAGCAAGCTTTCTACATTCATCAATAGTATGACCAGCCTTCCGACAATATTTGCATCTCTTCTTCTTTTGCAAATCACCATCATTAGAGGAATGAGTGGAAGAGGAAGCTTGAGGCTTTAGTTTTGATGAACCCAAAGCTGAACCATACTTGCTTTTCCCCTTTTGTGAGATAGCAAGTGCTTGCGTTCCCTCAATCAAACCACTCCTAATTCACTCTAGATTGCTCTTCTTGCAAAAGAAGAGACACAACCTCATCAAATGCATACATATTAGGATTTCCTTTTGCAACCAAACGGAGTGTAGTAGCAAAGCTTTGAAAAGATTCCGGTAATCCTTTCAACAATGTAGAAATGAGTGATGCATCCAGAATGATCTCATCTATGTTTGCCAATTTCTCTTTCAAGTCCTTGATGCGTGTCACATACACATCCACTGACTCATTTTCAACCATACATACATCCTCAAGTTGCTTCCTCAAGTATGCAACACGTGCTTCATTACGCACGGCATACAAAGAAGCAAGAGTGTCCCATGCCTCTCTCGATGTAGAACATGACCGAATGTGTGGAACTATATGACGCTTCACTGAAAGTGCAATCAAAGCATGAGCTTGAGCATCTTTTCCATCCCATCTAAGCTGCTCCTGTGTAGGTGGAGAAGGAGAAACCACTGTACTCGAAGAAGAAGCTCCATCTGTGACAGTAGACTGTGAAGTAGAAGCACCTCCCGGTCTTCGATCTACATCTCCCACTATGTTCCAAAGTTGTTTTGCAACAAGAACATGCTTCATCATGTAAGACCACATCGGATAGTTGGTCCCATCAAGCTTATCTTCAGATTGAAGCATGCCAAACAAGTCATTGCTGCCCGCCATTTCACTAAGGAACAAGAATGTGATAAAATCTTCACTTCGATGAAAGCTAAAATGAGTGATGAAATTTCAGCTCACAAACCGTCACTCTGATGGCGATTCTGATTGGAGGAATGGCTTCAAAATGGGGGTAAAACCCTAGCGCACCTGGTGGAAATGTTTCCGGGCTGTTGAAATTCACACTTCTATGTTTCGAAGTCGATTTGCACTGTTAAAGTGCACGTAGCCGTGACGCGAAAAACCGAAACTTGAGAAGGAGTTGAACCTGCTCTGATACCACTGTTGGGTGTGTGTAGAAGTGCGAGAGACACACGAGAAGCACACACAAAGAGCACAAACGCAGCAAGACACACGGAAAAGACGATGGCTGGAATAGCTCTCTCTATTGATCGATAAACTAAACTGAAGTAAGAGCAGAATAATCCCTAAGTACAAAGTACCACCACATATGAGAGTATCAAGTATGTGGTAACATGGGGAAAAATCCTCTAGCCAGCACTAGAGCAAAAAGTGCCCATGTATAGGGAAAAGGTTCACATCAAAGCTACTCGAGGAACACATAAGTGTAACAAAGCCAATAGTGTGTTCCATAGTAATTAGATCTTTAATGAGCTTCACCTATGCCAACCGTTCTCCTCAACACCATCATTAACTTGCCCTTTGTGATTCCAATGATCAATAATTAATTCCACCATATTGAAGTCACTAGTGGGGATCATGACCACAAGACTGGAGTCAAGAGAGAGCCAAGTCTCGGTTCTCTCATGCTTTGATTTCAGGGCATAGATAGAAACAATCAAGAATGGGTGTAAGCTTCCAAACCTCATAGAAACTTACCTATGATGGGGGTCACATGTGGAGCCTAAGAAAGACAAGGCCACCATCCACCAATGCTTAAATGCAACCACCATCCACCACTTTCCCCAAGGGTGAGATGTAGAGAACTAGCAACAATTTGTAGAGATGTTTTGAAGTGTTTTCATGAGGTCAACAATAGTGACCTTGACCTCTTCAAAAACAAATGAAGCCAATAATAAATCTTACATCTCTAAACCATTGACATATGAGTAAAGCATGCACTGAGTACATGAGCCCACGAGAATTTAACGAAAGAATAATCATTTTTGAAAGGATTGTTCTTTTTTATTAGAGGTTTTGTCTCTATTGTTCTTAGGTTTACATTCATCCCTTTTCTTTGAGATGATGACATTATTTACCTTTCATGCTCTTCTTTGCTATTGACATAGCCTTCAAGGTTGTGTTCTTTAGTCGTGAAAAATTCTTTGTAAGATTTACAATCTTCTGAAATCTTGAAATTCATTGAAGCCCCTTGGGTAATCCATCAGGTTGACATCTTTCTCCAATTGGTTGATTTCTTTATTTTGCAGCTCCACCTGATCTGCAATGCATGAAGGTCCTTCATTAAGCCATTTTTTATTTAATTTTTTCATAGAAAAAGTAGTTTTCAACTTTATTGTTTCGAAGCCAACTTGTTCCGCTCTCATTTAAATGAAAATGATTCTCCGATGTGGCACAAGCATATCAAAGAAAACCTATTGTTGAACAAACAAGATTAAAACAAAGTTCCAGAGAAAAATGTGTATATATAGCTAGAGTGGGTATATATATATATATATATATATATATATATATATATATATATATATATATATATATATATAGAGAGAGAGAGAGAGAGAGAGAGAGAGAGAGAGAGAGTATGTGTATATATTATTTCTTTCTCTGTATGTATATGAACCAGTGTGTCACGTATGTATGCATGTAACCATGCCTTGATGTGTGTATACACGTACATCATTGCATGCACACATGCATGTCTAGAAATGTACAACTATGCACGAGAGAAGGTGAAGCAATATGTATGTGTGTACAAGCGTTTTTATATGCGCTTATGCTAGTAATGTGGTGCACCCATATATATTAGTACTAGTGTATAAATCAATACAGGAATCCTGAAAAATTAGATCCGTGAATAGATGGCTGCCTTATGAAGTGCAATGGAGAGCTTGATTGTAGTATAGCGCCGCTGTGGGTGGCCATCCCTTGTGTAAAAGAAGAGGAGAGGAAAAGAACACGTCAGTTTGTGAGGAGCCAAAACGTTTCATGATGATGGCTCATCCATCAACAGAGAAAGTCAGTGTTCCTTTTTTCACTCTTTTGACTTTGAAATTCCTTGCACAGTGGACACATGTTTGGCCATAGAAACTCCAAAAGAGTAGCTCAAGAATGTGCCATAGTAGTTCCTCTCTTTAAGAGCCTTACTCACTAAAGCATCAAAGGAAGAAAAGCAACCTACTTTATTCTGATATGAAGCGAAAGAGTGAGTTATTGTCTGTCGTTGATTTTGTTTGTTTGTGTGTGTGTGTAGAAAGAGTGAGTTACTGTTTTCAGTTGAATGTATTTCATGGATCTGAAGGAAAGAGAGCACATGCTATTCTCTGGAAAGTCCTTTGAAAAAGAGATCAAACATGGAAGTATTCAAGCACTAAATAAAGCAGGAATGAATTGTACATATGTTTGTATATGTGTGGGACGAAAGTGATTTTTTGTTTCAACTTGTAGGTGTGCGTTTTTCTATGTACGTTTGAATGTGTGTGTGTGAGTGTGTGGCTGTCTTTAGAGATGTCCTGTTGACCTAATAGAGATAAAAAGAACATGTCATGCTATCTAGAAAGTCATTTGAAAAGGAATTCAAACAGTGTAAATCTCTTATGATGGCTCCTTTTATGATGACAAGAAGATGACAGGATACCTCTTGTAGGAAGCAACATCCATCTAATGGATTCTCTGCAGTCATGGCCAAGAGGACAAATAATTTCATTCAAAGATGCACATTGGACTTGTCTCCAACCTTCTATGGACCCACCTCCACACATGATCTGTATATAGCCTTCCCATTATACATAAGCTACCCATGTTCAATCAAGTAGTTTCAAAGGATGCATTCTCACCCTTTGGACTACTATTTGCTCTAGATAGTGCATCTGTGTGGTTGTGTTCATCAGACAACTTGCTAAACTTAAGCTTAAAAGAGCATATATTGTATTTTAGAAAGTACTAAACTTGAATTGGGATAGTGTGGTATTGCTACCATGGTGTTTTTCTGGATCATAAAAATATATCATGATGATCTCTTGCAAGAAACGATGCAACTCTGTAATCCTCTATATTCAATGGATGCTTGTGATCATTGTGAAAGAAATGAATAATTCCATGCAAAAGTGCACCATGGAATCGTTCTCAATTTTCTACACATCCACATCATCTCATGTTGTATATACGATTGTAAGAGAAGCGATTCATTGCCAATTATGCAACTTTGAACAGATGCCACTTCATCTTTTGGAAGATTTGACCTTCCTTTCAGTGATACATAAGCCTTTTTTGTGGATTCTGTTGGTTGAGACTATACACTATAGACTACATTTTTTGGTGGTAGATGAAGGAAATGGACTATGCCACCATTCCTCTATTCATAGATGAGGGTAGAACATCGACACATTGCACCTCCTATTGTGGACACAAGAATACAATGGACTATTCCAGCAGGTTGGAATATTGATGAAGATGATCAACATTGGAATGCATGAATGTCCATGTCCAAAAATGGGATTTTCTCTAGCTATCTGTAGTGTAGAGAAAATATGCATTCGGGGTCAGGTTATCAAATAAAATAGGTTCAAAATATTCCATATGTTGATGTGAAAATAACCATAGTGATAAGATCTAAAGAACAAACAACACTAGTTTGTATATGACCATTAGAGAACAATCCTAGATATTATGTATGATCATCTACTGTAAATCTACCTTGATAACATAAAAAGTAGGAAATTTTCTTTATCTGTATTGTATTTTTAGTACTGATATATTTGATGGAATGATTATGTTATGATAAATATTCTTTTTTTTTATATTTTATCTATTTGATAATTTTTTTCAATGATGACTGAAGCTTCTCATATCATTATTTTGGTGCATTTACTTAGTTCATATGAATTATGAAATATCTTGACATGTGATAGTTTCTAGACACATTTTTTCCATAATATGTATTTATCCAAAAACTATAGAAGTTGATTGTATGGTAGCTAAACTAGAATAAAGCTATAAAGAAAATTTTCCTGAACTTAGATTCTTAACCATTCATACAATTCATCAGCTAAACTAGAATAAAACTATAAAGACTAATTGTATTATATTGTTTGATGACTCTAAAATAATATGGAGGTAAAACACTATAGAATAGTATAAAGCGTCAAATCATTTAACATCTATCCAAGGAAGGACATTGATAGATAAAAAAGCCTCTAGAAAAGGAGATAAAGCTGATGATGATCATATCGATGAAGTAACTTGAAAATTGTCATAATCCTTGACAATATATAAGCTGTAAATGGATCACCTATATATTTTTCCTTTTTTTTTTGTCACAAGGTTTTTGAAAATGCTCCTTTCATAATAGATAACATTGATTGCTTTATTTTTTGCTAATATACAACATTGATTGACTTACTTTTTTTGCTATCAGTATTGTTAATATTGTTATACATAGTTCCTTCTTAGTATTGTTAGACATAGTTCCAAGCTAGATCATTTATCAGTGTGTGTTGGAACAAGAGCAGAAGTTGCTAAGGTTCCTGGATCGAGGGCAAGCCGAATTATTTATCATTGTAAGTTGGATGACAATTTATTTAACGCTTACTCAATTCTTTTTGTGTTCATTAAATCTTGTGTATGCTAGAAGATGATGAAGACGGTTACCTTTAGGACATTTTTTGGTGGAATTACGTGTATGGTTTTGATATTTTATGTATATCATTATCTTATATCTCTTTTTATTTGTTACACGTATTGTCTATGTGGATACCTTCTCAAAGTCTCTGAAAAAATCATATTTGGTCCATATTATGGTTGAGGGTTGTTTTGAGGTTCTAGTTGGTTTTCTTGAGTACTACTATATGTTGTTGGAGATTGAGGATATGAATGAAGGGAATTCTATGGTCAGGTTTTTGACTAACATCAAATATTTGAAGGAACAATTGATTTCTTTTGATGAGTCTTGAAAGATTGTTCACCTGTGGAGACTGTTTTCAATGGTCTTCATGATTCATATCATAGTTTTGCTTCTACTTTTTGGTTGATGATGAAAGGAAATCCAAATGCCTTTAATTTGAGGATTTAGTCTCTGTTTTGTTGCAGGAAGTATGAGGCCTTAATGAGTTTTTAAGATCTTAAATGCTCCACTCTATTTGATACACTATGTGACCAATTTCCTACATAGACTTCATATGAAAGTAATTCTGAAGATCTATATTTTTAAGAGTATAGAAACTAACATAGGTTTAGCAAGAGGTGTCAAGAGTTATTATTCCCTTTTTTTTTTTCAAAAGAGGAGGTTCGGCACCAGCCTAGTCTCCATTATATGAATAAATTAAAAGAACAACTCTTACAAAGGAAGGGGGCATAGTGCCCATGGGATCCCCCTTATCCCACAAAGCAAGGGAAAAATCATCTTGACTTCTAGAGGGCTCACCTAATGTTTGTCAAACTTTTCCATTCTAGCCTAATCATGTTTTACTGCACTAATTCTTAACCTTATGTTCAATATTACTTAATCATTAGTCTTCTTTACATAAAACTTTCTTCTCCTCAATTAATTTGTATGTGACCAATGTCTTCCTCTCATGGTTATAGTTTGTATTGCAGATTTTTAGGGCCCCCATTATGAGGCGATGTTGATTATGAATTTCTCTATTTTCAAGAACTCCAGGGTCAATGGACCATTTGTGGATACATCATGGCTTAAGTAGGCCTGATTCATTGCCATGTGAGTAGGTTGGTATGTATCAAACATCAAGGTTATTGTGTTTGAACGTATGGCCCTATAGAAAGTGCAAATGTGCAAGAGAAATGAAATAGATACACACAAGATTGCAATTCCAAAGAGTGTTTCAATGGCAAGTTATGTGTATGCATTAACTTGAAGAAGGTTAACGCAGCCACTATCAGAGATAGTTATCCGCTTCCTATCACTGAGCATCTATTGGAAAGGGTAGCAGGCAAGGAAGTGTGCAGCTTCTTAGATGTGTTCTCTGGTTACAATCAAGTAGCCATTGCACCAGAAGATCAACATAAGATAGTTTTTGCCACGGATTGGGGCATATTTGCTTTTTGGGTAATGCCATTTGGGCTTACCAATGCTCCTGCAACCTTCCAAAGACTGATGTGCCATGTGTTTAAAGAATTCTTGAGGAAGAATTTGGAAGTCTATGTTGATGATCTCTGTGCTCATTCCAAACATTAGACAGATTCATATACCTGAACTCAGGCAAATCTTTGACAAATTTAGAGAATATCAAGTCTGCCTAAACCCAGAAAAGTGTGGTTTCATGGTCAGGCAAGGCAAGATTCTAGGACACATAGTGTCAAATAACGGCATATCCACTGACGAAGAGAAAGTGAGAGCTATCGCAAAACTACCTAGGCCAAAGAATGTCAAGGAAGTGCAAGCTTTCATGGGGCACTGTGGTTATTATTGATGTTTCATACACATGTATGCCATCATTGCAAAGCCTCTGTACGGACTTTTGACCAACTTTGAGTGGACTGATGAATGTGAGAAATCTTTCAATGAGCTTAAATGGCGATTGTGTTCAACACCAATCTTGACTACAACGGATTGGAACAAGCCATTCCATGTCCATGTGGATGCATCCAACTATGCTATTAGGTGTGTACTTGCACAACCTACGAGCGAAGGTAATATGGATCTTCCAATCGCCTATGCTAGTAGACAGTTAAATGCAGCTGAACGAAATTATACCACTACTGAGAGAGAAGGGTTAGGCATGGTATATGCATTTAAAAAGTTTAGGTACTATTTTCTTGCAAATAAGTTTAATTTTTTTTACTGATCATCAAGATCTACTTTACTTGGTAGACAAGCCATGCAATACAGGGAGATTAGTAAGATGGTTCCTCTTACTAATCGAATATGACTTTGAGGTAGTGGTGAGAAAAGGCAAGACTCATTTGAGAGCAGATCATCTCTCGAGGCTCACATCCGGAGAGGCCCCACAAGGAGTATCAGATGACCTTCCTGATGCTTACTTGTTTAATTTGGAAGTTATACCACAGTGGGCCAAGACCTTAGTACCAGTACTGACATATGGACCTAACCATCTAGTAGTAAACACTCAAGATAGGGAGGTAGTAAAAGCCGAGAAGCACCATATCATGTCAGGGAGCATGTACAAACATACAGATCAAGGAATATTAGCTTGTTGTGTGGAAGAGGATGAGTACGTGAAATGTTTGCAATTAGCACATGTTGGTGCATTAGAGCAACACTACTCGAGGCAAAGAACTTTACAGACACTAAGGAGAGTCGGAGTGCACTAGCTAACTATGGAAGCAGATGTCCATAGGACATGCAAGGAATGCCCAATCTGTCGTACTAAACCACATGTGGAACATGCCACTCTTTATCGGATGTCTTTAGTGCCAGATTGGAGCGAACCATTAGTAGCCCTTTTGAGGACGAGAACCTTTCCACAATATATGACATTGGCTAGGCAAAGGAGCTTAGAACAAGAAGCGTCAGACTACACTCTCATTGGAAATAATCTTTACAAACGAGGAAAAGATAAGTATCTTATATTATGTGTCCACGAAAGTGAATATCTTAAGATCCTGGAAACTGATCACCAAGGTGTAGCAAGAGGACACTTTGGACCAGATTGGGTGATCAAGGTGATACTATTTGCAGGTCTTTGGTGGCCAACCCTTCACATGGATGCACATACCTATGTGAAGAGGTGTGATGTTTTTCAGCAAACTGAGTATCCTAAACGTAAAGATGAGATGCCTTTGAAACCTATGATGGATGGACGTGCATTTTCTAAGTGGGGAATAGACTTTTTTGGTCCTATTAATCCTCCAGCTAACGGTTCCCATGCTGAATACATCATTGTGGCTACGGGCTATCTCACCAAATGGGTAGAAGTAAAAGCTACAACGAAGAACGACGCCCAGACCACAACTAAGTTCTTATTTGAGAATGTGTTCACTAGATACGGATTGCCAATAGAGTTAGTAAGTGATAGAGGCATGCACTTCTTGAATGAAGTCATTGAGAACCTTCTCCAAGAATTCTTGGTGATACATAAGAAGTCGGCCCCCTATCATCCACAAGCTAATGGACAGGCTGAGAGCACAAATAAGATTCTATGCAATGTATTGACAAAATTGGTTAATAATAAACGCTCTCATTGGGACAAACGGCTACACCATGTTGTTTGGGCATACAGAGTTGCCTATAAAACGGTACTCCAAGCCACACCCTTTCAGATGGTGTTCAGCCAAAATGCAGTGCTACATTGGACTTTTTGATACCTACATTGAAAGTAGCACAAGAGCATGACTAGACAGGCCATGAGCTCTCCTCTAGAATCTTCGATCTTGAACTATTAGGTGAAATGTGATTGAGAGCTGCAGCAGGAATTTATGCAACCAAGAAGAGACAAAAAGCATATTTTGACACATATGTGAAGGATAAGGGCTTGAAAGTAGGAGACCTAGTCCTACTCTACACCTTGAAGCAACATGCATGGAAATTAGAGAAGAGAGGCTATGGACCAATGATTATCAATAGGATCTCCACAAGTGGAGTAGTTCAACTAGCCACTCTAGAAGGCGACATCCTACCAAGTTACATTAGTGGATGCAGAGTCAAGTTATATGAGGAACTCCTCACCGAGGAAATGTTAAATCGACTCAATACTACAAAGAAACGTAAAGAAGAGGAAAAGCGAATTCGAGAAGAAGCACAGACAGAAGCTTTAGAACCTATCCGACGAATGAAATTGAGAAGACACGGTAGAGATCAGCCTATGCCTGACACTCACAAAACTCTAGGTTATCACATGGCCATGTGCGAGGCTTCAGGTGAACGTTCCCATAGTATAGTCGATCGCAACCTTTTGTGACCATAGAGCTAGGACAAGGAGAGAGTGCAAGAACCGTGAGAGCTTTAATTGACTTAGGAGAAACCACTAGTGCAGTTTGACTTTCTTACTGCCAAGAATTACAATTAAAGGTCAATCCTGTAGAGGCATATCTCATAGGGTTGGGAGGCGTGGAAACCCCTTGCATGGGTGAGGTGGAACTACCCCTCTACATTCGAGAGGTTCTAATGGCAGTCAAAGTGCTAGTATGTGAAGACGAGGATCTTACCAAACCTCTTGCCTTGGGCCAAGACTAGATCTATGATCATGCACTCAACCTCAACCTAAGAAGTGGACTTCTTCAGGTTTGGGTAGGTCAAAACCGCATCACGATTGAATTAGAAAATCAAGCACTCAGGCCACTAGAAAAGGCACCAAATCCTGGTTCCTCCAGGAACCCACATGAAGATAACGCTACTATTCTTGTCTAAAGTTCTATGGTGCAGAAGATTTTCAATCTTGACGAAGGTGCAGAAGTCAATGAGGAGTTCCTTGCTTTTCCAAAGAGGATTCGAGGAAAGCAAGCCGGGAAACACATGATGCAAAGGAGTCCAATAATCAAGAAGCATGAGCAATGACCAGTGCATTATAAAATACCTCTTGGCATGAAGCAGATCTAGGTACGCAAGGGTGAAGAACCCTCGGCTTTGGAGATAGGATCCCAAAGGAGCACCAAACGAGCTATAGTGTCGACGATTACAACGAAGGAGTATCCTAGGCATCAAACTAGACAAGCCATTTCTATTTGGGTTCCAAAGCAATCAATGAAGGCTATCCCAGATGCTGGACAGATATGGGTGCCTAAGACCTACTTACGAGCTCAAATAGCTTCACCTCCATTCACCAGATTGAATCAATACTCACAAGCACCCTTCTCATAAATCCTAGGGCAAACATCTACACTCCACACCACTACATCTTCGGTCACACCTAGGAATGTCGAAATGGGTACCCAAAAGGTCCCAAATCCAACACAATCCAGTCCACAAACTTTTACATGTCATCATCACTAAAAGCTACGATTCCACAATCAAAGTTTGGAGCTTAAACCCCATATCAAACCCCCTGATCCAATTTTGTAAATCACTCAACTCTAATGTAGGTGCATTCTGAGTACATTGCACATCCAAAAGTATGCATCTAGGATGAACACTAACCTACTAACCAACATTCACACACATCACAAACACTTCACCCACTAACCCCTAACCACTTGGAATGTCATGTTAGTATTGTGGAGGGAACACCATAACATCCTGTTTCCTATGCAATGCTAATGTGCCTCTCTTCTTCTAGCAGATAAGCATCAATAGCTACAAGCAGTCTCATGGCAGAAGCAGCGGGGCCGAGCTCACAGGTAGGAGTAAGCACTGCACGGATTAATGTGGATAGTCTACCTATTGATGTGCCACCAACTGAATGACCTGTAGAGCTGCAACACCTCCAACAAATACCTGTTCCAGATCCTCCCACTGGAATCATAAGAGAGTCCATGCAAATTCTCATTGGTTCAATGGCATGCCAGGGCCCTTAGGAGAGGCAAAGTATATCTGGGAGTCCAAGTGTGAGTATGACAAGTCATGGGTCCCATTTCAGTTCTTTTCCAAGGAGTTTGAGACTCTCCAGAACACATAAGAGCTTCAAACCATATGGCAACGTGCAAGACTAGCTGAGTACTTTGAGGTGCCCTTACCCAAACCAGATCTTTACGATGTTACTATTTGGTCTCAACATTACAAGCTAATGAGGAAAAGGACAAACCAAGAACATTTTTCCTTCCTTCTTGATTGGGCAACAATGAGTTTAAAAGGTTCAAACTCACATTGGAATTGGTGAGCTCTGCTTTGAACATGCACGGCACGCATGTGCCCTCTGAGAAGGATGCTCTCATTCCCACTAACATGAAGAACCGGAAGCTACAAAAATTGAAAGATATGGTGGCACTTACACCAAACGTGTCCATCGCTCTCCATATGTGCATGCAACATTTTGCGTTTCCTATGGAGGATCGATTCACACAACCCCACAAACGAATATGGTTCGCTCTTTACTTGGCAGAGACAGGTGCATTACCGATTAAGCTTTCTGTATGGATTATGGAGCAACTATATGAAGCAAATAAAAGGTCATCTAGAAAGCTAGTGGCAAATGGTTGTTGTGCAATCACGCACACCATCTACAAGTGCTTAGCATATGATGTACTCGTTGAATGTGCTTTAACATGGTCACAATTACAGATGTTTAAAAGACTCAAAACTTCCACACATCAATCCAAGTGCATGAGGGGCTCAATTCCTTGTGTCCAGACATAAGAAGTTCTCACGACTTTGGAAGTCTCACCACGAGGGGTTGCCACTGTACCTCCCTTTACCACTCGCATACCTAGATCTGGATCTGAAGGCACATTACAAGCTACCCCATCGGCTCCTCCTGTCCCTCTAGAATTTGAAATTCCCACAAGTGGAGACGTTGAAGGGATGAGTACCTTCGACTTCGAATCATTCTTACAGAATACCCAACTCTCTGATGTAGAGTTCTTTTCAAACACAGAAGAGCAGGGCACCTCTTCCCAAAGATGGAGGAAATCCACAGAAGGCCGCCATGTACATTGGGATGATGATCAATAGAGAACTTTATCTCAATAACTAGAACACTCAGAAGGAGAAGAAGCAGAAGTAGAAGAAACCACCAGAACTGCAGCATATACAACAGAACTCCAAAGGCTATATCAAATCATGGAACGAGTGCGGTCGCAACAACTGCTCACCGAACAGAGTAGTAGGGTGCTCATGGCTCAACTATTGGAAGAAGTTGGAGTTGACTCTGAATATAGTGAAGGCCTACTACTGGTGGCAGAAACATATGGGGTAGTGGAAGCACTCCAATCAGAGAACTAGAGGCCTCCTGTTCAATATGATCCGTGAAGATTCCAAACACGACCACTGTCTGGTAAAAACATCCAGATTCCCATTACTACAGTGGAGGGACCTATTATATATGAACCCATTGAGACAACCTCCTAAGTAGCAGTAATATCTGGCCAAGAGCTCCCAATCACCCATGATGAATCAACCGAGCCAATGCCACCAACCCCTCCACCATCACCTCCTAGAACAGAAGCCGTGGAGATCACCTCGACTACTCAGCCCACAGAGCAAGCCTTTATCTTCCATAGTCCAACCTCTAGTTCCACCTTGTTTTCGTCTTTTGAATAATACCACCACCATCATAATAGAATCCTTCATAGAGCTTGCCATAGGACAACCAGCCCCCACGCCCTCGGTTATAGGCCATCTTGACACTAATCCATATTCTTCGGATTCCCTGCCACCACGTCCCCTTTCGTGGCCTTCCCGTCTCCAGGTTCTCACTTCCCACCCACCATACCACCAATCCTTCAACCCGCCCATGACTACTTTTGTAGAATGTTTCAAGCCACCACCCAACCCTCCTCGTCAATTCCATCCCCACCATCCACACAACACTTATCACTCACACACCACCTACCATTCCGATATACATGGTGGAAACTACACTCATGTCCACCCCTGAGGGTATGGAAATTTCACCACCAACAGCACCTCCACCACCCCCCACACTCCCACCTTCCCCCATCCCCCCTTGACCAATCTCAATTGCACACACATCTCATGTAGACACAACATTCACACTTCCCATTCCCCAATTCCCTTCCCATGCATCTTCCATTGTACAAACCACACCTTCATTTATAGACAATGCATTTGACACCATGATTGCGTGTATGTCACAGTTAAGGACAGAATACAATCAGTTGGAGGCACATAGCCAAAGATTACAAGAACACTCTGAAGCATTACAACAACACCTCGATACATTGGAAGAGGATACAACCATCCTCCAAACTCAATTTCGAACCTTACAAGAGGCTCATGGCATGTTGGAAACACAATTTCAAAATGTGGATCAAGAAGCGATCCAAGGGTTGGAAAGCCATTTACAAATACAACTGGAACAAAATTCCAAACTTCAGCGCAATATGGCGCTACTCAAAGGACACCTGGCAGCAGCACATGAGGAAAATAGACATCTCCAACTACAAAACCAGGAAAACTTAGAGGCTACCATCGAAAGCACACCCGGGGCACCGATCAGTCCCTCGAAATTCCAAGCAGTGACCCCGAAAAACATAAAGATAATCCTTGAAGACTATGCTATACTACTTGAGGCACATGACCAGTTATCAGAGGAACTGGATCAACTGAAGCAGAAATGACAGAAAGACACAATAACTGCCCCTCAAGCTACTACCTCAACCACTTCACTTATCACCGACTCGGAGGCCCTACAAGATCTCCAAAAACAAGTCACATAATTGCAGGCACGTCTACTACAATATGAAAGACCACCATCCCCACCTAAGCCCACAGATGAAGAGACAATCTCCATTCCTGTGGAACAAACATTTGAAGAGGAATATGATCTGCAACCCTTCCCAGGGGGACAACAAACAGAAGAAGGTTAGGATAATTTCGAAGCACCACGACCCCCATGGCTATGACAAGTGGAAGAAATGGGGAGTTCTCATGAAGAGCACACCGTAGTGCAAAATCAGGCCATGAGAGTCATAGAGGAAACTGTGTTACAATCCAATTGCTTCAAGAACTTGTCATCTAGACGCTTATCCTCTCATGAGAACTCCAATACAAGCCTTACTATGTTATTCTGGCTGATTACAATGCAGAAATACAGAGAGCCACGGGTAAGATTCCTTCATTCGCTACCCAGTTTCAACCCGAAGACCTTCCTCCAGAGGTGTAGAAAGGAAAAATCCGTCAACTGACATGGCGGCAGAAACTTCTCGAGACATATCCTGAAATGTTGCACACATGGAACAATGCACCTTTACATCTACTTTACAATCGTCGTTGTGGTTGAATGGTTGGCTTTGTGTCTTTCCAATCTGACATGCATCACACCTGTTGATCATGTGTTGCTTTGATATGTTAGGCAGTCCTAGACCACTTTGATCCGTGAATATATCCTTCAAGGTTATTTCATTCACATGAGCAAGTCTCTTACTCCACACTTCATGGCCTACTGTTGCTCTAGCACAATGGTGAGAACCACGTTAAGAAGCTCCACCTCCTTAATGTCAATCCGCGGAAGAGATAGGAGTGATCTGAAGATTGTGAATGTGAGATGTAGTGAGAGTGAAGGTGAGAAACATAGAGATGCACACACACGTACACACACACAAGGAAGAGACAAGCAAGACACAATGGAAGGTGAGAAATCAACTCTATTGCTCAATATCTCAATTACAAGCTCAAAGTAGCTCTAAGCTCACACCAACCAACCTCAAAAATGAGCTCTCTAGCTCTTTTTATAGATTCTAGACTAGTTTTGACCGGTTTCACATCTAGTGACCGGCATAGTTAAAAAATAGGTCCTAGATGCTATTTGAAGGGATAAACAATGTCTAAAAATAACCAAAATCGGTGCGCTCATTCTACCTAAGCTCCTCAAGCTCGAGGAATCCTCGGCTTGTACAAAATGGAGCTGTAAATTATAAAAAGGGTTTTTCTATGTTACATATAGTACAAAAGTGATGAAAATCACTGTTGGAGGTTTTGAAAAGTATTTATAAAATATGAGTCTTTGAAAAAATGATTCGACTGACTCCCTGCTCTATCTTTACATGCTTCCGCGTCTTCTATGCCTCTGGCTACTACCAACACCCCCCTCCCTCTCGCTTCTATCGTCCTCGATAGAACCTTGTTGTGAGGTCTGTCGGATGTAATTCTGTAGGAGCTCCTGAGCGAGGGTGTGTTCTGATATTCGAATGCCTCCGGCCAAATCTGCCTCGAGTTTCTCCCAATCAATGGGTTGCGGTTCATTGGATGGTGGGAGTCGATAATGCGTGGAATATACCATCTGTTCACAGGCAAATAATTGAAGCAAATGTGTGGGCCTGCTGATGAACACTTCTGAATGGTATTCCTAGAAACCGATTGTGAACATTTCTTCGAAGGTTTGCTTGTAGCATGCCGGTAGGTATTTGATTCTGTAATGCCAGGCATAACACACCCATAGCGATGGCGTTGTACTCATGTCATAAGCTAAATCGAGATTTCCATGCTCAAAACCCGGGGTGTTTACATGTGGTGCCTTGATGCGACGGAAGACTTTGAATACCATCTGCATCATGTCAAATATCTTGATAGTCATGTGCGCTGCTATATCGTCCATATGTTTTAAGCGAGGGAGCCAGTGGCGAATCGTTGCCATCATGTATCCAACTATAGGTGGTCCGATGGGTGGAGTGAAGTACGGGTAATTCAACCAATCCTGGCATTACTTGTTGTTCTGTACTTTAATAGCAAATGCCTTCCAGGAGCGGTGACATGGCACAGCTCCCCAACATGGGTTGTATTTTAAGTGTAGTGGTGCCTTAACCCAAGTACTCATCATCTCTCGATATGCTTGTAATAAATCTTTGCGCCAATCTGGTTGATAGATCTCTCCTTGCTGTGCATCCAGTGGCAAATCCTCCGGCTCAAATTGAGTTGCGTGGGAGGGCTTCATGCGTGTTTCTTTCTCTATGGCCAACTGATATTCCACCATTAACATAAAGTAAGGCTTGTATTGTAGCTCGTGCCATGATATGTATCTGTGAGGGGCCAAATGAGCAAAATAAGGAGACTATAAGATTCTTTCTTCAATCATTGCCATGGTGTTGGCAGCAGTCAAGGTACCCAAGGACTCACAAGACAAGGAAGTCAAAGAAGGGATTCAAAGCGAAGAGAAAGCACAAGCAGACAAAGTAGTCAACGAAGATCTGGCAAGTAGGCCGTCCAAATTTTTCCATGAAGTAATACTTCCTAAATAGTGAATTTAGTCACTCTACATCATTGTAAATACCATTTCACCGTTTTCTAGCTCCATTTTGTGCAAGCCAAGGAGTCCTTGAGCTTGAGGAGCATTAAAAGTATCTACCTATCAATTTTCATATTTTTTAGACTCCGTTCGAGCCCTCAAATAGGCCCTAGAACCTAATTTTTAACTAGGCCGGACACTAGGTCTGGATAGGGCCAAAGATAGTCAAAAACTATAAATAGAGCTAGGGAGCTCATTTTTTAGGTTAGCTTGTAATAGATTTAAACTTGTAAGAGCACTTTTGAGCAATCAAGAAGAATTCCATTGTCTCTCTCTTTGTCTTACCTTGTGTGCGCGCGTGTGTGTATGTGTGTGCATGTTAGTGTGCTTCTCACTCACACACTTGTGCCATCACTTGTTCGAGGTCTTCATATCATCCTCACGTCTTCCCGGATTGACATTAAAGGAGGTGCTACTCATCACTGAGCTACACCAAATTTTGGCGCCGTTGCCAGGGATCGAGCTTTGAGGACGAGCGTGTGATGGTAAGACGTAGAGTCGTGACGTTGGCATTGTAGGTAAATTCTTTACTTTTTCTTACTTTTCTCTTTCTTACTCCACCATCCTCATCCTCACCATATCCGATCTCCATCTCCATCATCGTGAAAATTTCAGTTTTTTTATCATATTTCCTTTCCTCTCCCATTTCCCTCATTTCACTTGTGAGAGAGTGCGAGAGAGCGATTTGTGTGCACTCTTTTTGCATGTTTCTTGAGCTTTCTTGTAGGATTTGGCTATCCCACCATCTCCAGTAGGCTGCATAGGTACGAAAAAGCTCGGCCCTGTCTCTGTGTCGCAGACCCCTGTCGATCGCGATCGATAGAAAAATCGCTTATTTTGGTAAAAAAAAGTACACCACAATGACACACAAGATGAGCACATTCTAAATCACCCAACACAGTAAAAAATTCTGAGTTCCTCTGTCAATTGCGACCGATAGCCTCTGTCAATCGCGAGCGACAGCCTTGTCGATCGCGATCGACAGGCCCCACGACCGACTGACTGCCACGTAGGATTCAGTCAATCGCGATCGACATCGTCGATCGCGACCCACTGAAATTTGACGATTGACACTAGAATTCGCGTGTATACATGTCCATCGTGACGGATATGCCCACAATTGACTGAAATTTTGCCAGAATTCTCGCAAAAAGTGTCGATCATGATTGGCACCGTCGATCACGATTGATAGGACTCACTACCGACTCTGTCGATCGCGATTGACACTGTCAATCGCGACTTACGTGTCGATCGCCATCAACAGCCACAGCGGGCACCTCTGTCAATTGCGATTGACAGACCTGTCGATCACGATTGACAGGCTTTTTCGGCCAAATTTCTAGGGTTTTTTATTCCAATCTTGGGGTAATTTTGGTCATACATGTCAAATATTTAGCACTTTGTGAGGTCCCTACACTTGTATTTTGAGAAAACTCCTGTGATCTGTTAGCCTGTTTGAACCCTGTTTTAGCCCTAGAACCCTGAATTGGCATAACTTCCTCATACGAAATCCGTTTGCTATGATTCTTGTTTTGTTGGAAAGCTCGTGGGGAGTACAACCAAAACTTCCACTGTCTATGGTAAAATTAATATCAGGCTTATTAGATATAGTATTTTGAAGTTGACCATATCCAGGGGGAACAAAACCAAGGGATCTCTAGAATTGTTTGCCTTAACGACAGAGGGCAAATTGATATCTAAATTGCATGAATGGAAGTGATTTTCTAAGTCATTTGAATCTAAGTCTTGAGCTAACTTTGGGACTTTTATAGGTCCACGGAGAGCATTAGGAGGCATCCAAAGCAAGGGCATTCCGCAAGCTTGAGAACGGGGTTCTTGAGCACCAAAGAGCAAGGGATTTGCAAGTGAGGTTGGAACACTCTCAACTCCCTTTGTCAATTATTAGCTTAGGCTACATGTGAATAGTGCTAGAAGTAAGTCAGAGCAACGATAGGCACGAGACAAGTCAAAGACTATCTAAGAAGTCAAGTTCAAGTCAAGAGATAACCTGTGTGTGATCGATAACTTTAAAGGAAAAGAACCTAACGTGGAACGATCAACTATGCCCTAGACTACTCACTTATTGGTGATAATTTATACAAGCGTGGTAAAGATGGGTACTTGAGGCTATATGTCCATGAGAGCGAGTATCTTAAGATCTTGGAAACTGCTCACTAGGGTGTAGCAGGAGGACATTTTGGACCAGATCGGGTGATCAAGGCTATACTATTTGCAGGTCTTTGGTGGCCAACACTTCACATGGATGCACATGCCTATGTGAAGAGTTGCGATGTTTGTTAGCGAACTCAGTATCCTATGTTGGAGTTAGACGTCTACGGAAGCACGCGAACAGCACAAGGAAGAAGAAGAAGCTTGGAGCACAAACACACAATACTGAATGTATTACTAGATAATGTAAAAAGATAAGTAGCCCATTAGGGCAATAGGCGTATATACAAGCCGAGGGAAAAAAACCTCCTAAAGAGGGAAAAAAGTGCCCCGGCGGTCCTAGTGTGTTCACACACATCACTACCTAAATATATCAACAAATCCCCCCTGGGAGTGATGCGGTGAACAAGGAACTGGCACTCATGTATAAGGAAGTGCCAAGCTATGTGGAAATCACTCCACAAAAGGAAGTAAGCCCAAAGCTTTGCGGAAAGCTTCAAACTTCTCCCTAGGTAGAGCCTTCGTGAAAAGGTCTGCAATGTTCTCCTGCGTGGGCACATATGCCAAGCTCATCTCCCCAGCAGAGAACCTCTCCCGGACATAGTGGTAATGCACCTCAATGTGCTTAGTGCGAGCATGGAACACAGGGTTCCTCGCAACTGCTAATGCGCTCTGACTGTCAGTGAAGATGGTGGTGGCAGAAGACTGGCCAACACCCAAATCAGCCATAAGGCGTCTGAGCCACACACACTCAACAGTCGCTGTGAAAGCTGCCCTATACTCAGCCTCACAACTGGAAGTGGCCACAGTAGGCTGCTTCTTGCTCAACCAAGATATACATGAGCTACCAAGCATGAAGCAAAAACCACTGGTGGACACACGAGTGTCATAGCAACCAGCCCAATCTGAGTCAGAAAAGCATGCAAATCTGGCGGTAGTGATCCCCCCTTGGGATAAAACAACCCAAGTAGTCGAGTACCACTCAAGTAGCAAAAGATGCGCTTAACCGCCTTCCAATGCGTGACTCCTGGGCAATGCATAAACCTGCTCATCTATGAGACAACACACCATCAACGTGCATAAATTGAATGCCCAAATAGTGATGCAAATGCCCCAAATCAGACATCTCAAATGAGGCATGCAAATCAGCCTTAAAATCAGCAATATGCGTCTCAATAGGACCAGTGAGCAACATGTCATCAACATAGACAACAATGATCAGAAGCACATCATTAGCACGCTTAACATATAAGGTGCTTTCAGTTGGACTATTCTCAAAACCATGTGCAATCAGATAGGCATGTATCTTCTCATACCAAGCACGTGGTGCTTGCTTTAAACCACATAATGCCTTCTTTAACCTGCAAACCTAGTTTTCATGCCCTTTCTGCACAAAGCCACGGGGCTGAAAAACATACACTTCTTCATGCAAGTCACCATTCAGAAATGTTGTTTTAATGTCCAACTGATCTACATTCCAACCATGAGTGCACAAATACTCCGAACAGTAGTCATACGGCATGTAGGTGCAAAGGTCTCATCAAAATCAATGCCTCTTTCCTGTGCATAACCCTTTGCAACAAGCCTAGCCTTATACCTGTCAACTGTACCATTAGGTTTACGCTTCAGCTTGTATACCCACTTAGTGCCAATGGCCTTCTTGCCAGGAGGCAAGTCACATAAAGGCCATGTACCATTCTTCACTATAGCATCATATTCAGATTGCATAGCAGCCATCCAATTTTCTGAATTCTGTGCTTCATCAAAAGAAACAGGCTCATTCTCATCACAGAGACTAGACGCAGCCATAGCATAGCAATCTGATGCAAAGGAGGCACTATGAGATCCTGAACGAGTACGATATGACAAAGGTGCATCTAATTTACTGTCACGCAAAGTCTACACAAGCCATTTTGGCATAGTTTTTGCCTGCTCAATATCAGCTCTCTCATCAACAAGTGCATCATGTAAATCTGCATCAGAAATGGAATGATCTGCATCATCATATGAAACCTGCAAAGGTTGAGAAGTTGCCTCATTAGGACCAACACTAGACTGTCCACCTGTAAAAAGAGGCATCAAAGTATCATACATGTCTTTGGAGCTAACAGATGTCTCCTTAGTACATGAAAGCAATGGTTGAATAGCATCTTCCACAAAGACAACATCACGGCTAACCAGAATGCGTTTAGTCTGTGGATGATACAGACAATAGCCTTTACTTTCAAAACTGTACCCAACAAAAATACATTTTACTACCTTATCATCCAATTTTCTGCGATGTTGTTCGGGCACTAGTGCATATGCCAAACAACCAAAAACCCGTAGATGAGCAACAGATGGCTTGCGATCATGCCAAGCCTCATATGGAGTGATATACTGTAGCGCTTTAGTGGGACACCTGTTAAGTACATATGCTGCACACATGAGAGCCTAAAGCCAGAAACTATGAGGTAAAGCCTCACTCTTGACCATACACCTTGCGATCTCCATGAGAGACCTGTTCTTCCGTTCAGCAACTCCATTCTGTTGAGGTGTATACGGCACTGTACACTGGTGTTTTATCCCACGTTCAGCCAGAAATGCATTAAAATCAGAAGACATATATTCCCCCCCTCGATCAGAACGGAGGGTGCCCATTTTACATGCTGACAGATTTTCAGCCAAAACCAAAAACTGTTTGAAGCACATGAACACTTCGGACTTTGCTTTGAGTGGATATACCCATGCATGCCTCGAAAAATCATAAATGAAAGTCACAAAGTAAAGGTAATTTCCAAAAGAGGGTGTCTGCATAGGACCACATACATCACTATGTACAAGCTACAATTTCTACGTAGCCCGAACTGAACCATCTTTTGGAAAGGAGGAACGCTGCATTTTGCCCAAAATACAGCCTTCACCTACATGTTTTCCAGGTGTCTCAAGCTTGGGCAAAGAAGACACCATATCAGATTTCTGCAGGCGTAGCAAACTAGCAAAATTCAGATGACCAAAGTGTGCATGCCAAAGCTTTGCATCTGAGATAGCCTGAGAATCATGAACTGCACATGCCGAATCATTCACAGATCTTTCATAGTCTATGAGCTTATACAGCCCACGACATAAAATGCCAGAAGCAATAATAACATCGCCATTTGACAGATCATGAATTGTACATATGTCATCAACAAATTTCACAACCAAGCCAATCCTGGCTAATGCAGAAACTGATAACAGATTCTTCTTGATCCCTGGCACAAATAAAGCATATGACAAGGTGAAAGAACTACCATCAGCAGTAGTCAGAATGATCTTACCAACTCCCATAACAGGATAAGAGGAGTTGTTGGCGCATGTGACAGTATTCCCTGTAGGGGCAGGCTCCAGTGAAGAGAAGAAACTGCACTGCGAGGTAATATGTTTGGTCGCCCCACTGTCAAAGTACCAAACATCTGAGTCCACTATAGATATGCACTGCTCATGAGAAGATGGGTCAAAATTGCAAATAGTAGTAAACGCCCATTCTTCTTCTTGCACAAGATTTGCAGACTCTGTTTTTGGTGTAGAGGCCTCTACAACAACCATTCCAGCCTCTTTCTTCTTTGCCTCTTTTGCAGCCAGTTTTGGACAATTCTTTATGATATGATCATTCCCTTTACAGTACTTGCAAAACAATTTCTGCTTTTCTGATTTCTTCTCATCTTTATCCTGGTTCTTCGAATGTGCAGCATTTGCAGATTTCTGCTTACTAGAAGAAGAGCTCCATTTTCCTTTGCCCTTCTGACTAGCCAGGAAAGCTTGATCTGCAACACGCATAATGGACCTGTTCTGCCTGGACTGATCTTCCTGCAACAGAATAGAGACAAACTCCTCAAATGATAAGACATCATCAACCGAAGAGTAGAAGCGAAACTCTTATATGAATCAGGAAGACCATTCAGAATGGTCTGCACAAGTGAGCTATCTGGCATAACCTCATTAGCAGAAATCAACTGTTCCTTCAAATCTTTGATCTTTGTTAGGAAACTGTCCATAGAATCACCTTCATTCATGTGCTCACTCTGCAACTCTTTTTGAAGGGAAGCAACACGAGCCTAATTCCTATCTTCGTACAATGTGGTTAGTGTATCCCAAGCATCCCTAGCTGTTCTGCAAGAGCGAATATGAGGAATAATGGCACGTTTGACAAACAAAGCTGTCAATGCATGTGCTTGGGCATCTCTGCCATCCCAACGAATTTGCTCTGCAGTAGGTGCAACGGAAACAGCAACACGAACAGGAATCTGCGGAATATCATCTTTGACACCATCTTCATCAGCTCCAGCACCTGTATTTGCAGTACCTGTAGTTGCAGGTGTAACAGGACGTCTTTAAACACCCTGCACAATGTTCCACAATCCTTTTGCAACCAATACATGTCGCATCATATAAGCCCACAATGGGTAGTTGGTACCATCCAACTTATCCTCAACAGCCAACATACGAAATACATCACTGCTTTCAGCCATGGCCGGTGACTAAAATACCTTGATGCAGAAAATTGATTGTATCTCAAAAAGTTGAACGGAACTGCCCAAACGAGTTCTGCTAAACCTGTAGCAGACTTCGAGACGCTTATACTGGCAAACAAAAACTGGTATATACCTTTGGCACAAAAAGAAGAAATAGCCTACACAAGCACTGCGATAGTGCGTTCGGAAGTCGAAACGAGCTCAGATCACGAATCTGAGACTGCAAACGGAGGAGTGTCGACGGCACCCTAGATGAAGCGACGACCTGCTCTGATACCAATTGTTGGAGTTAGACGTCTGCGGAAGCATGCAAACAGCACAAGGAAGAAGAAGAAGCTTGGAGCACAAACACACAATACTGAATGTATTACTAGAGAATGTACAAAGATAAGTAGCCCATTAGGGCAATAGGCGTATATACAAGCCGGGGGAAAAAAACCTCCTAAAGAGGGAAAAAAGTGCCCCGGCGGTCCTAGTGTGTTCACACACATCACTACCTAAATATATCAACATCCTATCCATAAGGATGAGATGCCATTGAAACCTATGATGGGTGGACGTGCATTCTCTAAGCGAGGAATAGACTTTGTAGGTCCTATTAATCCCCCAGCTAAGGGTTCACATGCTGAATATATCATTGTGGCCACAGACTATTTAACCAAGTGGGTAGAGGTAAAAGCCACCACGAAGAACGATGCTCAAACCATAGCTAAGTTCTTATTTGAGAATGTGTTCACTAGATACGGGCTACCTATAGTGCTAGTTAGTGATAGAGGCACTCTTTTCTTGAATGATGTTATTGAAAACCTCCTACAAGAGTTCTTGGTGATACACAAGAAGTCTGCCCCCTATTATCCACAGGCTAATGGGCAAGCCGAAAGCACAAATAAGACTCTATGCAATGTATTGACAAAATTAGTGAATAATAAATGCTCTGATTGGGACAAACATCCAAAATGCAGTGCTACCATTGGACTTCTTGATACCTACATTGAAAGTAGCACAAGAGCATGATTGGACAGGCCATGAGCTCTCCTCTAGAATTGTTGACCTTGAGCGATTAGGAGAAACAAGACTGAGGGCTGCCGCAGGGATATATGCAGCTAAGAAACGATAGAAGGCGTACTTTGATGCCCATGTTAAGGATAAAGGCTTGAAGGCCGGAGACTTAGTTTTGGTGTATACCCTGAAACAACATGCGAGAAAGCTAGAAAAGCGTGGTTATGGACCTATGATCATCAATATGATTTCAACTAGTGGAGGAGTACAACTAGCAACTTTAGAAGGCGATATTCTCCCTAGTTACATAAGCGGATGCAGAGTCAAGTTATACCAAGAACCCCTGACCAAAGAAATGTTGAACCGACTCAACACTGCCAAGAAACGTAAAGAAGAGGAAAAGCGAATTCGAGAAGAGGCACAAGCAGAGGCATTGGAACGCATTCGAAGGATGAAGTTTAGAAGATAGGGTAGAGATCAACGTAGGACAGAGGCTTATGCAACTCAAGGATATAATATGGCTATGTGTGAAGTTTCAGGTACTAGCTCTCATAGAATAATTGATCGACGTCCTTTTGTAACCTTAGAGATAGGACAAGGAATGAGTGCAAGGACTGTAAGAGCCTTGATTGACTCAGGTGCAGCCACTAGTGCTGTTAAACTTTCGTACTGTCGATAATTGACCTTAAATGTCAATCCTCTGGAAGCATATCTCATAGGATTGGGAGGTGTGGAAACCCCTTGCATGGGCGAGGTGGAATTTCCCCTCTACATTCAAAATGTTTTAATGACAGTTAAAGTACTAGTGTGTCAAGATGAGGATCTCACTGAGCCTCTTATCTTGGGTCAAGACTGGATCTATGATCATGCAGTCAACCTAAACGTAAGAAGTGGACTTCTTCAGGCATGGGTAAATCGAAGTCGAATTACACTTGAGATAGATAATGGAGCACTCAGGGAACTAGGAAAGGCACACACTCCTGGTCCTTCCAGGAGTACACATGAAGATGACCATGCTATTCTTGTCCACAACTATGTGATGCAGAGGGATGATTATCTCAACAAAGAAGCCAAGGATACCACGGAACTCCCTTCTTTTCCAAAAACCACAGGGATACAGCAACCCAAGGTGAATCAATTGCAGAAGAAGCCGACGACTTATGCTTGAAGCCCAAAGAAAATACGAGGCACGGTGTCTCAACCATCAAAACAAGTGTGGGTGCGGAAAGGCGAGCATTCTATTGAGGTCCAGCCTCAACAATGGGCTCAACTTCCTATTAGTGATCAACGACCAGACACTAATAAGAAGTCTTCCAAAAATTCTCCTGAGAAAGTGAAGTCTGTCCGGGTACCCAAGAAGTCGATGAAGGCTAGCCCACAATCAAGACAAATTTGGGTGCCTAAGGCTTGCTTGCGGGCTCAAATAGCTACACAGAGACCACACCCTCTACAACATGGTTCACTCACTCGAACAACTAACACCCACTCCCATTTGACATGCACAAACACATATTCACCCAAGAGCATGAGTAGAATCACTTGTAAATGGGTCCCTAGAAAGCCTCATTTCCAAGTAGCAACTCTCACAAAACCCTCGAGAGTCTCCACAGAACCAAAACCAAAAACCATTCATTATCATTGGCAGCCCAAAGCTTGTAATAAACCCCCTGACCCCCATTTGTAAATTTACCCCCACCTACTAACTGCATCATTCTCACACGACATCTTTCAATTTAGCTCTTAGGACAATTCATCCACTAGCTACACCCATAATCACCGAGCACTCATTGACTAACTAACTTATCACTAAAAACTCATGTTAATGTTGTAACGGGGACACATGACCACTGGGTGTCCATTTGCAATGTTAACATTCAATTGTATATTCTCACAGAACCGGTGACCAGTTTCTTCAATATGGCCGAGGCTGTAGGAACTAGCTCCCAGGCAGGCACCAGTCCTCATCGTGGACATTGAAAGTCTCCCCATTGAGGAGGCGTTGAAGGAAAGACCATTGGCTTTGAGAGCATTACATGCCGTACCTGTTCAGAATCCTCCCCAGGGGCACACATCACCAGTAAGCAAAAACTTGCATTGGTTCAGTGATGTGGCAGGACATCTTGGAGAAGGCACTTACTTGTGGGAGGCAGAAATAGAGTTCAATGGACGATGGGGTAGGTATCATTTCTTTACCAGAGAGTTTGAGAGGCTTCAAAATAATGAAGGGTTGAAACCAATATGGAAGAAGGCATGACTATATGATTACTTCAAAGCCCAGTTACTGAAGCCGGACTTTCTAAGGTGTTCATACTTGATTAGCACCCTCACTCCCAGCAAAGAGAAAAAGGGGTATAGTAGCTTTGTCCTACCATCACTTACAAGGGGTAATGAGCTTAAGCACTTCAAGTTGACTAACAATTTGGTAAGGGAAGCTCTTGACATGAAAGGCATGCATATCCCCACAGAGAAGGAGTCAATGGTCCTAGACAACATGAAAAACAGGAACCTGACTAAACTAAAGGACATGGTGGCAATGACACCAACCATTGCTATTCACCTCCGAATGTGTATGCAACATTTTGCATTCCCTGCTCAAGAGAGATTCACAATGCCACCCAAGAAGATATGGTTCGGTTTATACTTGGCAGACACCTTCAATTTGACAATCAACATGCCTCATTGGATTATTGACCAAATACACCTGGCGCATCAACGGTGGTATAAGAAGAAAAAGTCAGTACTTTATGGATGCTGTGCTCTCACAAGGATTTTTTACCGATGCTTGGCATATGATGTGCCAGTTCAAAGGGCACTTGTTTGGACCAGGATGCAAGAATTCCAATGTAGACTATCAACTGCTGGGCCTCCATCCAAGAAAATGAGGGGAGCGGTTCAGATGCCTTGTGCACAGGCCCACGGTGCTACATTGACACCAGAGACAACTCCAAACTCCCAAGGCGAGTGCAACCCTTCACTATCAAATTACCAAGGCATAGCACAGAAGGAACGAATCTGGTGTTTCCACCTATACCCACCAACCTAGAGTTCCCTCATGGCTTCACACTGTAAGATCTAACTGACGATGAGGTAGCCAGAATAATTAATGCTACTAATTTAGAAGTTGAGGCAGAACAGGCAAGCGGGCAATAGACAGTCACAGACCAACCCCACCCAGTCCAACCAGAAGTAGTCAAAGTGGATGATGATGAAGAGGAGACTGCAGAAGAGGAGCAAGAGGATGAACAAGAAGGACTATCTGATGACGAAGAGCATGAATATGAGCAAGAAGTTGTACAAGAACTTGAAGGAGCCCCTGCTTATACGAAGCAACTGAAAAAGCTGTATGATACCATCAACCGAGTTCAAGAACAACACAAACTGTCCCTGGCAGCAGGAAAAGCCCTCATGAACCAAATCCTTGAAGAGGAAGGGGTGGATGAGCAATACAGAGCAACCCTTGACATGATCGCTGACGCATTAGGGGTACCTGAGATGGTGCATACCGCTCTTGCGCACTCGCGAAAATCAGAGAGAAGATACGGCAAACGCCCCCATCGATCAGGGAAATAAATGAATGTATTGGTATCAGAACCACAGGGCACCACATCCACGACCACGGGCACGGCTCAAACCATTCATGACACTGAGGAAGCCCATACCTCAAGTGCACCCCCGTCACCCCCTTTACCACCCCTACCTCCAACTCCACCACCTTCACCTCCCACTACTAGTGTCACCACCACCATCACCGCCCCAGAGTCCACTTCCGATACCAAAGCATAGACTGTGAGTCAACCCTCACAATCCGCACAACCTATCACCACCCCTATTGTAAATACTACCACTGACATGGTAATTCTAACTGTAGCTGCGGAAAATCCCATTCCCCCGATCACGCTCCCTGGCGGTCCATATTCACAATTACACACACCGCTTTACACCTTCACAACCATCACTACATCGACAATTCCCATGTTCACAATCACTCCCACGACTACATCCACATATGACGTCATGGACATATCACCTACTTCCGCACCTCTCCCTCCCCCCATATTTCCACAATCTCCCATTCCCCCACCACCCACTTCACCCTTTTCAAGCACAGCATACACACTCCCATTCCCTTTTCCCTACCTCTCTACATTCAACACCTTTCCCGCATCCACTCCCGTTAATAATGTATTTAATAATATGTACCAATGTATGACTCAACTACAACAGCATTACCAGCATCTAGATGCCTAGCATATGAGCTTGTTCAGAAATCATGAAACACTACAGGAGAGATTCATTAATTTAGAGAAGGAGAAGAGGCAATTACAACAACAGTATAGTACATTGCAAGCACAACATGGTCAGTTAATCGCCAATCCACCCCAGATAGATACTAAAGAAAAACAACAACTTGATGATGTGTTACACGCTCAGATAACACACAATCTCAAGCTTCAACGTAACCTCGCCTTACTACGCAAGCACATGGCTGCAGCACTCGAAGAAAATAAACGACTACACAAACAGAATGAAGAGAACCTGGAAGCAGCAATGGAGGGTTCACCGCAAGAAATCGACCCAGAGAATTTCAAGGCCATCCCATCGGCAAATATGCAAATCATATTGGAAACACACGCCGATCTCTTGGAAGCACACGCTGCCTTAGAAAGAGAGCGGGATGACCTACTAAAGCAATCGGTAGCTCAACAAGGTTCACCAAAAGAAGTTACAGCCGAAGCAGACACATCTGAAGAAGTCGCATAACTTAGAGCACAACTGGCAGAACTACAAAATAAAGTTCTTCAATATGAGCGTCAACCCTCTCCCCTCGTGGAATCGGAACCTGAAGACTTAGTTCCAATTGAAGTTGATGAGATCTTTGAGGACCCATATGTACCGATGCCTGCACCAAGGGGTAAGCAAACAGAAGAAGGAATGGACACAATTGAGATCGAAGCTCCTGAATGGATGCAGAGGTTAGAGAAGGTGGCTACAACCCACAATGAGAGGGTGGTAGTACAGATACAGTCGATGTCCCGATTGGAAGAAATCGTCATCAAATCCGATTACTTCAGAAACCTCTCCCATCATAGGTGGATTGGAATGTACGATGATTTGTATGTTCCATTATGTGTCTTAATGGCAGATTATAATGCTTAAATCAAGCACCGCACAACAAAAGAACCAAGCTGAGTGACATAGTTTGCACCAAAAGACATCCCTGCAAGTGCCACGCATGGGAATATATTTCAACCTACCTAGAGGATCCATCTGCTTGAAACATACCCTGAGATGGCACACACTTGGAATAACATGCCATTATACATCAAGTATAACCCATGCTACTGCCCTGTCTTTCGACGAAGGTCTTGGCCAGAGTACACCAAAAGAGTTTTGACAGTTAAAGGATGTGAAAAGTGGCTAAACTATGTGTACTTAGCACCCCCTCATGGCCAACCCACGGTCAACTACATGATTTCAACCATCTAACACTGGGAAGTTAGATTCAAGAATATACCATATGTCATGGCACAGATGTGCCTCAAAATCTTTGAGCTAATGCTGGTTACATTCAGAACTTTTAAGAATGTCAAGGAACCTCATCTTTCGGCTCTTGGATTTAATGAAGGAAATCAAGACCTTGTTTATGATATGACCACCACACCATCTATCAATGTCGTCTATGCATGGCATGCTCGTATCAAGTATCTACTAGCCTACTTCAAGCAAACGTTTGAGGAAATGTTTATCACTGGGTTCTGGGAATATCATTCAGAGATATTCATTCCCAGACCATCTCATTTATTACAGTTATTTGCTGTGGAACAGGCTCTACATTCAAAGAATTTACGCATGCCACATCCGGAAGTGCCTGGGCCAATAGACTGGGATGCCCTACTCACCGATTTGGAAAGAGGACTGAGATTATCAGAACATCACTTGGCGACCGATGTCGTGAATTACTATATCCAACGATCCACTCAACAAGGGTCTGTTAGAGACGACAGACGCGACAGAGGGGGGGGGGTTGTTGGCAGCAGTCAAGGTACCCAAGGACTCACAAGACAAGGAATTCAAAGAAGGGATTCAGAGCGAAGAGAAATCACAAGCAGAAAAAAGTAGTCAACGGAGATCTGGCAAGTAGGCCGTCCAAATTTTTCCATGAAGTAATACTTCCTAAATAGTGAATTTAGTCACTCTACATCATTTTAAATACCATTTCACCTTTTTGTAGCTCCATTTTGTGCAAGCCAAGGAGTCCTTGAGCTTGAAGAGCATTAGAAGTATCTACCTATCAATTTTCATATTTTTTAGACTCCGTTTGAGCCCTCAAATAGGCCCTAGAACCTAATTTTTAACTAGGCCGGACACTAGGTCTCGACAGGGCCAAAGCTAGTCAAAAACTATAAATAGAGTTAGGGAGATCATTTTTGAGGTTAGCTTGTAATAGATTTAAACTTGTAAGAGCACTTTTGAGCAATCAAGAAGAATTCCATTGTCTCTCTCTTTGTCTTACCTTGTGTGCGCGTGTGTGTGTATGTGTGTGCATGTTAGTGTGCTTCTCACTCACACACTTGTGCCATCACTTGTTCGAGGTCTTCATACCATCCTCACGTCTTCCCTGATTGACATTAAAGGAGGTGCTACTCATCACTGAGCTACACATGGCATGTAGCTGCGCTTCTACTCGTGCTGAGTGGGTTGTTCCAAGTTCTTCTATCGTCTTCATCCATGCAAGAGTTGGAAGTTCGAAAGTCTTCTGGCCTTCGGTCGTGTCTCATCCGCCTGGGATGGGTTGGGGTTCATACGCTTCTTCAAAAGTTTCCTCCACCGGAATAGTGACTGTTTCTTCCTCGGCTGGTAGTTCCGGTGGGGAGTCTGGCCTGGGGGGGTGCTTCATATACAGCTATCTGTGATTGGCGTGTTGATACCTGGGCCCGTAAAGTGTTGAGTTCCTCTAGGATGTCAGGAGATGGGTCCGCAGGAGCTGGTAGTCCTTGTTGTATTGGTGCTCATAGTTGGAGTAGTTTATAATCTCCTTTCAACTTCTGATATTCCTCGTTCATGCTGTCAAACTCATCTAACAATCTGACATGATCATCTAGCAACATTTTCATAGATTCAGAGGGCATTGCTTTGAAGTGGCTCGGGCTTAACGGTTGGTAGGGTTGATCTAGGGCAGCTTCTAAATTTTCTCTATTCTGTTCTTGTAAACGCTGGTTCTCTTCTTTTGCGGCTGCCAAGTGTCGTCTGAGTAAGCCCATGTTCCTAGTGAGCGTTGCATTGCGAATAGTCTGTGCCCTTAACAAGTTATCGATATCTATGACAGCCTCTTTTGTCTTTTCTTCACTTTCTAGTTCAAGTTTATGATAAGCCTCTCCTAGCTCTTGTTATCTGGTGTCTAGTGAGGCATTCTCGATGATCAGTGAATTGAGCTTCGACTGTAAATCATTGGTGGTCTTCTGCAGCTGTTGATAATTAGTTCCAAGAGATGTGAACTCATCTCTTACTTGAGTCATACACGTGAACATTTGTCGAAATGCAGTGTCTATAGTGGGTGATAATATTAGTGACGGAGTGAATGCAGTTGCGGTGTATGTGGGTGTTGATGCAAGGGGTAAGGGAAATGGGGATGGGAATGTGGATGCAGTGGTGACAGTGGAAAAACTTGAGGTGCCTAAATATGGTGGTGCCATGAATGAAGTGAGTGGTGGTGCAGTGGGCGGTGATATATCCATGTCACTGGATGTGGGATCAAGTGCGGTGACTGTGAATAATGGCGTGAGGGTGGGTGCGTGCATGGGTGTAAATACTGGATTTACAAAGGTTGAAGAGTAATTTACAGAGGGGTTCTCTAATGCTGCTTGGTGGAAAGGGGAAAGCGGAAATACGGTGGGTCGGGGAGGTGATACAGGGGAGAAAGTCATTGGGGTTAGAAATGGAAATAGTGGTCTCGGGGGTGTAGGGAAGGATGGGAAAGATGGATGGAGAAATGGACTGGTTAGAAGCGTAGAAGTTCTAGGGGGTAAACTAAGTTGAGTGGGTGCCGGAATTGTCGGGTGGGTGGAAGTAAAGAAGGCTTCTGCTACAGCACTATCCAAAGATGTGGATGGTCTGGGAGAGATCGGATGTACAGGGGAGATTGGAGATACGGGAGGTGAAAGAGGAGCGATTGGGGTGGCGGGTACTTTGGTCACAACGGTGGTATGTACAGTAGTAGTGTGGGGTGAGGAATCGACGAGGATAGCTTCTTCTGCCAATGATCCTTCAGGGACGAGACGTACTTCCCTGGCCTGTTCTCAAGATTGGGCTCCTATCGGTACACGAATGTATTCACAAGGTTGTTGGTGCATTTTTCCCAAGCCTACATGCTTGATATTATCCTCATTTGTAAGTCACATGAGTAGTCATGTGAACACCTCTTGTAAAAGAGTACATTTTATCTCTTGTAAATGGAAAAAGAAAAAAGGAAAAGGATGGCTTACCTCATCCATGATGTAAAAGCAAATTCATGGCTCTAACTACCTAAAACCACGAAATTTAAAGCTGAGGGAATCTCTCCTAACTTTGGGGATCGCTTTTAGGTGGAGCCATTCGAATTCGAATTCAAAACTCCCTCCAAGAATAGCTATAAAAGGAGCAAGAAGGAAGAGGCGATTAGCAAGCCTTGTACGTGACCACTTGATGTCATTTTGTAGAGATTGAAGAGCTTACTCCATAGCTCTATCATTCTACTCCCATTGTGCAAAGATTCATTGCCAATGTGGTTGTAATCATATGTGAATCTATACATCTATCACCATTTACTTCTCTGTTTTTTTCTCTGTTATACTCACTCAGAGCAGTAGCAGGAAATGTGGCTTTACTTTCTGATTTGGAAAATCCTCATAACAAGCATGAAGTGCAGACAGGAGATGACACAAAGCACTCAGTGGAGAAGATAGGTAATGTGAAGACATCAGATGGGAATATGAACCTCTTAAGCAAAGTCTTGTATGTCCCTACAATTACCAAAAATTTAATAAGTGTTGGACAGATTGTTGAAAAAGGATTGCAGGTTAGATTCAATCGATTTGGAGCATATGTTGAAGACCCAAGGCAAGGCTTTCGAAGGATTGCCAAAGGAGAAAAGATAGGAAGGCTTTTCACTTTTGAAGTGGAAGATACAAAGAACATAGCTTTGTTTAGCTATGGATCTCAAACTCTTACAGAGTTGGAGATATGGCACAAAAGGCTTGCTCAGGACACTCAAACAGATTTGCAGGGACCAAAGTGTACTTGGTTTGCCTAATATCACAAGGCAACACATGATTTATAAGTGTGAAGCTTGTCAACTCGGCAAGGCTCATAGACAACCTTTCAATAAGAAAGGATATATGTATCAAAATCCTTTGGATCTAGTGCACACGCATGTGTGGGGTCCAAGTAAGGAGCCATCTATATGTGTCTTTCATAGATGATTGTAGCAGGTGGACCATTCTGTTTTTCATGAAGCACAAGGATGAAGTGTTTAATTGCTTTAAGAAGTATATTGCTCTTGTTGAAAACCAAACAGGTAGGACTTTGAAACGACTCAGATCAGATTGTGGAGGAGAATACTTCTCTTCTGAATTTGATGCCTTCTTGCATGAAAGAGGCATTAAAAGGGAAGTCACTACAAGGTATACACCCGAACTCAATGGTGTAGCAGAAAGGAGGAACAAAGCTATTGTCGAAGCTGCAAGGTCCATGCTCAACGAAAAGGGATTGCCAAACTACCTATGGGCAGAGGCTGTGTCTACAGCCACATATCTCATAAATAGACTTCCATCTAAGTCACTAGATGGAACCACTCCATATGAAGTGTGGAATGGAAGAAGACCTAGTCTAGAGCATTGCAAAATCTTTGGATGCTTAGCCTATGCTCACATTCCTTCTCAAGTAAGAGGGAAATTGGATCCCAAGGCAGAGAAGTGCGTATTTATTGGTTATGACCAAGACCAAAAAGGATATAGATTGTACAATCCAACCAATAAAGGATTTTCTGTGAGTAGAGATGTAATTTTTGATGAAAACAAATCATGGTTTGATGATGATAGGAAAGTGAAGCTGCCATATGACTTGGATGAAGATTTTCCATCACTTCAACCAAAGGAGCCAAAGCAGATTGAAGAAAGTGATTCAGAGATTGACCTAGAAGACTTGGAAAGACTAAAGCTATGGAAGAACAAAGGTAAAGCAAAGATGCAGGATGCTACATATGGACCCGAGAGCTCACATCAACCACTTAGAAGGTCTTCAAGGGAGAAGAAGAAACCTGAGAGGTTTGGTTATGATACTTCTTTGGTCACCAAGCACTCAATCTACATTGCAAAGGATTCAACCAATGAAGAACCTACCACATTTGAAGAAGCACAAAGCAAGAAAGCTTGGAGAGATGCAATGGATGAAGAAATGGAAGCCTTGAAGGAGAATGACACTTGGGAGCTTGTACCTAACAAGCCATCTATGAAGATAATCGGATCTCGATGGATATACAAAATCAAGAGGAATCCAGATGGAAGTATAAATAGACACAAAGCAAGGTTAGTTGCTAAAGGGTTTGCTCAAACCCATGGTATTGATTATGAGGAGACTTTCTCTCCCGTTGCAAAAATGCCTACAATTAGGGTTCTCATTAGTCTTGCTGCATCTAGAAATTGGAATCTTTATCAACTTGATGTAAAGAATGCTTTCTTGAATGGATGGATTTCTGAGGAAGTGTATATGGCACAACCTCCTGGATATGAGGATGCACATCATCCTAACTATGTATGCAAACTAAAGAAAGCTTTGTATGGATTGAAGCAAGCTCCAAGAGCTTGGAATTTCAGATTGGTGACTTATTTGCAGGACCAAGGATTCAAAGCTAGCAAGGCGGATACCTCTTTGTTCATAAAGAGGAATGGATCTGAAGTGATCTTTTTATGTGTATATGTTGATGATATTATTATCACAGGCAATGATCTTGAAGGAATCAAACAGGTAAAGACTCAAATGAAGGAGGAGTTCAAAATAAGTGACCTTGGACCACTCGCTTATTTTCTTGGATTGGAGTTGATCTATACAGATTCAGGTATATACATCACACAAAGGAAGTATGTCCATGACATGCTCGTCAAGTTCAAGATGGAAAATACCAAGAGTGCAGGTACACCTATGGAGCAAAATCATAAGCTTAGTGCTTATGAAGGAGAGCCAATTGAAGACATCACAAGCTATCAAAGCTTGGTTGGAAGTTTGAACTATGCAACACTCACAAGGGTGGATATATGCTATAGTGTTAGCATATTGAGTCAGTTTATGCATAAGCCGAGAAGACCACATATGGAAGCGGCCAAGCGAGTCCTCAAGTACCTAAAGGGGACCATGAATGAAGGTTTGTTTTATTCATTTACTTCAGATATTGAGCTAAAGGTCTACTCAGATGCAGATTGGGCCGGATCTAAAGATGATAGAAGAAGCACATCAGGGTATATATCATTTCAGGTTCAAAAATCATTTCTTGGTCATCGAAGAAGCAACCAACCGTGGCATTATCTTCTACTGAAGCAGAATATAGAGGTTTGGCTAATGCAACCCAAGAAATCATGTGGTTAAAGTCTTTGTACACAGATCTTGGACTTCATTCTTCAACACCTCATATTTTTGGTGACAACACAAGCTCACTACATCTAGCAGCTAATCCGGTATACCATGCTAGAACCAAGCATATTGAAGTCCACTACCATTACGTAAGGGAGAAGCTAATGAGCAAGGATATTCAACTATCCTATGTCTCTACAGATATGCAATGTGCCGACATGTTGACTAAAGCTCTTGATGGTACAAAGTTAAATAGATTCAAGTTGATGATTGGCTTGCAGGAAATCAAGGACAACTGAAGACTTATTTGAAGGCCAAGCATGTTAGGCTTGAGGGGGAGCTGTTGGTGCATTTTGCCCAAGCCCACATGCTTGATATGCTTGATATTATCCTCATTTGTAAGTCACATGAGTAGTCATGTGAACACCTCTTGTAAAAGAGTACATTTTATCTCTTGTAAATGGAAAAAGAAAAAAGGAAAAGGATGGCTTACCTCATCCATGATGGAAAAGCAAATTCGTGGCTCTAACTACCTAAAACCACAAAATTTAGAGCTGAGGGAATCTCTCCTAACTTTGGGGATCGCTTTTAGGTGGAGCCATTCGAATTTGAATTCAAAACTCCCTCCAAGAATAGCTATAAAAGGAGCAAGAAGGAAGAGGCGATTAGCAAGCCTTGTACGTGACCACTTGATGTCATTTTGTAGAGATTGAAGAGCTTACTCCATAGCTCTATCATTCTACTCCCATTGTGCAAAGATTCATTGCCAATGTGGTTGTAATCATATGTGAATCTATACATCTATCACCATTTACTTCTCTGTTTTGTTCTCTGTTATACTCACTCAGAGCAGTACCTTCAGAAGGTCATATCTTGAGTTCTACTGAACATTTGTCAGTGATTTAACTTGCGTTGGATAGCTTGTACTGTTTGCTTTGTGCATATAAGTTTTCAAGGTCATTGGATTAATACTTTTGGAGATATCTGCATTTTACTTCTTACTGGTCTATCTCTGTAGAGCCCCGAGAATTGTGGGGAGGTTCCAGAAATTGTTGAAACTTGTTCTCAGTGCTCAGTCCATCATTTGAAGCGTTTTAACTTGGATTGGGAAGCTTGCTAAGTCTATTTACTATGCCCAAAAGGAAATTTTCTAATTCCTACTAGGTTGAGAGCACTGTTCATGTTTTCCATGTTGGAGTTAGACGTCTGCGGAAGCACGCGAACAGCACAAGGAAGAAGAAGAAGCTTGGAGCACAACACACAAGACTGAATGTATTACTAGAGAATGTACAAAGATAAGTAGCCCATTAGGGCAATAGGCGTATATACAAGCCGGGGGAAAAAAACCTCCTAAAGAGGGAAAAAAGTGCCCCGACGGTCCTAGAGTGTTCACACACATCACTACCTAAATATATCAACAAATCCCCCCTGGGAGTGATGCGGTGAACAAGGAGCTGGCACTCATGTATAAGGAAGTGCCGAGCTATGTGGAAATCACTCCACAAAAGGAAGTAAGCCCAAAGCTTTGCGGAAAGCTTCAAACTTCTCCCTAGGCAGAGCCTTCGTGAAAAGGTCTGCAATGTTCTCCTGCGTGGGCACATATGCCAAGCTGATCTCCCCAGCAGAGAACCTCTCCCTGACATAGTGATAATGCACCTCAATGTGCTTAGTGCGAGCATGGAACACAGGGTTCCTCGCAACTGCCAATGCGCTCTGACTGTCAGTGAAGATGGTGGTGGCAGAAGACTGGCCAACACCCAAATCAGCCATAAGGCGTCTGAGCCACACACACTCAACAGTCGCTGTGAAAGCTGCCCTATACTCAGCCTCACAACTGGAAGTGGCCACAGTAGGCTGCTTCTTGCTCAACCAAGATATACATGAGCTACCAAGCATGAAGCAAAAACCACTGGTGGACACACGAGTGTCATAGCAACCAGCCCAATCTGAGTCAGAAAAAGCATGCAAATCTGGCGGTAGTGATCCCCCCTTGGGATAAAACAACCCAAGTAGCCGAGTACCACTCAAGTAGCGAAAGATGCGCTTAACCGCTTTCCAATGCGTGACTCCTGGGCAATGCATAAACCTGCTCATCTGTGAGACAGCAAACTGAATATCTGGCCGAGTAATGCATAAGTAAATCAAGCATCCAACAGCCTGCTGATAGAGAACAGCATCAAATGCATCTCCAGCATCATGAAGACTCAATCGTAAACCTGTCTCCATAGGAGTGGCAATAGGCTTACAGTCTTCAAGGCCAAAACGCTGCAATAATGTGTCAATATATTTCGTTTGACACAAAGCCATTCCACCATCAACTTGCATAAACTGAATGCCCAAATAGTGATGCAAATGCCCCAAATCAGACATCTCAAATGAGGCATGCAAATCAGCCTTGAAATCAGCAATATGCTTCTCAAGAGGACCAATGAGCAGCATGTCGTCTACATAGACAACAATGATCAGAAGCACATCATTAGCACGCTTAACATATAAGGTGCTTTCAGTTGGACTGTTCTCAAAACCATGTGCAATCAGATAGGCATGTATTTTCTCATACCAAGCACGTGGTGCTTGCTTTAAACCATATAACGCCTTCTTTAACCTGCACACCTGGTTTTCATGCCCTTTCTGCACAAAGCCACGGGGCTGAAAAACATACACTTCTTCATGCAAGTCACCATTCAGAAATGCTGTTTTAATGTCCAACTGATGTACATTCCAACCATGATGGGCTGCAAGTGCACAAATGCTCCGAACAGTAGTCATACGGCATGTAGGTGCAAAGGTCTCATCAAAATCAATGCCTCTTTCCTGTGCATAACCCTTTGCAACAAGCCTAGCCTTATACCTGTCAACTATACCATCAGGTTTACGCTTCAGCTTGTATACCCACTTAGTGCCAATGGCCTTCTTGCCAGGAGGCAAGTCACATAAAGACCATGTACCATTCTTCATTATAGCATCATATTCAGATTGCATAGCAGCCTTCCAATTTTCTGAATTTTGTGCTTCATCAAAAGAAACAGGCTCATTCTCATCACAGAGACTAGATGCAGCCATAGCATAGCAATCTGATGCAAAGGAGGTACTATGAGAGCCTGAACGAGTACGATATGACAAAGGTGCATCTAATTTGCTGTCACGCAAAGTCTGCACCAGCCATTTTGGCATAGTTGTTGCCTGTTCAATATCAGCTCTCTCATCAACAAGTGCATCATGTAAATCTGCATCAGAAATGGAATGATCTGCATCATCATATGAAACCTGCAAAGGCTGAGAAGTTGCCTCATTGGGACCAGCGCTAGCCTGTCCACCTGTAAAAAGAGGCATCAAAGTATCATACATGTCTTTGGAGCTAACAGATGTCTCCTTAGTACATGAAAGCAATGGCTGAATAGCATCTTCCACAAAGACAACATCACGGCTAACCAGAATGTGTTTAGTTTGTGGATGATACAGACGATAGCCTTTACTTTCAGAACTGTACCCAACAAAAATACATTTTACTGCCTTATCATCCAATTTTCTACGTTGTTGTTCAGGCACTAATGCATATGCCAAACAACCAAAAACACGCAGATGAGCAACAGATGGCTTGCGGTCATGCCAAGCCTCATATGGAGTGATAGACTGCAACGCTTTGGTGGGACACCTGTTCAGTACATATGCTGCACACATGACAGCCTCAAGCCAGAAACTATGTGGTAAAGCCTGACTTTTGACCATGCACCTCGCCATCTCCATGAGTGACCTGTTCTTTCGTTCAGCAACTCCATTCTGTTGAGGTGTATACGGCACTGTACACTGGTGTTTTATCCCACGTTCAGCCAGAAATGCATTAAAATCTGAAGACATATATTCCCCCCCTCGATCAGAACGGAGGGTGCCCATTTTACATGCTGACAGATTTTCAGCCAAAACCAAAAACTGTTTGAAGCACATGAACACTTCGGACTTTGCTTTGAGTGGATATACCCATGCATGCCTGGAAAAATCATCAATGAAAGTCACGAAGTAAAGGTAATTTCCAAAAGAGGGTGTCTGCATAGGACCACAGACATCACTATGTACAAGCTGCAATTTCTGCATAGCCCGAACTGAACCATCTTTTGGAAAGAAAGAACGCTGCATTTTGCCCAAAATACAGCCTTCACAAACATGTTTTCCAGGTGCCTCAAGTTTGGGCAAAGAGGACACCATTTCAGATTTCTGCAGGCGTAACAAGCTAGCAAAATTCAGATGACCAAAGCGTGCATGCCAAAGCTTTGCATCTGACATAGCCTGAGAATCATGAACTGCACATGCCGAATCATTCACAGATCTTTCATAGTCTATGAGCTTATACAGCCCACGACATAAAATGCCAGAAGCAATAATCACATCGCCATTTGAGAGATCATGGACTGTACACCTGTCATCAACGAATTTCACAACCAAGCCAATCTTGGCTAATGCAGAAACTGATAACAGGTTCTTTTTGATCCCTGGCACAAATAAAGCATCTGACAAAGTGAAAGAACTACCATCAGCAGTAGTCAGAATGATCTTACCAACTCCCATAACAGGATAAGAGGAGTTATTGGCGCATGTGACAGTATTCCCTGTAGGGGCAGGCTCGAGTGAAGAGAAGAAACTGCGCTGCGAGGTAATATGTTTGGTCGCCCCACTGTCAAAGTACCAAACATCTGAGTCTACTGCAGACATGCACTGATCATGAGAAGATGGGTCAAAACTGCAGACAGTAGTAAACGCCCATTCTTCTTCCTGCACAAGATTTGCAGACTCTGTTTTTGGTGTAGAGGCCTCTGCAACAACCATTCCAGCCTCTTTCTTCTTTGCCTCTTTAGCAGCCAGTTTTGGATAGTTCTTTATAATATGATCATTTCCTTTACAGTACTTGCAGAACAATTTCTGCTTTTCTGATTTCTTCTCATCTTTATCCTGGTTCTTCGATTGTGCAGCATTTGCAGATTTCTGCTTACTAGTAGAAGAGCTCCATTTTCCTTTGCCCTTCTGACTAGCCAGGAAAGCTTGATCTGCAACACGCATAATGGACCTGTTCTGCCTGGACTGATCTTCCTGCAACAGAACAGAGACTAATTCCTCAAATGACAAGGCATTCGGATTGCCTTTCATCATCAATCGAAGAGTAGAGGCAAAACTCTGATATGAATCAGGAAGGCCATTCAGAACGGTCTGCACAAGTGAGCTATCTGGTATAACCTCATCAGCAGAAATCAATTGTTCCTTCAGGTCTTTGATCTTTGTAAGAAAACTGTCCATCGAATCACCTTCATTCATGTGCTCACTCTCCAACTGTTTTCGGAGGTAAGCAACACGAGCCTCATTCCTAGCCTGGTACAAAGTGGTAAGTGTATCCCAAGCATCCTTTGCTGTTCTGCAAGAGCGAATGTGAGGAATAATGGCACGTTTGACAGACAAAGCTATCAATGCATGTGCCTGGGCATCTCTGCCATCCCAACGAATCTGCTCTGCAGTAGGTGCAACAGAAACAGCAGCACGAACAGGAATCTGCTGAATATCATCTTCGACACCATCTTCATCAGCTCCAACACCTGTATTTGCAGTACCTGTCGTTACAGGTGTAACAGGACGTCTTTCAACACCCTGCACAATGTTCCATAATCCTTTTGCAACCAGTACATGTCGCATCATATAAGCCCATAATGGGTAGTTGGTACCATCCAACTTATCCTCAACAGCCAACATACGGAATACATCACTGCTTTCAGCCATGGCCGGTGACTAAAATACCTTGATGCAGAAAATTGACTGTATCTCAAAAAGTTGAACAGAACTGCCCACACGAGTTCTGCTAGACCTGTAGCAGACTTCGAGACGCTTAAACTGGCGAACAGAAACTGGTATATACCTTTGGCACAAAAGGACGAAATAGCCTGCACAAGCACTGCGATAGTGCGTTCGGAGGCCGAAACGAGCTCAGATCACGGAAACACCCTGAGTATGCTCACCAAATTTTGTGCGAATCTGAGACTGCAAACGGAGGAGTGTCGACGGCGCCCTAGAAGACGCAACGACCTGCTCTGATACCAATTGTTGGAGTTAGACGTCTGCGGAAGCACGCAAACAGCACAAGGAAGAAGAAGAAGCTTGGAGCACAACACACAAGACTGAATGTATTACTAGAGAATGTACAAAGATAAGTAGCCCATTAGGGCAATAGGCGTATATACAAGCCGGGGGAAAAAAACCTCCTAAAGAGGGAAAAAAGTGCCCCGACGGTCCTAGAGTGTTCACACACATCACTACCTAAATATATCAACATTCCAGCAGGTGTATGTCCAAAAATAGCAAGTTTTGGGAGCTAGTCATTTCGCAACTAGTCTGTCTTGACTTAAACTTTTGGAATACATGTTCCAAAGTACTTGGATGATATTTTGGTGGATTTAGGAAGCTCAAAGGGTCTACTAATCAACTTTGAAGTCTCAGTTGGCTGGTGTGAAGCTGGTTGTAGCAGCGCCAACTCATCTTTGGATTGCATCCACCATCTCTCTTCACAGTGGTATCACAGCATAGTCAAGCAACATGGGAGATGGATTTCCATCAACAATTGAAAAATTGGATCGAAAAAACTACCCGGCATGGTCTCTAAGGATGGAGGCTTACCTTCAAGGGAGGAATCTATATGGATTCATATCCGGAGATGAAGCAATGCCAACCATGAGGAACAAAGGGCAACCATCACATGAAGAAGTGGAAGGACTTTCGAATTGGTGTTCAAAGGATGCACTTGCAAGGTCCTATATTCTAAACTCAATCTCTGATTTTCTTTTACCTCATGTCAAGGGATGCAAGACATCAAGAGAGACCTAGAATGCACTTGCTTCTTTCTTCTCTTCCAACACTCGAGCAAGGAAGAACCAATTGTGGATGGAGTTCACAACAATGAAGAAAAGCCCGAAGCAAAATGTGACTGATTATGCCACAAAGATGAAGGAGATTTCCGACCAACTTGGAAGCATTGGAGAGGTAATTGAAGAGGAGCAAATCATAAGACAAATCATGAATGGAATCAAAGCAGACGACAAGTGGGAGTCATTCACAACAGCCATGGATTTATACATGGATATGCATGTACCCGACCTCAACACACTCATGGGCCAACTCTTCACTCATGAAGCAAAGATTAGCAAAGGTGGTGAGTCCTCAAAAGGTAATCAAACTTCTGCCTTATATTCTGATAAAGCTAAGGTCAAGGACAAGTCAAAGAATAGGAAGAATGAAGATGAAGGTAGCTCTTTCCAAGCAAACTTTGCAGGTAGAGGAAGAGCTAGAGGAAGAGGCAGAAGTGGAAAGCAAGGCAGGGGGAGATTCCAATCATCTCAACCTTGCAACATATGTGGCTTATCTAACCATACTACTGAAGAATGTTTCAGGAACCCGAGGAACTCAAGAGGAAGAGGATTCAATAGAGGTGGCTATGGATCAAATAGAGGTAGATACAATGGAGGCTACAACAACAACAACTACTACAACAACAATTACAACAACAACAACAACTACTACAACAACAATTACAACAAAAACAACAACTATCAAAGTGGCCATAGAGGAAGAAGAGATTACTATAACTATGTAGAGGACCAAAGTCAAGAAGATTCATTATTGATTATGAATCTATCAGCGAAGAAGGGTAAGGATGATGATCACATATTTTACATTGATTCGGGATGCTCGAACCATGTAGCAGGAAATGTGGCTTTACTTTCTGATTTGTAAAATCCTCATAACAAGCATGAAGTGCAGACAGGAGATGACACAAAGCACTCAGTGGAGAAGATAGGTAATGTGAAGACATCAGATGGGAATATGAACCTCTTAAGCAAAGTCTTGTATGTCCCTACAATTACCAAAAATTTAATAAGTGTTGGACAGATTGTTGAAAAAGGATTGCAGGTTAGATTCAATCGATTTGGAGCATATGTTGAAGACCCAAGGCAAGGCTTTCGAAGGATTTCCAAAGGAGAAAAGACAGGAAGGCTTTTCACTTTTGAAGTGGAAGATACAAAGAACATAGCTTTGTTTAGCTATGGATCTCAAACTCTTACAGAGTTGGAGATATGGCACAAAAGGCTTGCTCAGGACACTCAAACAGATTTGCAGGGACCAAAGTGTACTTGGTTTGCCTAATATCACAAGGCAACACATGATTTATAAGTGTGAAGCTTGTCAACTCGGCAAGGCTCATAGACAACCTTTCAATAAGAAAGGATATATGTATCAAAATCCTTTGGATCTAGTGCACACGGATGTGTGGGGTCCAAGTAAGGAGCCATCTATATGTGTCTTTCATAGATGATTGTAGCAGGTGGACCATTCTGTTTTTCATGAAGCACAAGGATGAAGTGTTTAATTGCTTTAAGAAGTATATTTCTCTTGTTGAAAACCAAACAGGTAGGACTTTGAAACGACTCAGATCAGATTGTGGAGGAGAATACTTCTCTTCTGAATTTGATGCCTTCTTGCATGAAAGAGGCATTAAAAGGGAAGTCACTACAAGGTATACACCCGAACTCAATGGTGTAGCAGAAAGGAGGAACAAAGCTATTGTCGAAGCTGCAAGGTCCATGCTCAACGAAAAGGGATTGCCAAACTACCTATGGGCAGAGGCTGTGTCTACAGCCACATATCTCATAAATAGACTTCCATCTAAGTCACTAGATGGAACCACTCCATATGAAGTGTGGAATGGAAGAAGACCTAGTCTAGAGCATTGCAAAATCTTTGGATGCTTAGCCTATGCTCACATTCCTTCTCAAGTAAGAGGGAAATTGGATCCCAAGGCAGAGAAGTGCGTATTTATTGGTTATGACCAAAACCAAAAAGGATATAGATTGTACAATCCAACCAATAAAGGATTTTCTGTGAGTAGAGATGTAATTTTTGATGAAAACAAATCATGGTTTGATGATGACAGGAAAGTGAAGCTGCCATATGACTTGGATGAAGATTTTCCATCACTTCAACCAAAGGAGCCAAAGCAGATTGAAGAAAGTGATTCGGAGATTGACCTAGAAGACTTGGAAAGACTAAAGCTATGGAAGAACAAAGGTAAAGAAAAGATGCAGGATGCTACATATGGACCCGAGAGCTCACATCAACCACTTAGAAGGTCTTCAAGGGAGAAGAAGAAACCTGAGAGGTTTGGTTATGATACTTCTTTGGTCACCAAGCACTCAATCTACATTGCAAAGGATTCAACCAATGAAGAACCTACCACATTTGAAGAAGCACAAAGCAAGAAAGCTTGGAGAGATGCAATGGATGAAGAAATGGAAGCCTTGAAGGAGAATGACACTTGGGAGCTTGTACCTAACAAGCCATCTATGAAGATAATCGGATCTCGATGGATATACAAAATCAAGAGGAATCCAGATGGAAGTATAAATAGACACAAAGCAATGTTAGTTGCTAAAGGGCTTGCTCAAACCCATGGTATTGATTATGAGGAGACTTTCTCTCCCGTTGCAAAAATGCCTACAATTAGGGTTCTCATTAGTCTTGCTGCATCTAGAAATTGGAATCTTTATCAACTTGATGTAAAGAATGCTTTCTTGAATGGATGGATTTCTGAGGAAGTGTATATGGCACAACCTCCTGGATATGAGGATGCACATCATCCTAACTATGTATGCAAACTAAAGAAAGCTTTGTATGGATTGAAGCAAGCTCCAAGAGCTTGGAATTTCAGATTGGTGACTTATTTGCAGGACCAAGGATTCAAAGCTAGCAAGGCGGATACCTCTTTGTTCATAAAGAGGAATGGATCTGAAGTGATCTTTTTATGTGTATATGTTGATGATATTATTATCATAGGCAATGATCTTGAAGGAATCAAACAGGTAAAGACTCAAATGAAGGAGGAGTTCAAAATAAGTGACCTTGGACCACTCGCTTATTTTCTTGGATTGGAGTTGATCTATACAAATTCAGGTATATACATCACACAAAGGAAGTATGTCCATGACATGCTCGTCAAGTTCAAGATGGAAAATACCAAGTGTGCAGGTACACCTATGGAGCAAAATCATAAGCTGATGATTGAGTAGATTCAAGTTGATGATTGGCTTGCAGGAAATCAAGGACAATTGAAGACTTATTTGAAGGCCAAGCATGTTAGGCTTGAGGGGGAGCTGTTGGTGCATTTTGCCCAAGCCTACATGCTTGATATGCTTGATATTATCCTCATTTGTAAGTCACATGAGTAGTCATGTGAACACCTCTTGTAAAAGAGTACATTTTATCTCTTGTAAATGGAAAAAGAAAAAAGGAAAAGGATGGCTTACCTCATCCATGATGTAAAAGCAAATTCGTGGCTCTAACTACCTAAAACCACGAAATTTAGAGCTGAGGGAATCTCTCCTAACTTTGGGGATCACTTTTAGGTGGAGCCATTCGAATTCGAATTCAAAACTCCCTCCAAGAATAGCTATAAAAGGAGCAAGAAGGAAGAGGCGATTGTTGAGGAAACACTCCCGAATTTGACAAACAAACAAAAAAAAAGGAGAAGCAGAATCAGAGAAGAATCAAAAGCCTTAGTGGAGGGACAAATCCACGACTGTTATGTACAGTGCAGAATCTCCCAGGATCAGAGTCCGTTATGCAAAATCAAGCTGTACATAGAGAGAACGTGCAAAGGAATAATAGAAGGGAAGTGCGAACAAGAACGTGCTTAAGAAGCGCGTGCAGTATAAATAAGAGCACATATAGAAGAAGGAAGTAGGAGAGACAGGAGAATAGAGATAGAGAAAGAGACGAAATATAGCAGATGCACAGAGACGCAGAGTTATAGACAGAAGATGCCATAGATCGCGTATGTAGAAGAAGACGCCAGAGATCGCGTATGTATAGATGAATAACAGAAGGCTGAAATATCGGGTATTCATCTGAGAGAGAGATGGTAATAAGAAACGACTCAGTATAGGAGAGTTTCTGTAGCTTGAGCAAGAAGAGGCCAAGCTCACTTGTACACATCTTCTCTAATAGAAAACACATGTTCATGTGGATGTTTGTGTGTACTGTTTGTATGCGAAGAAACAGAGTATGTTTTAACAGTTAACGTTTTCTCAGTAACAGCATTTTCGGTCAGTTGCAGTTCTTACTGTAAACGAGTAATTTTCCGGTAGAAGGACGAAGTAGATTTCACAGAATAATGTGAAGTTTTGTGTGAGAGATAGCTCATTCTGTAGCTAGACATCTCTACTTTTAGTTGATTAAGGTTTCCGGTGGAAAAGATATCTACACACAGTACAAAGTCTGACCGAAAAAGGGTCGTCTGAACTAGTGGAGTTTCTTCTTAAACTTCAGAAAGAGTTCAGTAAGTTAAAGAAGCTTTTGCGTCACTTCCTTACTTCATGTATGTTCACTTGAAGTAATTATAAACAGAACTGAAGTTCATTCCGGCACAATTCCGGTACGATTACGGTGTCAGTCCTAAACAGAATTGAAGTTCATTCCGGCACAATTCCGGTATGATTACGGTGTCAGTCCAGTGACAGTCCGGTGAAGTTCCGGTGAAATTTTTCTGTGAAATTTAGAAGTGCAGTCTTATATATTGAGCGCTAGACTTCGCTAAGCTATTGATTGATTACATAAGTGTTCTGAATCACTCTAGCTTAGTTCTTCTTGGGCGTGACGGTTTCCGCAAGGCTCAGCCTTCGTCGCGTCATCAAGGAGTGGTATCAGAGAAAAGAAGTATACCACATTTCCGCATCAGTGGTATCAGAGCCAGAGCTAGGCATATCTAATCAGAGCCCAGAGTATTCACCATTATTGAAAACGAGAGCCAGTTAACCACAACGAGTGGAACCAGAACGAGAAGGACTCTGAAGAGCAGAAAGATTCTCAAAACTCACCGGAAGTAACAGAAACAAAAAGATCATGGCAGACCACGTTACTATTGATAAGTTGGACAGAGATAATTATCCCGCATGGGTAATGCGCATGGAAGCCTTACTTATGAGTAAGGACTTAATGATGTACGTGACCGGAGAAGAAAAGAAGCCGACTTTCGAAGATGATAGTCAACCGGAAAAAGAAGAATTAGAAGCCTTGAAGCTGTGGCAGAAGAAAGATGCAACGGCAAGAGCCTACATCTATAATACCGTAACAGACCATCTACTACCGCATATTAGAGGCTTGGAGAAAGCAGAGGACATATGGAGTGCATTGGAAGATCATTTCCAAAATACTACGAAAGCCAGGAAGGCTAGTTTATGGTGCGAGTTTACGACATTCAGAAAGAAGTCGAATCAAAGCATAAGTGACTACGTCACTAAAATGAAGGATCTAGCAGATAGTCTTGGATCCATAAATGAAGAAGTCGAAGACCATAGATTGATAGCGTAAGTTCTCACAGGATTAAGAGGAGATGAAAGGTGGAAACCTTTCGTACTATCAACTGAACTTTCTCTAAATCATTTTGTGCCAGATTTAAATCAGTTGCTTGGTTTGATGCTCACATATGAGCAAGACCTGAAAGGAGATGCAGATAAAGGACAAAGCTCTGCAATGTACATGAAGAACAAAAAGAAAGACAAAGGTAAGACAAAAGACAAAGAAGAGTCGAGCTCTCAGGCCTATTACGCAAGAGGTAAGGGCACTGGCAAAGGAAGAGCAAGAGGCTTTGGAAGAGGAAGAAGTAGCCAGAATACCAACAAGAAAGCTTGCTGGATTTGTGGTTTAAGTAATCATCTGGCTCATGACTGTTGGCACAATCAACAAGGATCAAATCAAAATCAAAACAGTAATAGCAGAGGCAGAAGCGGAAGATATCAAAGAGGAAGACAAAATCAAAGAGGAGGCTATGGTAGAGGTGGAGTGAGAAGTTGGGGACAGAATCAATCCTACAACACCACCTACAACAACTACGCAAACGACACGCAGAATGAAAGCCATACATCGTTGATGATGAACTCAATCAGCACATCAGAAAATGAAGATCTAAAGGTATTCTACATTGACTCTGGATGTTCTAATCACTTGTCAGGAAATATAGAACTAATGTCAAAACTAGAAAAAGGTAGTTCTAGTCACACTGTTCAAACAGGTGACAATACGAGACATAACGTACACTCAATTGGAAAAGTGAAATGCAAGAATGGAGCAGATTTGCTAACCAATGTTTTGTATGTCCCAACAATACCAAAAAATTTGATTAGTGTGGGACAGATAGTTGAAAAAGGTTTTCAGGTCAGATTTACAAATAAAGGTGTATTTGTAGAAGATCCCGAGAACGGATATAACCAGATTGTTTCTGGAAAGAAAGAAGGCAGACTCTTTACTTTAAGAGTACAAGGGAACATTGGCCAAGCGTTGCTCACACATGGAGAAAAGGTGATTACAAAACTTGATCTCTGGCATAAGAGATTGGGTCATTTCAATGAAAAAGGAATTAAAGCTATGATAACGAATCAGTCAGTATTGGGATTACCGAATATACAGAATCAACATATGATTCATAAGTGCGAAGCATGTCAGTTGGGAAAAGCCCACAGGTTACCTTTCCAAAAGAAAGGATTCAAACATGACGAAGTACTCGAGCTTATTCATACAGATGTATGGGGGCCAACGAAAGAAGGATCAATCAGCGGATCAAGGTACTATGTTTTATTCATTGATGATGCAACAAGGTGGATAACTCTTTATGTTTTGAAAGAGAAATCAGAAGTATTTGGAGCTTTCAGGCATTTTCATGCATATGCTGAAAGACTCACCGGACGAAAACTTAAAAGACTGAGGTCTGATGGAGGGGGAGAATACTTCTCCCGAGAATTCAATGACTATCTTTGGAATGCAGGTATTAAGAGAGAAATAACTTGCATATATACACCACAACAAAATGGAGTAGTAGAAAGAAGGAACCGAGTTCTAGTTGAATTTGCACGAGCCATGCTAAATGAAAAAGATTGTCCAAATTATCTTTGGGCTGAAGCTGTAAACACAGCTACGTACTTGGTAAACAGATTACCATGTACAGCATTGGAAGGAATGACCCCTTATGAAGCTTGGTGGGGAAAGAAGCCAACACTTGATCACTCCAAAGTGTTTGGATCAGCAGCGTATGCTTATGTACCGTCTCAACTTAGACATAAGCTTGAACCGAAAGCAGAGAAATATGTGTTCGTCGGATATGATGAAAAGCAGATGGGTTACAGGTTATGGAACCCTCTAACCAAACAATTTACTGCGTCCAGAGATGTTACATTTGATGAACAGAAAAGTTGGTATGCAGATCAAAGTCATACGACTGAAGAATTCAAAGAAGAAATAAAAAGAAGAGAGAAAGGGAAATCAATTGTTCAGGTAAACAGAGATGAAAATCATATGCAGGCAAGTACGTCCAGGAACGGATCAGGTATGAGAAATGAAGATAATGAAGAAGTGCATTCAGATACATATGAAGAGTTTGAACCAAGAAGGTCGAACAGGAATAGAAGACAACAAGAAAGGTATTCATATGATACCTCATACATAACTCAGAAAGACTATGCATCTATAGTCAAAGAAGATGAAGAGCCACAGTGCTATGATGAAGCAAAAGGCAAAAAACAATGGGAAGAAGCAATGGAAGAAGAAATCAGCGCACTAGAGGAGAACAAGACATGGGAACTTGTTCCGAAACCAAATGGTAAGAAAGTAATCGAAAATAAATGGGTTTTTAAAATAAAGAAATTTGCAGATGGAAGGATAGCCAGATACAAAGCGAGGCTGGTGGTCAAAGGCTATGCCCAGACACATGGCATAGATTATGACGAGACGTTTAGTCCGGTGGCAAGGATGTCAACCATAAGGACAGTAATTGCTATAGCAGCATCGAAAGGATGGAAGCTAAGTCAGTTAGATATAAAGAACGCATTTTTGAATGGATACATTTTTGACGAAGTGTACATAGAGCAACCTGAAGGATTTGTAAGTTCCAGAAACCCAAACTTTGTTTGCAGGTTAAGAAAAGCACTTTATGGACTGAAGCAAGCTCCAAGAGCTTGGAATTATAGACTTGTGAAATATCTAAACGAACTTGGATACCAAAGTTCAAAGGCAAATGCAAGTCTACTCATAAAGAGAATAGAAGAAGGTATGATCTACATTTGTATTTATGTAGACGACTTAATAATCACAGGAACATGAGATGAAGGGATTACAGAAGTAAAGAAACTACTTGAAAGAGAGTTCAAGATCAGTGACCTAGGAAAGTTGTCATACTTTCTAGGAATGGAAATCACATACACAGATCATGGTGTATATGTGTCACAAGAAAGGTATCTCCTAAACTTACTGAAAAAGTTTAATATGGAGAATTGCAAAGAAGCTTCAACACCGCTTGAAGTAAATCATAAACTCAGCAGATACAGTGGAGCAGAGATTAAAAATATGAAGAAATATCAGTCATTAGTAGGAAGTTTGATTTATGCTACGCTAACAAGACCGGACCTTAGTTATGCAATGGGAGTTCTCTCACAATTCATGCATTGTCCAACAGATCAACATTGGGTTGCAGGACAAAGAGTTCTTAGATACGTCAAAAGAACTATAAAAGAAGGATTATATTATCCTTTTACGTCAGATATAAAGCTCAGAGCATATAGTGACTCAGATTGGGCTGGAAGCCAAGATGACAGAAGGTCAACGCACGGGTATATGATATACCTAGGAGATAAGCTGGTTAGCTGGTGTTCAAAGAAGCAACACACAGTAGCGTTATCGTCAACAGAAGCCGAATACAAAGGACTGGTAGAAGCAGCAAAAGAAATATTATGGATGCAGACCTTATTCAAAAGCATGGGTATTGATCAAGGTATACCTATCATACATGGAGATAATATGAGTTCGCTATATCTTGCAGCAAACCCTGCATTTTCAGTATCATTTCTTGAGGGAAAAGATAATGGAGAAAGAGATAGAAATAGTATACACTCCGACAAAAGATCAGATTGCAGATATCCTGACAAAGAGTCTGGATGGAACGAAGACAAACAGATTCAAAGAGAAGGCAGGAATAAAAGAAAGGAAGATATATGAAAGATCGGAAGATGTCAAATTAGTGATTGAGGGGGAGCTGTTGAGGAAACACTCACGAATTTGATAAACAAACAAAAAAAAAGGAGAAGCAGAATCAGAGAAGAATCAAAAGCCTTAGTGGAGGGACAAATCCACGACAATTATGTACAGTACAGAATCTCCCAGGATCAGAGTCCGTTATGCAAAATCAAGCTGTACATAGAGAGAACGTGCAAAGGAATAATAGAAGGGAAGTGCGAACAAGAACGTGCTTAAGAAGCGCGTGCAGTATAAATAAGAGCACATATAGAAGAAGGAAGTAGGAGAGATAGGAGAATAGAGATAGAGAAAGAGACGAAATATAGCAGATGCGCAGAGACGCAGAGTTATAGACAGAAGACGCCATAGATCGCGTATGTAGAAGAAGACGCCAGAGATCGCGTATGTATAGATGAATAACAGAAGCCAGAAATATCGGGTATTCATCTGAGAGAGAGATGGTAATAAGAAACGACTCAGTATAGGAGAGTTTCTGTAGCTTGAGCAAGAAGAGGCCAAGCTCACTTGTACACATCTTCTCTAATAGAAAACACATGTTCATGTGGATGTTTGTGTGTACTGTTTGTATGAGAAGAAATAGAGTATGTTTTAACAGTTAACGTTTTCTCAGTAACCGCATTTTCGGTCAGTTGCAGTTCTTACTGTAAACGAGTAATTTTTCGGTAGAAGGACGAAGTAGATTTCACAGAATAATGCGAAGTTTTGTGTGAGAGATAGCTCATTCTGTAGCTAGACATCTCTACTTTTAGTTGATTAAGGTTTCCGGTGGAAAAGATATCTACACACAGTACAAAGTCTGACCGAAAAAGGTGTTGTGAACATTTGTTTTATGTAGGGTACAAGTTTCAAATTATGTAAATACCTTTGGAAAGTCTTCAAATACTTCAAGAAGGCTCATATTATTCATAAAATGTAGCAAAAATACCACGTGAGTTCTAGAACATGGTGAGTCAAATTAGTGAGTCACAAGGGAGCTTCAGTGGTGTCCTAGTGGAAGGTCGATGTGGCTAGTTCTCAAAGTCCATCAATACTTTGCTTATTTGAGCACTTGAGTCATGTAATACCTCCATCCAAGTGTCTACCACGAATTTAGATGTATTAGAAAGGTTTTAGATTAGTTTCCCATGCTATAAAAAGAGGAGAAAAGTCGTGATCTTGTGGGATGTCCAAGAGAGTCATATGTGTATCTCTACACTGCTGTAGTTTTGTATGCAGAGATTGCAAAGCTTGTATCTCCCTCATTATATATCCAAATTACATGTTTGATAGCTCATTGGAAAGCTCTTACTGTCTACTTTTGTTCCTGTAAATTTTCATAATCATTGGATTTGTGGGCTGAGAGCAATACGCTCTGCAGGTAGTATGTGTTCTCTGTTTTTTATCCCTGCTGAAGGTCTCCATTAAACCTCAAACTTGTAGAGGTCATATCTCCTTGTGTATGTATCCAAATCATGTGTTCTTTGGCTTGTTAGAAAGATATTTAAGTCTACTTGTATTCTGGAAAGTTTTAAAGTCATTGGAGTTGTGAGTTAAGAGCAGTAGTCTCTGCAAGTGATGTGTGTCCTCAGGTTCATCTCTGTTTCAAGGTCTCCATTAAAGCTGCATATTGCAGAGGTCATAGCTCATTGTGTATTTATCCATTTGAGGTGTTCTATATCTTGTTGGAAAGCTCTTAGAGTCTAGTTTATGTGTGTAAAACAGTTTTTGAAAATTCCAAGTGAGTAAAGAGCAATTTGCTCTGCAAGAAAATTGGTCTGTGCATACAAGTTTGTGAAAAAGTCAACTAGGTCCTGTTGGGTTTCACCTACTTCTAGCTGTACTTCGGAGATCAATAAACTCCAACATTGGTATCAGAGCAAGTACTTGGAGGCTTGGAGAAGGTTTTCATACGTTGACGAAGAATTTGAAGCTATCAAAGAAGCAGTTCATCATCAACACTACACAAAGGTAGAAGAAGATTGCAAGGAGGCATCTGAAGCAACATCCAAGCAAAGAAAGGTGCACATACCTCATTTACAAGGTAAATATTATATTTCTTCTCATCACACACATTGGAAAGGAGGCTTAAAGGAGGAAGCTTAGCATTTGTATTATGGGAGACCAACATGCACAAATAGAGAAGCTTGATAAGACCAATTATCAAGCATGGAAGTTTAGAATCACAGCATACTTGCAAGGTAGAGGCTTGTATGGTTTGATTGACGGCACAGATATCAAACCCACATTACCAGAGGACCCAAATCAGCAACAATTGAGGGAGTTTAGACTTTGGAATGAGAGAGACAAAAGGGTTATATTCATTTTATCACAAAATATTCAAGATTCAATGGTAGGACACATACAAGATCTAGACACAAGTAGAGATGTTTGGCTTGCATTGGAAAGGTTGTATGCTACAGGTACAAGAGCAAGGAAGATTCAACTCAAAAATGAGTTGAATAACATAAAGAAAGATACAAGGACATCGGTCAATGATTACATATTGAAAGTTAAAGAGATTGCAGATCAACTAGGATCAATTCAAGCTCATGTGGAGGACGACAACTTGGTTGCACATACTCTCAACGGACTCAAAGATGATGAGAGATGGAAACCATTCATTACTTCAGTTTATGTCAGAGGAGAATTACCAGATTTTGATCAACTTATTGCCCTCATGGTCACGGAGGAGATGAATCTAAATGGTTCTACTTCAAATCAAAAAGGATCTCAAGGACAAGCTCTTTATGTAGGATCATCAAGAGGTGGAAACAGAGGTGGAAGAGGTTCAAATAGAGGTCAAGGAAGAAGGAGCGATGATCAAAGGACTTCAGGTGGCTTCTTCAACACAAGAGGAAGAGGAAGATCAAGCGCTAGAGGTACGAGAGGCTACTACAACTACAACCAAAGACAAAGGAGTGAAGATAATAAGAACAATTGCTATATATGTGGAAGGTATGGACACTATGCCAAAGATTGTTATCAAAATGAAAATAATCAAGGTGGTAATCGAAGAGGAGGCTATTCAAGAAGAGGTAAACAACAAGGAAATTATGCAGTTGAAGGTAAAAGTGATGATTATGATTCTCTTCTTATGATGAATGTAGAAACTAAGATGAATTGCAATAGCGATGTATGGTATGTAGATAGTGGTTGTTCTAATCACATGTCTCATGATGCTTCATGGTTTTCTAATATGCATAATCCGTCATGTAAAGGTCATGTTGAAACAGGAGATGATACAACACATAAGATTATGCAGGTTGGAGATGTTGTTATGCAGGATAAGAGCAAGACAAATTGCTTGAAGGATGTACTTTATGTGCCAACGATCACTAAGAATTTGATGTCGGTTGGTCAAATGGTAGAAAAAGGTCTACAAGTGAGATTTAATCATGCAGGTTGCTTCATTGAGGATCCAAAGCAAAGGAGGTTAATTGCTAGAGGTCAAAAACAAGGTAGATTGGTTACATTCAAGGTAAACCCAAATCATACAAACTATTTCTCTTATGGTATGCATCGAATAGCAGAGCTTGATCTATGGCACAAAAGGATTGGACACATGAATGTACACAGGTTAAAGGAGCTATCAAAGAAGAGGATTGTTGAAGGATTACCTGATCTTACTAAGCAACATATGGTGCATCTTTGTGAAGCATGTCAAATGGGTAAGCAGAGTAGACAACCTTTCAAGCATTCAAGCTATGTAAGTGATGGTTTGCTAGATCTCATACACACAGATGTGTGGGGACCTACTAAAGAGGCATCCTTGGTTGGTAATAAGTACTATGTATCATTCATTGATGATCATAGTAGAATGACATTTGTGTATTTCATTAAACATAAGAGTGAGGTTTTTTATTGTTTCAAGAAGTTCAAATCATATGTCGAAAAGCAAACAGGAAGGTATGTTAAGAAGCTAAGATCTGATGGAGGGGGAGAGTATTTCTCTCAAGCTTTTACTGATTTTTTGTATGATGAAGGTATCAAAAGAGAAGTTACATGCAGGTATACTCCACAACAAAATGGAGTCGCAGAAAGAAGAAACAGAATCATAGCAGAAGCATCTAGAAGCATGCTTAATGATATGTGTTTGCCTAATTATTTTTGGGCTGAAGCTGTTAGCACAAGTGTTTACATTATGAATAGAATTCCGACTGCTGGAGTTCATCATTTGACACCATATGAGGTATGGCATAGAAGGAAACCAAGTGTAAGTCATTTGAAAGTATTTGGCTGTGTATGTTATGTACATGTACCTAGTGAGGTGAGATCTAAACTTGATGCAAAATCAGAAAAATGTATATTTATTGGTTATGCAGATACTCAAAGAGGATATAGATGCTATAATCCTCATACCAATAAGGTTGTTATGTCAAGAGATGTAAACTTTGATGAATTACTTTCATGGTATGCAGATAAGAATTGTTTGCAGGTCATGGATGAAAATGAAGAAGGTGTGGTTGAAGGAGATGAATGCATAGTTCAGCCATCAGGAAGTTTAAATGATGAAAGGAGTGGTTTAGATGAAGAAAGAGGATCACCTTTCAATGGAAGATTAAGGCAAGAGTCACCTCCAAGTGTTAAAAGTAAAGGTAAACTCAAACTTGTTGAAGTTAATGATGAAGGAGAGGAAATTAGTGATGTATGTGAGTATGGAGAATCATCAAAGGTTCCTAATAAGAAAGGAAGAGCATCTACATTGGAGGTAAGAAGAACTTCAAGAGTAAGTAAGCAACCTCAAAGGTATACTTATGAATCTTTCATGAATACTCATTATGCTTTTATGACAAAAGTTGAGCAGGAAAATGAACCCACATGTTATGATGAGGCCAAAGGAGATGAAAAGTGGGAGAAAGCAATGAGAGAAGAAATGGAAGCACTACAGGATAACAAGACTTGGAATTTAGTTCCAAGTACACCAAAGCAAAAGGTAATTGGTTGCAAGTGGGTTTTTTAGATTAAAAGAAATAGTGATGGTAGTGTGTCTAGATATAAGGCTAGACTTGTAGCAAAAGGATATAATCAAACTCAAGGTGTGGACTATGAGGAAACATTTAGTCCAGTAGCAAATATGGCAACGGTGAGAACTTTGTTGGCTTTAGCTGCAAGTAAAAGGTGGAATATATATCAACTCGATATAAAGAATGCCTTTCTTAATGGTGAGTTAAATGAAGAAGTGTATATGTCACAACCAGATGGTTATGTGGATGCAAAATGTCCTAATCATGTATGCAGGTTAAAGAAGGCATTGTATGGTCTTAAGCACGCACCAAGGGCATGGAATGCAAGGTTGGTAAAGTATCTTATGCTGCAAGGATACACAGCGAGTCATGCTGATCCTTCACTTTATGTAAAACATGTAGATGGCATGTGTGTCTATGTATGCATTTATGTGGATGACTTGTTGATTACAGGGAATGATGCAAAAGCAATTGATGAGATAAAAGGTAATTTGGGAAAGGAATTTAAAATTTCAGATCTTGGTTTGCTCAGATACTTTCTTGGGATTGAAATTGTGTATAGCGATGAAGGTATGTGGTTGATACAAAGAAAGTATATATGTGATATGCTGAAAAGGTTTGGTATGCAGGAATGTAAATTTGTTTCTACTCCAATGGAATGTAATGTAAAGCTGAGTGCAAAGGAAGGTGATGAGTTGCATGATATGAATGTATATAGATCCATGGTAGGATCTTTGATTTATGCAACAAAATCTAGACCTGATATATGTTATGCAGTGGGAGTATTGTCACAGTTTATGCATGAACCTAGAGCACCTCATATGCATGCAGCGAAATGAGTGCTTAGGTATTTGAAAGGTACCATGAACGAAGGATTATTTTATAGTCATGATGCTGATCTAACTCTTAAAGTCTTTAGTGATGCAGATTGGGCTGGAAGCAAAGATGACAGAAGATCCACAAGTGGATATGTGGTAATAGCAGGAAACAAGACATTAACATGGAGTTCAAAGAAACAGCCTACAGTTGCTTTATCTTCTACAGAGGCTGAGTATAGAGGTTTAGCATTAGCTAATACTAAGGTTATGTGGTTTAAAAAGTTGTTTCATGACTTGAATGTGCAGGTTGATGTACCACTGATATATGGGGATAACTTGAGCAGCATTCATATGACCTCAAATCCTATTTTTCATGCTAGAACAAAGCATATAGAGGTTCACTATCATTATGTTCGAGAGAAGGCCATGAACAATGAAGTGAAGGTTTCTTTTGTTGGAACAAAGGATCAAGTTGCAGATATCTTCACCAAATCCTTGGATGGACCAAAGCTTCAAAGATTCAACTATATTCTTGGCAAGAAGGAAATACCCTTTGAAACTTGAGGGGGAGAATGTTGTGAACATTTGTTTTATGTAGGGTACAAGTTTCAAATTATGTAAATACCTTTGGAAAGTCTTCAAATACTTCAAGAAGCCTCATATTATTCATAAAATGTAGCAAAAATACCACGTGAGTTCTAAAACATGGTGAGTCAAATTAGTGAGTCACAAGGGAGCTTCAGTGGTGTCCTAGTGGAAGGTCGATGTGGCTAGTTCTCAAAGTCCATCAATACTTTGCTTATTTGAGCACTTGAGTCATGTAATACCTCCATCCAAGTGTCTACCACGAATTTAGATGTATTAGGAAGGTTTTAGATTAGTTTCCCATGCTATAAAAAGAGGAGAAAAGTCGTGATCTTGTGGGATGTCCAAGAGAGTCATATGTGTATCTCTACACTGCTGTAGTTTTGTATGCAGAGATTGCAGAGCTTGTATCTCCCTCATTATATATCCAAATTACATGTTTGATAGCTCATTGGAAAGCTCTTACTGTCTACTTTCTTCCTGTAAATTTTCATAATCATTGGATTTGTGGGCTGAGAGCAATACTCTCTGCAAGTAGTATGTGTTCTCTGTTTTTTATCCCTGCTGAAAGTCTCCATTAAACCTCAAACTTGTAGAGGTCATATCTCCTTGTCTATGTATCCAAATCATGTGTTCTTTGGCTTGTTAGAAAGATATTTAAGTCTACTTGTATTCTGGAAAGTTTCAAAGTCATTGGAGTTGTGAGTTAAGAGCAGTAGTCTCTGCAAGTGATGTGTGTCCTCAGGTTCATCTTTGTTTCAAGGTCTCCATTAAAGCTGCATATTGCAGAGGTCATAGCTCATTGTGTATTTATCCATTTGAGGTGTTCTATATCTTGTTGGAAAGCTCTTAGAGTCTAGTTTATGTGTGTAAAACAGTTTTTGAAAATTCCAAGTGAGTAAAGAGCAATTTGCTCTGCAAGAAAATTGGTCTGTGCATACAAGTTTGTGAAAAAGTCAACTAGGTCCTGTTGGGTTTCACCTACTTCTAGCTGTACTTCGGAGATCAATAAACTCCAACAAAAGGGTCGTCTGAACTAGTGGAGTTTCTTCTTAAACTTCAGAAAGAGTTCAGTAAGTTAAGGAAGCTTTTGCGTCACTTCCTTACTTCATGTATGTTCACTTGAAGTAATTATAAACAGAACTGAAGTTCATTCCGGCACAATTCCGGTACGATTACGGTGTTAGTCCTAAACAGAATTGAAGTTCATTCCGGCACAATTCCGGTACGATTACGGTGTCAGTCCAGTGACAGTCCGGTGAAGTTCCGGTGAAATTTTTCTATGAAATTTAGAAGTGCAGTCTTATATATTGAGCGCTAGACTTTGCTAAGCTATTGATTGATTACAGAAGTGTTCTGAATCACTCTAGCTTAGTTCTTCTTGGGCGTGACCGTTTCCGCAAGGCTCAGCCTTCGTCGCGTCGTCAAGGAGTGGTATCAGAGAAAAGAAGTATACCACATTTCCGCATCAGCGATTAGCAAGCCTTGTACGTGACCACTTGATGTCATTTTGTAGAGATTGAAGAGCTTACTCCATAGCTCTATCATTCTACTCCCATTGTGCAAAGATTCATTGCCAATGTGGTTGTAATCATATGTGAATCTATACATCTATCACCATTTACTTCTCTGTTTTGTTCTCTGTTATACTCACTCAGAGCAGTACCTTCAGAAGGTCATATCTTGAGTTCTACTCAACCTTTGTCAGTGATTTAACTTGCGTTGGATAGCTTGTACTGTTTACTTTGTGCCTATAAATTTTCAAGGTCATTGGATTAATACTTTTGGAGATATCTGCATTTTACTGCTTAGTGGTCTATCTCTGCAGAGCCCCGAGAATTGTGGGGAGGGTCCAGAAATTGTTGAAACTTGTTCTCAGTGCTCAGTCCATCATTTGAAGTGTTTTAACTTGGATTGGGAAGCTTGCTAAGTCTATTTGCTATGCCCAAAAGGAAATGTTCTAATTCCTACGAAGTTGAGAGCACTGTTCATTTTTTCCAGCAGGTGTATGTCCAAAAATAGCAAGTTTTGGGAGCTAGTCATTTCACAACTAGTCTGTCTTGACTTAAACTTTTGGAATACATGTTCCAAAGTACTTGGCTGATATTTTGGTGGATTTAGTAAGCTTAAAGGGTCTACTAATCAACTCTGAAGTCTCAGTTGGCTGGTGTGAAGCTGGTTGTAGCAGCACCAACTCATCTTTGGATTGCATCCACCATCTCTCTTCACAAAGGTTTGGTTAGTAAGCGAACTCTGCGAGGGTCATACTTCGGTAAATCGTATGCCAAACACATATATACAATGCGCGTGGGAGTGCAACATCCATTGATTACCTTCTTTCTTTCCCATCGGTGTTGTGCCAAGTACAACTGATCAATTATCCAGCTAGCGAGATCAATTGTTTGTGGTCCAGTACATGCTAAATATAAACCAAACCACATACGTTTGTGGGGCATGATGAATCTATCCTGAGCAGGGAAAGCGAAATGCTGCATACATATCCTCAACGGTTTAGAGAGCTCAGGTGTGATAGCAGAAATATCTTCCCACTTAGTAACATCTCCACGTTTCATTGGCTTTGGAACCAGCCTTTCTCGTTCTGTTGGAGTGTGCGTTCCATGTATCTTGATTGCCGCACGAATCAAATCTTTGGAAAGATAGAACTTCTTATATGGCGGATCATTTACTAATGACGGCAAAATGAATGTTCTTGGTAGATCCTTGTTTTCCGAAGCTTTCAAAGTGGTGATTAAGTAATAGCATCTATAGAAGTCAGGTTTAGGCAAGGGATCACTGAAATATTCTATATAGCTTGCTCTTGCCCAAACATGCATCAAGTCTTCTGTGTTCTGTAGTCCTTCGAATTCTCTTGAGAAAAATTGGTACTTGGCCCAAGTATGGTGATCAAACGCCAAATTGGCCTAAAAAATGAAATCTACATCTGCTAACGGTCTTGCTAGACCTTGAAACCAGTGAGAATTGTGATGAATCTTTTCAGTATAACCCCTAGGAGGGTCGTCAATCGGCATAGGTCCTGGAAATCCCTGGAATTCTGGTGGTTGAGCCGTAGGATGGGGCTCTGCCAATAGTTCACCAATATTTTCCATGGGCACACTAGGACCAGCTTCAGATGGCCCTTCTGTCTGCATGATGAGTGATGCGAGTGCGTAGAAGATCTGCTACAAAAGTTTAACACATTAGTATGGAAATTAATCATGATCCCATTAAAGTGAGACCGCAATCCCTTTCCATAACCGATGTGTAACCCGTGTAGCCGAGTGTGGTGATGTGGTTTATGGAATGATTGTTGCAAAACTAATGCAGGTCTCTAGACACCTACATGCTTCAGATGATGCATACATTTCTTGATGAGTGTTATTACAAGTGATGTTGGGTTATAGTGTGTGTGAATTTGTACAAGGTTCAGGTGTGGGTGAATTTATACAAGGTTGTAGATTAGTTAGGGTGGGAGTTATGTTAGACAATGGGTTTTGAGGAGATAGCTGGATACGTTTTAGTATCCATCTCCTAAGAGTTTCTGAGTGGGTGGTATGTTTCTTCTAAGGGACAAAAGGTGATATCGGATGTAGTGGTCTTGAGGGTTGAAGAGATTTCTGAAGGGTGTATATTACATGGCTTGAGGGTTGAGCTATTATACACTGTTTGGGTACCCAAATCTGTGTGGGTGTGGGTCGATTCATAAGGTACTTCTTGGCGATCCAAATTTGTCGAATGTTCCTACTCGTAGAAGAAGGTCAAGGAGATGTTGAATACTGATTCTGCTTCTGCCTTGACTTCTTCTTGTCATTCTCTGCATTGTTGAAATGTGTCAGTGGTTTCTGTCCTTTTGGCACCCAAATTTGTCTCGTGGCTCTTACTTTGTGATATTGCCACTGCTGCTTTCTTTGCGTCGTCTGATATGGTTGTCGGTCTGGGTTCCTTCGTCGTGGTTGACTCCTTTGTGGTTGAGGTTGAGAGGTCGGATGGAAATTCTGCTTTGGAAAAGAAGGGAGTTTCCAACACTCACGAAAACTGCCCATTAGGAAGTGCTCCGTTTTGTACTATTAATCTAGGCGAGTCCGCAGTAAGTGTGGAAGGATGGGCATTGCAGGGTATTTTGCCCATGTGGCTGCTGATGCAGTCCACCTGACCTGCAATGGTCCCCATTTGTCTGCTGATGTAACCTACCTGACCACTGATTGTGTCCATTTGACTGCTGATGGTGTCCATTTGACCAAGCGGTTGGGTGGTTGCCCGTTCTAGTTTGCAGGAAGCCCAAGGGAAAATCTCCTGACGTCCTTTTGATTGACAATTGTCCATCGCCAAGCCCACATGGGTTGGTGTAGACGTAACGTGACGTATCTGACCAAAGATCTTACGGTCCTCCTTCGCATGTTGTTCATAGGGTCTAGGGTTACATACCTCAGGTGGAATGCTGTTAGGGAAGTCAAGCGGTATCACTCGCTTCTAATCAAGGTTCCAATCTGTAAGGAGCCTTGTCTAAGATTTAGGTCCACTAAATGATCGTATAACCAATCTTGGCCGAGGATTAGGGGTTCTATGAGGTCGTCATCATGGCACACTGGTAGCTTCGCTATCATAGTCACTTCGTTTATGAGGATAGGAAGGTCCACCTCACCCATGCAAGGGGTTTCCATGCCTCCTAGCCCTATGAGGTGTTATCGGCCGCCGGATTGGAAGTGTATAACTGAAATCTTGTTTCACACGTGCGAAAGGTTGTTACGCAGAAACTTTGTATCTTTTATATAAAGCAATGAAAAGAGATGCTCAGTGACGTTCGAGAGATCACCAGACTGTTTGTCTGGGTGATTTGTCTGTGGCGTTACTGTGTGTCGAGTTGGTTAATTTAGAGTATCTTGTCTAAATTCTGAGTATTCTGTGTGTATCTGTGTCTCATCTTGTCTGTTATCTATTTGTATCCATTGCGGGTGTGAGTATCATCTACATCCAGTAGATAATTCGGTCTGTTGTCTGAAGTGAATCGTCTGCGAATCCTTATTGCGATTGTTGTGTTAAGTTCACGTATTGCGGTAGTACTCGTTCTTGGAATGTTCTGCCAGTTGTTTGGTGAAGTCTGTGTAACTATGGTAGTGTTTCTAACACTATGCGGGATCGTGTTGTCTTCAGCATTGAGATCTCTCATCCTACGGTAAGGGTTAAGTTACAGTAGGATTCTTGGGTTGCGTACTGAACCTTTAGTATGGTGTATCTGAACACTTGAATTCTCTGTGTCTTCGGATGTTGATCAGATTGTGGTACCTATTCGGTAAAGGTTGAACGATTACTCTTGTCTCTGGTATTTTCAGTAAGTTTATGTGCAGATGCAATATAGCCTCTTAGTGTATGTGGCACACGTTGGCCGAGCTAAACCGTGAACTATAAATGCCTAAGTACCACAGGATCTTGATAGAGCTCTCAACATCAGTATATTGTTGTGTGTAAGTGGTTAGTTTGGGAACTAAGTATAGGGCCTCTCTCTAGCAGACCCCTTCCACTCCCAAGAACCCAAATAACGTTTAAACGCACTTCTGACAGTTAGAATAACAACGTTTAACACTAGCGCCATCTGTGAGAAGGTGGCAACATATCAGATTGTTGCAAACCAGTTGTGGAAACGTGACTGTAAATTGTAAGTCGGCATATGCGATTAGTACAAGAGATGATACATGCCGGTTACTCGATCCGGTGAAACGTATCCAAAGAACCGCCAGCCTGGGGTACTTAATTTGCTAAGGACGACTCCGGGAGGTAGAAGTACAGCTAGGTCTAACCCAGTTGTCAAGAAAGTAAAGAACGTTAGTAGTGATTCCGGTCATATTCTGGTGGAACGTGCGATGCCTCTGGTAAATTCCGGTACAATTTCGGCACAGTCTGTCGAAGATGTAGTAACTCCAGAATCTACCAGGATGCAGCCTGAAGTTAGTTTAACAACATTGGGTAAAGATTCAAATTTTTTTACGACTAGAAACACCTTAGCCAAAGAAATTAGTGAAGGAGAAAAAGCACCTTGTTTTGGTGAAGATTCGACACCTTCCGGTGTTGCTCCGGTACCAATTGCTGAAAGATCACAGTTTTTCGGTGACGGTTTACCAGTTCTTAGTGAATCTTTAGCCCAGTCACCACTATTGGGAGTAAGCTTCCCTACATTTGACATCAAGAAGGAAGGTATCTTGTTCGAAACCGAGATTCGAAACATACTGAACAAGATTATCGAACCGGAAAGTGCACAGGCCGATGATAGAGATTCCGATAGTTCAGATATTCAGCCTCGGGATACAAAAGATAGTCACAATACAACCATCAGAGCCATGAACGGGCAACAACAACAACAACAGCAACAACAACAACTATGCCCACCAAGGCCGACTCCAACCGGAGTAACGTATACTAAATTTGGAGAATTCCCAGGAGATGACCCAGATGCTCATGTACGCACATTTGAGATAAGTTATGTAGTGCTCAACCATCCACCTGATCCGGCGTATAAGGCTATTGTTTTCCAGTCGACATTAGTTAACGAAGCAGCTAGATGGCTTACAGAATATGATATTAACCATTTCGGCACCTATGAAGCAATAAGGGATGCATTTTTGCAGAGATTCAGGCTAAAGAAGAATCCACCCGAAATTTTTGACTACCTGCAAAACAATAGACAGAAGATAAATCAGACAGTACAGGAATACGCCACTCTATTCAGGACTCATTTGAGGCAGTTACCACCAGCACATGCCAACCTACCGGATGACGTTATTACTCAATGGATTGACTTTGCAACTTAAACAGATTATGATCATACGCTGTGTAGGAGCTATGACGCTAGATGTCGTGATCGCAATGGCTTTGCAACTTGAAAACAAGGTTGGCGGATTTACAGAAGATCTGGAGTGGTTAAAAGCAAATAGAAATATCACCGAAGACCTGACCAGACAGATGTACTGCAGTACATGCAAGAATTCAGGCCATACTAGTGCCACTTGTGCACTTAATCAGTTGTTCTGTGCTATCTGCAACACTACTGGACACACCACCGAAAACTGCGCATATAACGCCAAAGTACAGGGAGCAGCAACTGTCAATGCTATTATACAGGAACTAGGGCAGCCAGCCAATCACTATGTACCTTCGCAAATGAGAAACAACCAGCAACAAGGTTATCGAAATTACAGAGCATAGAGAAATAATAACTACAATGCAAACCACTGGCAGGCCGGACCAGCACCGGAAAATCCCAATTTGCCACCACCGCGCTGTCATTTTTGTGGTGAATTTGGTCACATTAGAAGATTTTGTAAGGATGCAGCTGAGTATGATTAGAGGAAGAAAGAACGTCAAAACCCAATGACTAATATGGTACAAATCACACCAGTAGAAACACACGCTGCAGTAATTCAGACCCGATCCGGTAAACAACTACAACCAGCGGCAGAAGTATTTGAACCAGGCATACGTGAACAACAAAGGATGTATGATAAGGCCAGTCAATGGACCACCGCCGAACCTCCAGTGTTTCCAGATCCTATTCCGGTGACCCAGGCTCCGTTAACTGAGGAAGGAACACAAAAAAAGGATTCCAATTCAGCAGCAGGCACATCATCTTCAGCAGGCGCATCATCTTCAGAATCTGTGGAAAGTACAATCCAATCACAAAAGGCCTAGGAAATTTTACCTAAAGCATCCATCACTCTTCCTCTAGGCCAATTACTTGCACTAGTACCGGGAGTTCGACAACAATCCAACAACAGTTCAGTCCTGTGCCTTCTTGCATTCCAGCAACAACAACAGTGCAACCCGGAACCTGATTCTACGGTCGATCATTCGGTTCCTTTAAGTACGGTATGGTATAAAAATCAAAAAATCACACAGGTACTAATTGATAGAGGATCTGGTGTCAACATTGCTACTGCTGCACTGTGTAAAAAGTTAGGGTGGACTAAAATCGAACCTGTTCAGTTTTTTGTCAGAATGGCCGACCAATCAAGAGTTCATCTCGTAGGACTTGTGCGAAATGTACCAATAACTTTACAAGGTACAACATTTAAAATGACCTTTGTCATACTAGAATTACCGGAATCCACCCTTGATTATAATCTCCTTTTCGACCGTCCTTGGCTGAAGCACGTTAAGGTGATACAAGATTGGTCTGCACACGAACTCACTTTCAAAGATAATAATCGTAAATACGTTGTAAAATTAGATGCTATACAACCTTGCGAGTTGCATGCTAGACCGTATTTTGCAGAACCAGTCCATATGCTAGATGGGTTGTCAGATGATGAAGAAGAAGAGTTTCTGAAAAATAACATTGACTTGATCTCCCTAGGAACTGTTGATCTACAATCTGTTGTAGATAATTGGAATCCTGCAATTTGTACGGTGATGTCTGTAACAGAAAAAGATATGAAAGAAGATAAGGCTACCATAGATGACGCTGATCTACAGCAACTTTTCAAGCCAGTTGAGGATATAGAGAAGCCTCGACAATTCTATGTTCCAGAAGATCAGCTGACCACCTACAATTTAGGGGATGAAGAAAATCCACGTCCTGTTAAGATAAAGGAAAGCTTACCTGAGTTATTTCAAGCAGATTTAATCCAACTACTTCGAGAATTTTCTGATGTATTTGCATGGGATTACAAAGATATGAAGGGTTTGGACCTGCGCTGAACCGACTAATGATGAATTTACAGACCCACCTATGCCATCTACATATTATGATTAGATCTTGACCTTTCTCACTGATGGATGCCTTCCCCCTCAGACTTCTCCTGCAATACGAAGAAAAATTTCAGTTTTCAGTCGCCGATTTCGGTTGATTGCTGGGGAATTATACTATATGGATCACACTGGAGTTTTACTTCGTTGTATTCCACCACATGAAGTTAACTCAGTCATTAATTTGGCTCACTCAATTCCTTCCGGTGGCCATTTTGCTGCAGACTTAACACACCAGAAAATTCTGCAAAGAGGTCTTTGGTGGCCTACTATGTACAGGGATGTATCACAGTTTGTCAAACAATGTGATAATTGTCAGAGATCTGGACAACCCCTGCAACGTCATCTTTTCCCTCTACAACTTGTCTTTCCATTAGAGCCTTTTCAGAAGTGGGGTCTAGATTTTATTGGACCTATTACACCACTAGTAATCCTCAGTAATAATCGTTATATTTTGACATGTACTGATTATGCTACCAGATGGGCAGAAGCCTAGGCTTTACGGTCTGCCACAGCTGTTGCGGTAGCCAAGTGTCTACTGAAAGATGTCTTTCCACGTTTTGGCTTATCGCTGGAACTTGTTACAGATCAAGGCACTCATTTTGTCAACAATTTAATGAAAGTACTCAGACATTCGTTTCAGGTCATGCATAAATTCAGTTCACCATATTATCCTCGTGCTAATGGTTTGGCTGAAAGTACAAACAAGACTTTGTTGAATATGCTTCAAAAATTGATTTTGGACGCACCGGAAAGATGGAATCAACTGTTACCTACAGTATTATGGGCATACCGGACTACATACAAGGTAGCAACAGGATTAACCCCTTTCAAACTAGCTTATGGATTGGAAGCTATAGCACCCATGGAAATTATTGTGCCAAGCTTACGTGTGGCTCTCACTTAGAAATTAATACTAGAAGATTCTTTATCATTCCGGCTAGATACACTCAGAAAACTGGATGAGCACCGATGGCAAAGTTTTCTAACTATGCAAGAAGTACAGCTAAGACAAGCTCGAACACATGATCGCCACCTAAAAGCCCCAGTTTTTACGGTGGGACAACTTGTACTCTTTTACAATGCAAAATTCAAGTTACGATGGTTTGGTCCCTACCGGATTGTTGAACAAGTGGGCCTAGCAACTTTTCGGTTGACCACTTTGATCGGAATTCCTCTTCAAAAGGTGATAAATGGATCAAAGCTGCGGCCGTATCAACAAGCATCTAATCCACACTGAAACGTTTCGCGGTTGGCTGCGTCTTTTGGCGTTCTCTTTTCTTTTATTTTCTTTTCTTCTCTTTTTTGCGTGCTTAATACAATAAGTCTGTAAATATCCGCGTTTTGATACCTAATTATGTCAAAAGCCGCCCTACCCTTTCTAGCTACTCATGCATGCACACCGAAGTTAAGAATTATCATCTCAATACCGCGCGATGATTAGTCATTCTTGATTGCTCTCCACTGCAACGCATCTACTTAACCTTTTCTGTTTCGCCGAAAATCGCTATTGTGTTTGTGTGATTTGCGTCATTGTGTGTACCCTGTGTTCTGTGTACTTGTGATTGCTTTCTCTGTTTGCACCATGGAAGCTTTGGCTAACTATGCTGCCTTCCGTGATGGACTCCCTGCCGACGTAGGAGAGTTCCTGCGCATTCGTGGGCTATCCAATTTCACTGAACTACCTTGGCATTCAGTGGAATCCCACCCCTTCTTTGCCCAGATCATCTCTGCCATCACCAACACACCTGCCACCGAGCAGAGTTGGCCGATCACCTCCCTACCATCCCGTACACTAATCACCTTCCAAACTTTTGCTGAGTCATTTTGACTCCCTTTGCAAGGTCGAGAAAATGGCCCGAACCTCCCCGTAGCAACAATGACACAATTATTTCCTAGGTATTCGTCAAACGAATACGCGATCCTTTGTCAACCGGAACCTGAGAGATCCGCCCTTCAATTCTTAGTAGCTATCCTGAACCTACAGAAACGTACTTATGGAATATCTCGTCCCTTCTAGTCCGCCATAGACTTAGCCGCCCGACAACCAGTGAATTTTGCGTCCTATTTCTTCCACCGCATTCACAAAGAATGCGTAGCAATCATCCAATAGGTAAACAAGGGAGGAATGCCAAGATTGAGACTCCCTCATATCCTATCCTTCCTGTTTCCGGCCATCCTTGTAGCACAACCACCACCCAGAGGCCCGGTCCTACGACATGAAGAGTCTGTGCACTTATGGGAGGATGATGAAGAAGATGAAGAGGAGCTAAATCAACTCTTCCGCCGAAAGAGAATCAGGATCAGTTCATCTGAAAGTGAAGCCCAGGGATCAGCCGAAGGAAACAAAGAAGATGACAAGGAACAAGAAAAGCATAACGAAGAAACCTTTCACAACACCGCCACATCTATGCAGCACGAATCATCCGTGCAGTCATCTTCAGAAGGGCAACAAGAACAGGAGGATCACACTAAAACCGACACAAGCTCGTCAGAAGAGGCATCACAACAACAATCGGAGCCGAAAAAACAAAGAGATGAAGAACAGTTAGTTAAGGATATTTTCGACGAATTGCTTAGAGCAGTAGAATCCACAATTGCTGATACCGCCGACACTGCACAACAAACCGTAGATAAGGTAACGCACTCTCACTCTGTCCTTCCCACTCCCCTTTTTTAACCAGAGCCGCCACTCGACCCCATTATCCCTATCCAACCCATCCACCCCAACGAACCCACTGACTCTTCTTCCTCATCCCCCAACTACTCTCCACCGAACTCCCAGCAGCTGCTCACTGGGTCATCATCCTCGACCTCAGCTGCAACTTCCTTCAATCCCTACGATCTTTGAACTTGTAAACATGGGCCAACTGTTAATTCAGTTATCACAGCAATTGCCAATCCAGATGAGAGAAGTCACCGATAATATTCGAAATGAGTTACAACACAAGGTGGATGTCCTAGAAGCAGATATCACGCCTCTACAGGAAGAGATAGATGGGGTCAAAGCAGAAAACCATCAGCTGCACTCCCAAATTACCCATCTCCAAGCCCAGCTTGCAGAACAACAGACAATTGCCGATCAGAGAGATACCGCACTGGCAGATCTCAACCAAAAGTACAAGTTACTAAGTGAAGCACAGGCCGAAACCAGTAAGTTAAAGCTAGATCTATAGGATAAAGAAGATGCCAGAGTAGCCTTAGGTAATTTATTAGAAGAGACCAGAGTACAACTCGATGAAGTGGTACAAAAAGGCCAAGAACAGCACGATCTGGCAATGAAGACAGCGGAAGAACTACAAAGATACAAGGATCAATTAGCTGATGTAAATAATATGCTCAAACGTTATTTGTCAAAAGAAGCTCAAACACAAAAGGTAATAACAGATCTACGCAGAGAAAGGGACGCATACTCCAGAACCATCCAATTCCAAAATCAAGAGATCGAGAGACGGGAAAATCAATTGGACAATCAAAAAGAAAGAGTAATCAATATGGAAAAGCAGGTTGCAAAAATGAAGATATCCAGAGATGCGGCTTTGTCCAACGAATTCTACCTACAAGAAGCTTTTCTACAAACGCAAGCAGAGATTTTGCTGACCAAAGCCATAGCTTTAAGTTCTGTAAGAATAGATGCACAGCTAATAGAACCGGAAACCCTCAAACAAATGTTAGAAACTCTAAAGAAAAAGATCGCCCGCACCTTTAGATTAGCCAGAAATATGTACTTAGAAGGAATTATAGATGAACAATAGTTTTGTAAAACCTGCAGGTTTGAGTCCACCGTGCGTGCCAGAGTGTTATCGGCCGCCGGATTGGAAGTGTATAACTGAAATCTTGTTTCACACATGCGAAAGGTTGTTACGCAGACACTTTGTATCTTTTATATAAAGCAATGAAAAGAGATGCTCAGTGATGTTCGAGAGATCACCAGACTGTCTGTCTGGGTGATTTTTCTGTGGCGTTAGTGTGTGTCGAGTTGGTTAATTTAGAGTATCTTGTCTAAATTCTGAGTATTCTATGTGTATCTGTATCTCGTCTTGTCTGTTATCTATTGGTATCCATTGCGGGTGTGAGTATCATCTACATCTAGTAGATAATTCGGTCTATTGTCTGAAGTGAATCGTCTGCGAATCCTTATTGCAATTGTCGTGTTAAGTTCACGTATTGCGGTAGCACTCGTTCTTGGAATGTTCTGCCAGTTGTTTGGTGAAGTCTGTGTAACTGTGGTAGTGTTTCTAACACTATGCGGGATCATGTTGTCTTCAGCATTGAGATCTGTCATCCTACGGTAAGGGTTAAGTTACAGTAGGATTCTTGGGTTGCGTACTGAACCTTCAGTACGGTGTATCTGAACACTTGAATTCTCAGTGTCTTCGGATGTTGATCGGATTGTGGTACCTATTCGGTAAAGGTTGAACGATTACTCTTGTCTCTGGTATTTTCAGTAAGTTTATGTGTAGATGCAATATAGCCTCTTAGTGTATGTGGCACACGTTGGCCGAGCTAAACCGTGAACTGTAAATGCCTAAGTACCATAGGATCTTGATAGAGCTCTCAGCATCAGTATATTGCTATGTGTAAGTGGTTAGTTTGGGAACTAAGTATAGGGCCTCTGTATAACAGACCCCTTCCACTCCCAAGAACCCAAATAACATTTAAACGCACTTCTGACAGTTAGAATACAGCGTTTAACAGAGGTATGCCTCAATTGGCCGCATTTCTATTCCTGAGTCCTTATAGTGGGACCATCTAATCGCACTAGTTGCAGCACCTGAGTCAATTAAAGCCCTAAGCTCTTGGCAAGGGTCGCCGTGATCTAGCCTGATTGTAATGAATGGTCTCGTGTCCACTATGCTAGGATGTGTACTTGACTTTGCTTGACACATGGCCATGGGGTATCTGGGTGTTGTTTCCAGATGGTTATAATGTTCTCTCCCTAGTCCTTGTCTTCTTAGCTTCATGCGCTTAATGTGTTCTATAGCTTCTGCCTGAGCTTCAGCACGTATTCTATTTTCTTCCTCCTTATGCTTCTTTACCAATGTGAGTCGTCTAAGCATATCCTCAGTAAGAGGTTACTGATATAGCCTGACTCTACAGCCACTAATGTAATTAGGCATTATGTCTCCTTCTAAGGTGGCTAATTGTACTACTCCACTTGTCGAGAGTCTATTAATGATCATAGGTCCATAACCTCGCTTTTCTAATTTCTGTGCATGTTGCTTCAGTGTATATACTAGGACTAAATCTCCTTCTTTTAAGCCTTTATCCTTCACATGCGCATCGAAATAGGCTTTCTGTCGCTTCTTTGCTGCGTATCCTGCTGCTGCTCTCAGCCTAGTTCCTCCTAATCGTTCCAAGTCCATTATTCTTGCGGATAACTCATGGCCAGTCCACTGATGTTCTTGTGCAACCTTAAGGGTCTGTATCAAGAAGTCCAAAGGAAGCACAACATTTTGACCAAAAACCATCTGAAAGGGAGCTTCATTGAGTATGGTCTTGTAGGCCACTCGATATGCCCAAACAGCATGGTGTAACTGTTTGTCCCAATCTGAACGTTTGTTGTTCACGAGTTTCGTCAGTACGTTACAAAGGATCTTGTTAGTGCTTTCAGCCTGACCATTGGCCTGAGGATGATATGGTGCGGATTTCTTGTGAATCACCATAAAATCCTGTAACAAATATTTAATGACTTGGTTCAGAAAGTGAGTTCCTCGATCGCTCACTAACTGTATAGGCAATCCATATCTTGTAAAGACATTTTCAAATAAGAATTTTGCAGTCGTGTGTGCATCATTCTTTTTTGTGGCTTTTTCCTCTACCCATTTGGTAAGATAATCGGTCGCAACAATGATGTATTCCGCATGTGTACCTTTTGCAGGGGGGTTAATGGGTCCTACAAAGTCTATACCCCACTTAGAAAATGCACGTCCTCCCATCATGGGTTTCAATGGCATTTCATCTCTGCGAGTACGAAACTGAGTTCTTTGGCACACATCACATCTCTTAACATAGGTATGTGCATCCATGTGAAGAGTGGGCCACCATAACCCTGCAAAAAGGATGGCTTGGATTATCCTATCGGGTCCAAAATGACCTCCTGCAACACCTTGGTGTGAGTCTCTAGTACGCTCAAATAATCGCTTTCATGAACACATTGTCTTAAATATCCATCTTTTGCTTGTTTGTATAGATTGTCGCTAATAAGTGAATAGTCTTGAGCTTCCTGCTCTAGACTTCATTGTCGTGCTAAGGTCATTCCTTGAGGGAATGTTTTCGTCCTCAAGTATGTCACTAAAGGTTCACTCCAGTCTGGTGTGAGAGACACGTGATATAATGTAGCATGTTCTACTGGTGGTCTTTCACAACAAACAGGGCATTCTTTACACAACTTGTAGACATCTGCTTCCATCGTAGGCCAATATAATCCTAGTCTATGCAGAGTCTGCAAAGTACGATGTTTCGAATGATGTTGCTTTAATGCACCTACATGTGCTAATTGCAACCAATTCGCATGTTCTGATTCATCTACACAACAAGCAAGAATCTTTTGATTGTCTTGTTTATATATACTGCCTGCTATTATTTGATATCTTTGAGACTTGGTACTCTCTCCTTCTTTGATCTTTATCCTAGGATTCTTAGGTCCATATGTGAGAATAGGGACTATCGGCTTAGCCCATTCTGGTACTATTTCAAGGTTAAACAAATATGCATCGGGTAATTCATCTGCTATCCCTTGCGGAGCTTCTCCTGTGGTTAATCTTGAAAGGTGGTCAGCTCTAAGGTGTGTCTTCCCTTTCCTGACTACTACTTCAAAATGATACTCCATGAGTAATAGAAACCAACTTATTAATCATCCTGTATTACATGGCTTATTGACTAAGTGCAGTAAAGCTTGGTGGTCAGTAAAGAATTTGAACTTATTTGCCAACAAATAATGTCTGAATTTCTTTACTACGTAGATCATTCCTAATCCTTCTCGTTCCGTAGTGGTGTAATTTCTTTCTGCTGCATTCAACTGTCTACTCGCGTAAGCTATGGGGAGGTCTATATTACCTTCATTCCTGGGTTGTGCTACACACATCCTATGGCATAATTGGATGCATCCACATGTACATGGAATGGCTTACTCCAATCCGGGGTTGTTAGTATAGGTGCTAAGCACAAACGTCATTTAAGTTCATTGAATGAATTCTCACATTCATCTGTCCATTCAAACTTAGTCAAAAGAGAGTATAGAGGCTTGGCTATGATTGCATACATGTGTATGAATCGTCTGTAATAACCACAATGTCCCATAAATGCATGTACTTCTTTTACATTGTTTGGCCTAGGTAAGTCCGCAATTACTTTCACTTTTTCTTCATCCGTAGAAATTCCATTCTTTGACACAATGTGTCCTAGAAGTTTGCCTTGTCTCACCATGAAAACACACTTTTCTAGGTTCAAACAAACCTGATATTCTCGACATTTGTCAAATACTTGTCTTAATTCTGGGATATGCGTCTGTCTTATATTCGAATGAGAACATATGTCATCGACATAAACTTCCAAATTCTTGCGTAAGAATTCCTTAAAAACATGACACATGTGTTGGAGCAAGTATATGACAAGCCTAAGTATTGGCTTGAGTCCCACAAAGTCATAGAAGAAGCCTTAAAATGAAGACAATGTAAAGTTCACTTGTGAACTACCTCTTGTAACTTTTGAAGAGTTTACTTAATGTAAAAGTGAAAGAATCTTAAGTGGTTGAGTCCACTTGATCAAAAAGGGAAAGGGGAGCCACGAATTTGTGATTTGTGTTAGGTAGAGAATTAAATCAATCACTAATTGATTGGAGAGTGATTGAGGGAAGTTAGCCTCCCAAACTCAACTATAATATCTCTCAGTTTTCTCACTTAGATTGCAGAGATTATTTCTCTGAGCTTGGTGCATCATTTTTCGTGATTTAACTTGTTAAAGTTAGCTTTATAAGTATAATATATGCTCACAAAATTTCATTTCATTTGGCTATTGCAATCTTTAGTTATGTTCAGTTGAAGTCAACCCTGTCTATCATTTTCACTTCTCTGTTAGGTACCCGACTTTTTTACTCATTTTGTTAGAGCTGTTTCTCAGTGTGTACTTACCCAAATTCAATGATTTAAAGCTTGTTGGATTCAGAATACTGTCTAGTATAAGAATACAAACTTTCATAATCAATGGTGTCTTAAATCTGGAGGTATGTTCATTTTTTTGCTCACTGGTCTCAAACTATAGCAGCCCGTGAAAATTGGGACGATGTCATCACTTGTTAAAACTCATTCTCAGTGTGTGGTTCTTTATTTTTTATTACTCTTGAAATTTAGCTTTTTAAGTTATCTAGAATTCCCCAAGAGGAATTAAGCTAATTGCTGTTGTGCTCAAAGAATTATGCAAAACACTGGACAGGTGTATGAACCAAAATAGCAAGTTTTTCACCTCTGAGCTAACTCCAACTTTGAGAGTGATCTTCCAAGGTACATAGGGTGTCTAATACATCCATTGGAAGCTAAAAGGGCCCACCACATACTCCTGGATTTCATTTGGTTGGTGTAGATCAAGGATTTTGCAAGACCTCTTCATCTTCAAGCACATACATATCCATCTCTTCACAGTGGTATCAGAGCAAGGTTGGACAACATGGCAGATGGATTTCCTTCATCAATTGACAAATTGGATAGAGGTGATTACTCAGCTTAGTCATTAAGGATGGAAGCTTATGTCCAAGGTAGAAGTTTATATGGTTATGTGGCTGGAGATGAAGTTATGCCAAGTTTCAGGAACAAAAGTCAACCAACACAAGAAGAGCAAGAAAGATTGAGCACATGGTGCTCCAAGGATGCACTTGCAAGGTCTTATCTCCTCAGCTCTATCTTAGATTTTTTGTTGCCTCACATTAGAAGTTGTAAGACATCTCAGGAAGTGTGGGATGCACTTGAAGCCTTCTTCTCTTCAAGTACTAAAGCTAGGAAGCATCAACTATGGCTGGATTTCACAACTCTCAAGAAGGCTCCCAAACAAAATGTGACTGATTTTGTCACAAAGCTCAAGGACATAGCGGATCAGTTGGGAAGCATTGGAGAAATAATAGATGAAGAGCAAATTGTAAGGCAGGTCATCAATGGCTTGAAGGCAGATGACAAGTGGGAAGCATTCACCACAGCTATGGATTTGTACATGGACATGCATGTACCTGATTTATACACTGATAAAAGCAAGTCCAAAGATAACAAAGGAAAGGACACTGATTTAATCTTCAGCTTTATACACTGATAAAAGCAAGTCCAAAGATAACAAAGGAAAGGCAAAGAAAGTGGATGATGAAGCAGGTACATATCAAGCTAACTATGCAGGGAGAGGAAGACATGGCAGAGGTAGAGGAAGAGGAGGTAGACAAGGCAGGGGGAGATCCCAAGACTCCAACTCATGTTCTATTTGAGGATTAACTAATCATACAACTGAAAATTGCTTTAGGAATTCCAGGAATCAAAGAGGAAGAGGATACAATAGAGGAAGTTATGGCTACTCAAGAGGAAGGTTCAACAATTATCATGGCAACTACAACAACTACAATCATTCAGACTATCAAGGAGGCTACAAAGGAAGGAGAGACTTCAATAACTACACAGAAGACTCAAACAAAGAGGATTCATTATTGATCATGAACATGGCTATGCCACAAGGTAAATCTGATGATCATGTTTTCTACATAAATTCAGGTTGTTCAAATCATGTGGCAGGAAATGTGGCACTCCTATCAGATTTAGAAGATCCAAGGAATAAGCATGAGGTACAAACAGGAGATGATACAAGACATCTTGTGGAGAAGATAGGCAATGTCAAAGCACCTGATGGAAACATCAACCTACTCAGTAAGGTACTCTATGTCCCTACCATTACAAAGAATTTGATAAGTGTTGGGCAGATAGTAGAGAAAGGGTTGCAAGTCAGGTTCACAAAAGCAGGAGCATTTGTTGAAGATCCAAGTCAAGGATTCAGAAGAATTGCAAAAGGTGAAAAGGCAGGTAGATTGTTCACATTTGAATTACAAGACACTAGAAACATTGCTCTCTTTAATTATGGTAGTCAAACACTCACAAAATTGGAAGTATGGCACAAAAGGCTAGCACATATTGGTGAAAGGTCATTGAAGCAAATTTGCAGGGACCAAAGTGTACTTGGACTCCCTAATTTGTCAAAACAACATATGATTTATAAGTGTAGTGCATGTCAATTTGGAAAGTCTCACAGGTTACCATTCATGAAGAAAGGTTATATGCATGGAGATCTCTTGGAGTTGGTTCATACAGATGTATGGGGACCTAGCAAGGAAGCTTCAATATCGGGATCAAGGTATTATGTCTCCTTTATTGATGATTGCAGCAGATGGACTATCCTATTCTTTATGAAACACAAAGATGAAGTTTTTTCATGTTTCAAAAGATATTTGGCTCTTCTAGAGAATCAAACAGGTAAATCACTAAAAAGGCTAAGGTCAGATGGAGGGGGAGAATACTTCTCCCATGAGGTTGATTCTTTTCTTCAAGAAAGAGGAATCAAAAGAGAGGTAACTACAAGGTACACTCCTGAGCAAAATGGAGTGGTAGAAAGGAGGAATAGGACAATTGTTGAAGCTGCACGGTCCATGTTAAATAAAAAGCATTTACCTAACTATCTATGGGTTGAGGCTGTATCTACAACCACTTACTTGATTAACAGATTGCCTTCAATATCCCTTGATGGGATGACTCCATATAAGGCTTGAAATGGAAGAAGACCAAGCTTAGATCATTGTAAAATTTTTGGATGTATTGCTTTTGCTCATGTTCCTTCACAGGTTAGAGGCAAGATGGATCCAAAGGCAGAAAGGTGTGTATTTATTGGATATGACAACAATCAAAAGGGTTACAGGTTATACAACCCTACCAACAAAGGATTATTGGTAAGCAGAGATGTAGTTTTTGATGAAAACAATTCATGGTATGAAGATTCATGCAGGAAGGTCAATTTACCATATGATCTTGAAGAAGATTTTCCAAAGCTTGGTAGAGAACAACCGAAGATTGAAGAACAAGACACCTCAGAGGATGATGAAGAATCACAGATGGAAAAGATCAAAGCATGGAAGTCTAAAGGTAAAGCAAAATTGCAGGAACTTGGACATGAGGCAAAATCATCACACTACTATTAGGGCTTTGCTTAGTATTGCCTCTTCCAAGAATTGGAAGATACTTCAACTAGATGTAAAGAATGAATTTTGAATGGTTGGATAACAGACGAGGTATATATGGCTCAACCACCTGGTTTTGAGAATCAAATTTATCCTGATTATGTGTGTAAAATTAACAAAGCATTATATGGTCTCAAGCAAGCTCCAAGAGCTTGGAATTTCAAACTTGTTTCATTCTTGCAGGACAAAGGCTTTCAACCAAGCAAGGCATATCCTTCACTCTTTATTAAAAAGAGTAATTCTGAGATCATCTACCTATGTGTATATGTAGATGATATTATGTTGACAGGAAATGATGCAGATGGTATGAAGAAGATCAAAGATCAGATGAGAGAAGAGTTCAAGATAAGTGATTTGGGTTCACTTACCTACTTCCTAGGTTTGGAAGTTGTCTACAAAGATCATGGTTTGTTTCTCACTCTAAGAAAGTACATTAAGGACATGTTGGCAAAATTCAAGATGCAAGATTGTAAGATTGCAGGTACTCCAATGGAGGTCAATCACAAATGGAGCTCACATGAAGGTGAACTCATAGAGGACATCACATCATATCAAAGTCTAGTGGGTAGTCTCAACTATGCCACATTGACAGGAGTAGATATATGTTACAGTGTGAGTGTGCTAAGTCAATTTATGCACACACCAAGGAAACCACATATGGATGCTGCCAAAAGGATTCTCAAGTATCTCAAAGGAACCATAAATGAAGGACTTTATTATCCTTATGTATCTGATTTAGGTTTGAAGCTATTTTCTGATGCAGATTGGGCTGGCTCCAAGGAAGATAGAAGGAGCACTTCAGGTTATCTTACCTTTGCAGGTTCAAATCTTATTTCATGGTCATCCAAGAAGCAACCCACAATTGCTCTCTCTTCTACTGAAGCTGAATATAGAGGTCTTGCCATAGCTACACAAGAAGCTATGTGGATGAAGACATTGTTCAAAGATCTTGGATTGGAGTTTGGAACTCCAACTATTTTTGGTGACAATATGAGTTCTATTCACTTAGCTGCTAATCCTATTTTTCATGCAAGGAATAAACATATTGAAGTTCATTATCACTATGTACGAGAGAAGGTTCTAAGCAAAGAAATTCAAATATCATATGTGTCCACTCATCAACAATGTGTAGATATTCTAACCAAAGCATTGGATGGTACAAAGCTTTGCAAATTCAAGGCTATGATTGGTTTGAAGGTAATCTTGGAAGATCGAAGACCTCAAGCATACTTGGCTTGAGGGGGAGTTGTTGGAGCAAGTCTATGACAAGCCTAAGTATTGGCTTGAGTCCCACAAAGTCATAGAAGAAGCCTTAAAATGAAGACAATGTAAACTTCACTTGTGAACTACCTCTTGTAACTTTTGAAGAGTTTACTTAATGTAAAAGTGAAAGAATATTAAGTGGTTGAGTCCACTTGATCAAAAAGGGAAAGAGGAGCCACGAATTTGTGATTTGTGGTAGGTAGAGAATCAAATCAATCACTAATTGATTGGAGAGTGATTGAGGGAAGTTAGCCTCCCAAACTCAACTATAAATAGATGGCAGTTTTAGTCGTGGTTAGAGAGACCTATGTGACAACCTCCAAGAGCGGAGCTTTATGCCATATCAAGGTGTGATTACAAGGCACACATATGTATCAGTAAGTCCATTGTATTCTACAAGCAATATAGTTTCATTTTCATGATCATTTGAGTTCATATTTCCATGTTCTTATGAAGTGTACTACTCACTGCCATATCTCTCAGTTTTCTCACTTAGATTGCAGAGATTGTTTCTCTCAGATTGGTGCATCAGTGTCCATGATTTGACTTGGTAAAGTTAGCTTTTTAAGTCTAATATATGCTCACAAAATTTCATTTCATTTGGCTATTGCAATCTTCAGTTATGTTCAGTTGAAGTCAACCCTATCTGTCATTTTCACTTCTCTATCAGGTACCCGACGTTTTTACTCATTTGGTCAGAGCTGTTTCTCAGTGTGTACTTACCCAAACTCAATGATTTAAAGCTTGTTGTATTCAGCACACTGTCTCGTATAAGCATACAAACTTTCATAATCATTGGTGCCTTAAATCTAGAGTTATGTTCAATTTTCTGCTCACTAGTCTCAAACTGTAGCAGCCCGTGAAAATCGGGATGATGTCATCACTTGTTAAATCTCATTCTCAGTGTGTGGTTCATTATTTTTTTTGAAATTGCTCTTGAAAGTTAGCTCTTTAAGTTATCTAGAGTTCCCCAAGAGGAATTAAGCTAATTGCTGCTGTGCTCAAAGAGTTATGCAAAACATTGAACAGGTGTATGAACCAAAATAGCAAGTTTTTCACCTCTGAGCTAACTCCAACTTATCTGTTTTGATCTATCTTTTTGAGAGTGATCTTCCAAGGTACATAGGGTTTCTAATACATCCATTGGCAAGCTAAAAGGGCCCACCACATACTCCTAGAGTTCATTTGGCTGGTGTAGATCAAGGAGTTTTCAACACCTCTTCATCTTCAAGCACATACCTATCCATCTCTTCACAACATGAGTCGTTGGAAAGTTGCGGGTGCATTGGTGAGCCTAAAAGGCATCACACGAAATGCAAAAATGCCCCATTCTGTGGCAAAAGCCGTCTTGTGTTGATCCTCTGGAGCAATGGCTACTTGATTATAGCATGAGAAACCATCAAGAAAGCTATAGACTTCCTTGCCCTCAACTCTTTCCAATAGGTGTTCCGTGATAGGAAGAGGATAACTGTCCCTAATCGTGGCGGCATTAACTTTTTTAAGGTTAATACACACACGCAATTTTCCATTCTTCTTGGGCACAACCACAATAGGGGATACCCATTCGGTATGCTCAATTTCATAAATGAATCCTGCTTCTATCAAACGATCTATCTCGTCTTTAATCTTCACATCGTAGTTATCATTGTAAGTGTATGGTTTCTATTTCATAGGTTTTGCATCTGGAGTCATAGGGATTCTATGAGAACATATATCCGGGTCTACTCCTTTCAAGTCTTTGTAACTCCAGGCAAACACATCTCTATATTCGCGCAATAGGGCAACTAATTCTTCTTCTTCTTCATTTGTCAAATCATGCCCTATGTAGGTGCATTTCTCTTCTTCTCCTTCTATGGCAACTATTATTTTTTTGGTTTTCTCTAGATTATCATATACTTCTCCGACGTCAGCTTTTTTGTTAGGCATTCGTACCATGATTTGTCTATCTTCTATTTCATACTTCTTGAAGTTCTCTGGAACCTCAAACAAAGATTCTTCTGTTTCTGACATGGTTTCTTTCTTCTCTCTTTTCTTTCCTTCACTCTTAGTGGTCACTTGTCTGATGCAAAGGGTGAGTCCATAATAATTGACTCTAGATCGAAATCGCTTGCATCCTCAAATGCATCAGTGCTAGGTTCACATTCTTCTATAACTGAATCACACATGATTGGCTTTATCGTGAAAATTGAGATGTCATAGCCATCCTCGTCACAGTGGGGTGTCCATTGTTCTTCATTGATGGATACATCCATGGTTGCTAATATTTTTGCCCAACCATGGGGTTCAAACTCCTCATCTGGAAATACTACAAGCGCATAAGCTGGGTCTTGAAGGGTTCGTGGATGTTGTTCTGCACCTAAGGTTCTGGCTTCTAACCGTTCTTCCTCTTGTTTGGCTACCTTACACATCCATAAATGAGTGTCCTCATGTAACCATGAGGGGTCTGACTCCAATGAGTGTACTGATTCCGTTTCTACCTGTGTCTTATGGATGGTGTTCCATTGTATTGGGGGTACGTCTCAATGGGAATAGTCTTTAAGATTGACTTTAGTAGTCACACCTAAATGTTGAAAGTACAAAGAATTAGTTCCCCAATCTTGTACAATTTGCAACAGACGCATGAATGGTCGTCCTAAAATCATCTCGTAAGCATGATTTTTTGCAAAATCACAAATGGTGAAAGTATGTTCAAATTCCACACCACAAGTGGTGAGAGATATGCCTTCTAGTAAGCCTAATGGTTTTTCTATGTGTCCATCAGCCATTTGTAGCTTCATCGTGGTAGGTCTTAATGCTGGCTTACCCCAACGTTTCCATAAAGCGGTGGTAGCAATGGCTACTCCCGCTCCTGAATCTAGGATGGCTTTCGTGGTGTAGCCCTGATGGGTTATTGAAAGATAAGTGTTTCCTTCCTCTCCTTCGCTTACATCTCCGATCCTTTCTATGGGTATCTATGGTACCTTCTTGTGTGTTCCTATCTGTGAGGGAGTAGTAGTAAGCTCAGGGAATTGATTTGCTACATGTTTCCACAATTCTGGTTTTACCTTTAACAATTCCCCTAGAGTGAGATTACACTGTACTTTGGTATTCTTGATCACTTCCGTGTTTCTTGGGATCATTGATTCTTCATTCCTCACTATTATCGTGGGTGCTCTCATACTGATAGACTTTGCTTCCCAAGGTCCTGTGAACTGAGGTAATTCTTGCAAAGAGTTGGATTCAAAACCTGTGTGTTCACTCAGATGTTCTTCCTCTACATCATCATAAATAGAGGGGATATCTTGGGGAAATTGTTCCTGCAAGTCATCTATTTCTTGAATAGGAGGATGAGTTCCTTGTTCTTTTCTCCATTTCTCTTCTTGGATTTCTCTCAAAAATTCATGTGAATACCTATGTATGGAAGATAGGTTGTTTTCACCTTCCGTGTTTGGTACTTGAGACAGGGATGGTGCATTCCTTTCCTGTGTCTCCGAGGTAGTAGGGTTCCTATGTTCATTCTTTTTCTCCTTGCTATATATCAAGCATTCTAGCCTCTCCATCAGTCCTTGAAAGTGTAATTCCGATTTTGCCATGTTATTCCAATTTAGATATCTAGAGGCTTCGAACATTGCTTGTGCTAACTCTACCATCTTCATGCAAAGTTTAGTCCTCTCAATTTCTAAGTCTGCTCGAGGGTAGTTCCTACTCATTTCAGCTATTTGGGGTCCTTCTTTTATTCTAGCTTGATACGCACGAAACATTGTGTCTAGGTTTTCCGGTATGGGTTCTGCTAGAACTGATCCTGATTTTTGAGCTAGATTCTCTTGATTCAATTCTTGTGAAGTCAGTTCTAGGATTTTGGCTCTAGATTCCTTTACACTTCCTTCCAACTCCGTTATCTTTTTATGCCACTTTCGCTTGATTCTTTCTCTGGAACCTTTCCAAGATTTCGTCTTTTTACTCTAGACTCTCCAACTTCACTAGTTCCGACTATTTTCTCATGATTAGGCTGTTAATTCTGTAAGAGCGCATGGGCTCTTGTTATAGCTTGGATAGGCACATATGTAGGCTTGGATCCATCTGCATTGTGCACAATACCTATCACATTGATTGGTGTCACGTTTGAAGCATTCACGGGGTTCTTAGGACAATCTTTGATTATGTGCTCTTTGCCACAGTCAGCGCAAAAGCTTTGTACGTTATAGTATTGTGATTGTCCTGGCATTGGAGGATGTGGACAATCCTTTATGAAATGATCTCCTTGGCACCTAAAGCATGGTCCTCTAAGGCACTGTGGTCTTGGCTGTCTCAATTGGGGCCGTGGGTTTGGGTTTGTGTACATATCAGTCTCCATGTGTTCTGGTGACTCTGTGTAATATGCGGGTGGACTATCTACATGAGTAGAGTCAAAATTGTTTGAGTTCGGGTCACTTTCTGTGATCAAGGGTGATGAAGGCACTAAAGCCCTACTTAGGTTCTCTTCTGCAACATCATATCTAACTGAGATGACATTCGCTGGTGGGGGTGGCTGCTGAGCTAAAACAGGTTGAGGTCTCTGTTGAGCTTGATAAGGATTGTTCTAAGGAGGCCTATAGTAATGAGGCTGGGTATTATATTGACCTTGATACCTACCTAGTTGTGCATATGCTTGTGGGTAGTTCTGTCTCACTACCTGTTTGTTGTATGGGTAGTCCTGAGGTGTATGATTCGTGTATCGTCTCTCAATCGTACAATACTGGCTACTAGGGTTGGCTTGCGGTTGTGTTGCATTGGGGCACACATTCGCCATATGATCTCCACCACAGATGTAACAACACTTGTTTTTTGTTACCCTATGCATCTGTTTACTAGAAACTCCTAGTTTCTGGGCCAGTTTTTCTGCTAGGTCCTCTATTGAGCTAGACAATTTTGTGGATGCTAGAGATGAACAATCTGAGTCCTTATAGACTTTTGAGAGTTCCAACTCATCTCCTAAGTTATCTTCAATGTCTATACAAATTCTTACACATTGCTCTAGCGTTCTCAATTCCTTCAAATATACATAGGAGCGTAGTTTAGAGCTCAACATGCCATCTAGAAACAATGACACTTGCTTGGCCTGTGAGGGTAGCTCTTGCATTGGACATCTTTCAACATATTGTCTAAACCTACGTCCTGCCAGTCTAACTATTTCTTGAGGGGTCTGTTTGAAACTATGAATCAATGAAGACGTGTCATGCCTGATTCCACTTTTAGAGAATTCAGTGATGAATGACTCCAAAAAGTGATGGATGTCTCTAAATTGCCTTTGTTGCAATGGTTGGAACCAAGTTAAAGCGGTATTCCTTAACATTAGCCCAAATGCATTATACTGCGTGAACATATCTTCTACTTGCTCTGCCCTTAGTACTTGCTTAAATTCCACAACATGATCATAGGGATCTCCCGTCCCATCAAAGTAGTTTTTCATGGATTTTACTAACTGAGTGTGTCTTAGTATTCTTGCGTGTTCACGTGGTCTAGGTAGAGGAAAATCATCTCTACCACCTGGTATTCTAGGTTCTCCTTGTCTATCCACTCTATCCGTGTTCATGGTGGTTCTGTCTCTCCCTATGGGATGATTGAAACTTACTTTTGGTCTCTCCTTATTCTTTTCTCTTTGCATGCCATGGGCTGAAGATGTTCCTGCCCCTTGTTGGCTCGCGTTTATGCTTGTTCGAGATGGGGGGAATACCAACTCGCCTCTCCATGTATATGTATTTCTAGTGTGGTCAGGTACCACAAATACTCTTTCTGAAGTTTCATCCACGTATACAACCTTTCTAGGTGTATCTGGGTCCTTAAATTCATGGATCATGATGGTGCCTACCTCACTAGGTTGTTCCGTTCTATACCTCCAAAATGCTTCATCTGTTTCTTTATTTACAAACAACTCTATGCTTCTGTTATCCTGAGGGATCCACTCTGGAATTAGTACTCTTGTGAGTACAAATTTCCCTCTAGGAGTTCTAAGTTCTTCTAATGGTTCTTTTCCTTGGGCTCTTGCCTCCGTCTCTAACTGAATTACGCCAAACTCATTGGTATTGTTTGGCAGAGTACTTAAGATGTACATCATTCCTTCCTTGTCTATGTATGCGTCTCTCTCGAATTTTAGCACTGGACGTTCCAATCCAATGGGTTGATCACGATTGTGCATTTGCACCACTTGTCTTCGCAAACCATCCTCATAGATGCGAGCACCTAAGCGGTTGGTTCGGAGAAATTCTAACTGAGTCCTATAGGGTCCTTCAGGTCTTTCTAAATATGCTACGTTTGACCCTACTTCTGGTCTTTGCGTGATGAAAGCCATTTCCGATTCGCTAGTATCTGAGCTCAATTCGTAGGGATAATTACTATTCAATTGTTGAGCCCACGATCGTGCAGTGGTCCCTACACTTGCTTCTGATGATCTAAGGCTTCGTCGGTCTGACTTACCTATATGCTTGCCCGATCTAAGGTTCATGAATTTACTTCCTTGCACGCTCAGTACACACTCAAATCGTCAATGATTCTTTTTTCCTTACTTTCTTGATTCTTTTTAAGTGCCTTTAAGTTCTTGTCTTGTCTTAACTGTATGCGTCAGGAATCGACTTTTCGTGGTACTTTTGAGTTCCCGTTCCGTCACACTTAGGTTCTTTTTCTTTAGGTTTTCGTATCACACACCTTTAATTTAGTCTTGAACTTGAGAATTTTAATCTCTTGAACTTGCTCGTTCCTATCATCGTTAATCCACAATGCTAACGTTTTATCCTAAGCTAGTAATTGACTGAGGGGGTTGAGTAATCTTCCAACCTCAAGTCAGTTGCTTTGGTTGCTCTGATGTCCAAGAAGCCGCGCTTCCCAAGCCCTGCGTTCTTCTCTGCCTTGCTTTGATTGCCCTTGATTGTCCTTGCTAGACCTGTAAAAATTCAATGTTTAGACCAATTCTCAAATGGATGATCAAGCACTTGAGTATATACACTTTTTATTTTGTTCCTTAACCTTTGGCAAAATTTTCTTCAAAAGCCCCCTTTCTTTCCTAGTCCCCCTTTCTAACGAGCTATAAAGCTCAAAAGATGGACTTCGGATGAAAAAGATATGACCGTTCAGGCCCTCGGGGGTAAATACTGACAAACAGGTTTTTCTTTCCCTATGAGCTAAGGGGTCTCCTATGACTGCAATGATCCAAACATTTTCAAAAAATGGCCCCAAAATTGGTCAAAAAATCAAACCCTAAAAATTGCGTTTGGGGTGAGCAATCGCGATGGTCTGAGATAATCGCGATGGTCTGGGACTGTCGTGATGGTCCAAGTGAACCGTTGCGATGGTGTGGCACAATCGCGATGGTCCGATGGAGTGAACTGTCGCGATGGTGTGAATGAACCGTCGCGATGGTCTAATCGTCGAGCAATCGCGATGGCATCGGTCAATGGTCAACGGGAAAATCGCGATGGCGTGAGCCCATCGCGATGGTCAGAAGGCACGATGGCTTGAGCCAATCGTGATGGTTCAAATTTCGAGGCATCGCGATGGTCTGAGGGTATCGTCGCGATGGTCTAGCTTGCCACGTGGCAGCATCGGCACGATGGCATGGGCCAATCGCGATGGCGTGTGGTCGACGGGATCGTCGCGATGGTCAAAGACCATTGCGATGGTTCGACCGACCTGTCGCGATGGCGTGAGCCAATCGCGATGGTGTGACACAATCGCGATGGCGTGAGCCCGTCGCGATGGTCCACTAAATAGAAGATTTTGCAAATGCATTTGTGGATCGGTGCAAGCACTAGTGTCGCCTACCTCTTCATGAAATCGCATACCAAAAATACCAAAGTTGACAGACCATCGCAATGGTCTGACACACATGGCAAATTTCTGACAGAAAGTGAAATTTTACCTTTTGCAAGCTTTCCCGATGCACTAGAGCACTGTACCTGCAAGAAAACTCAAAAACACAATAGCACATGCAATCACAAAAGCTCTCTCTCTCTCGCATGCACAAATGAGGGGAAATGAGGAGAATGGGTGGATATGGTGAATTTTTTGATTTTTTTGGAGTGGAAGATGATGATGCGCTGATGAAGATGGAGTGTGGGGGCGGTGAAAAACACCAAAAAGTAACTAAAAACAACAACAAAAGCTGAAATTTTTACCTTCCAATGCTACTTCTTGCTATACTCTTACCATCACACATTCGCCCTAGACTCGATCCCCGGCAACGGCACCAAATTTGGTGTTGCTCTAGCACAATGGTGAGAACCACGTTAAGAAGCTCCACCTCCTTAATGTCAATCCGCGGAAGAGATAGGAGTGATATGAAGATCGTGAATGTGAGATGTAGTGAGAGTGAAGAATGAACTTCAAATGCCCATAGCGACGAGCATGATTACAACAACTTATTGGACTTAGTACATGCAGATGTATGGGGACCAAGTCAATAACCTTCATTGGCAGGATCAAACTATTATGTCTCGTTTATTGACGACCATAGCAGATAGATTGTTCTATACTTTATCAAGAGTAAGAATGAAGTGTTTAATTGCTTCAAAAAGTATCTAGCACATGTGGAGAATCATATAGGTAGATCATTAAAGAAGCTTAGATCTAATGGAGGGGGAGAATACTTCTCAAAAGAGTTTGATGAGTTCTTGTAGGATAAAGGTATCAATAGGGAGGTGACTACCAAGTACTCTCCTCAACTGAATGGAATCGCTAAGAGGAGAAACAAGACATTGGTTAGATCACCTAGAACAATGCGTGAAGAGAAGAAGTTGCCACATTATCTATGGATAGAGGCTATTTTAGTGCTGCAAAGGCAGCATGTGAGGCATCATGGCTGGAGATGCTACTTGTAGATTTAGGTGTGGAAGTGCCAAATCCTATCACTATCTATTGTGATAATCTTAGCAGCATGCAATTAGCATGAAACCCTATTTTTCATGCTAGAACAAAGCATATCGAGGTACATTTTCACTTCATCAGAGAGAAGGTATTAGCAAGTGATATTGATCTTGTTTATGATGAGGAGGTTGTTGATATTTTCACTAAAGCACTTGGAGAAGAAAAGTTGAAGAAGTTTTGGAAGATGCTTGGATTAGAGGACATGGCATTGAGCTTGAGGGGGAGTGTTGAGATATCAAGCTCAACCTGTGATGATCCAAGATAACATGTATCACTTCTTTCATTTCTCTGACATGTATAGTGGTCACACCAATATATGCTAGGGACACTTCATTGACCTTTATTAGATGTATCTACCGAGAGTGATGGCACATTTTTTTCTTGCCAGCTCACTCATTCGCGGACACTAGGTTTTTCCTTATGTACTCGTCTTTATATATTGCAATAGTTGTATTCTTGTTTTAGGTCATTCTTATACATTCCTTTTTATGTAATAAAAGAAGAAGAAGAAGATTATTCTTCCTTGCCTCAATCTGTGTGTGGGCTTCTCCTTGAGAGTGAGAGTGTGTGTGTGAGCTCTCTTCCTTATCTCCTTCCTCATGACAACCAAGACGTGTGTTCCTCAAACACAACATCTCTACTTGTAGTGAATTTCTTGGTTGAAGGATTATATAACTTGTAACCCATCTGAGTTGAATCGTATCCAATAAACACTGCCTTTGTTGCCCTTTCATCTAGCTTACCTCTTATTTGTGATGGTACATGAACATAACCTAAACAACCAAAAACCTTTAAATGTCCAAGACCAGGTTTTCTTCCATGCCATGCTTCATACGGAGTCATACCTTGAAGTGATTTGGATGGTAGTCTATTGACAAGGTATAGCATAATCCAAAGTAGCACTCACATAACATAAAGTGCACCTCATAGCATCTAAATGTGGCTTCTTGGGAACCTGCATAAACTGGCTTTCAAGTCCAATAGTATAACTTAAATTAGGCCTTGTAATTGTGAGATATATGAAGCATTTTCCAATGCTTCATCTGATGTAGTATCCAACTTCAAATTCTGATCTAATGGCATAGAAATTGGCTTACAATCAACCATACCATACTTTTTTAGCATATTCAAGGCATATTGCCTTTGTGACATCCATATACCTATTTCAGTATGTATAAGTTCAATGCCCAAGAGGTAGCGCAACACACTAAGATCTTTCATGTGAAATTCCTGCATAAGAAGTTGCTTTACCTCTTTGATGACTTTTTCATTATGACCACCTACAATCAAGTCATCAACATAGATAGCCACAATTGTGATGCCATCATCACCCTTCCTTGCATATAGTGAATGATCTGCATCACACATACAAAACCCAATGGTGGTTAAGTAATCAACAATCCTTGCATGCCATGCACGAGGAGCTTGCTTGAGCCCATACAAAGCCTTTTGCAACGTGCAAACATATTCTGGATGCTTTGAATCTTTATATCCTTGTGGCTGGTCCATGTATACTTCTTCCTGTAACTCACCATGTAAGAAAGCATTTTTCAAATCCATCTAATGCAAAGTCCATCCTTTTGCTGTAGCTAATGCAACAAGTGTTCTAACAGTAGACATTTTAGCTATAGGGCTGAATGTTTCCTCATAATCAATGCCATATGTTTGTGCATATCCTTTTGCTACCAATCGTGCTTTGTACCCACTTATGGTACCATCTGTTTTGTGCTTTACCTTGTAGACCCACTTACAGCCTATGGCTTTCTTTCCTTGCGACAATGGAACGAGCTTCCATGTATCATTTTCATAAAGCACAACCATCTCCTCATCCATAGCCTTTTTCCAATCTGCATTTCCAATTGCATCTTCAAAACAAGAGGGTTCAGCATCTTGTATTACCTTTGTCATGTAGGCACAATGACGAGCCCTATAACTATCATACATCAATCATTGTACTGAATTCCACATCCTCCTAGATCTTCTTGGTCCTGAGTCACTTCTCCTTGTATCATGTGCATGTGCTTTTCTTAATCTTGGAGTCTTCACAGAGGGCAATCCAAGTTCCTCATCAAGACTCTTTTTTGAAATGCTTGAATCTCCATCAATGTCTTCAAAACCTACACATGCTTTACTGCCAGTAGAAAGCTTTTCTTTACCTTTCTTGGATGTATTTCATGAATTCGCTGGACAGAAATTTCCATGCAATCTTCCACTCCATAAATTTGCGTTGCAACTATTGCTTGATGATGCATCCAGTCTACTCAAAACTTGAGATTTTGCACTTGATTTTTTAGCATCTTCTTTGTCATTTGGTTCAAGATTCAGTCCTTCTTTGGCAGCTGCATAGAAGCTTGATATTTCATCAAATACCATATCTCTGCTCACCTTCACCTGTCGTGTGAGTGGGTTATAACATTTGTACCCCTTTTGCTCAAGGGAGTATCCAATGAAGACACATTTTTCTTCTTTTGGATCACGCTTCATCCTCAACTCATCTGGAACATGTACATATGCAATACAGCCAAAAAATTTCATATGTGATAAGTTTGGCTTTTAACCTGTAAGCTTCTCTTCAGGTGCAACTTTATGTACAACAGTAGTTGGAGTTCTATTCATGATGTATACAACCATATGCACATCTTTTTCCCAATAACAATGAGGCATATCCTTTTCAGCCATCAAGGCTCTTGCTATTTCTGCAATATGTCTATTTTTGTGTTCAACAACACAATTCTGTTGTGGTGTGTAAATGCATAAAAACTGACGTCAAATTCCATGACTTTTATGAAAATTGCTGAACTCATTTGACATGTATTCACCTCCTCCATCAGATCTTAATGTCTGGATATACTTCCCTGTCTGCTTTTCCACCATAGCTTTGAAATTTTGGAAGTGAGTGAATACCTCACTGTAGCTTAGTGATGACTAGCACCTCCTTTAATGTCAATCGTGGAAGACATGAGGATGGTATGAAGACCTTGAACAAGTGATGGCACAAGTGTGTGGGTGAGAAGCACACAAACATACATACACATAATCTGTCACCAAGTGGTGCTCTGCTAACCTCAGTCCTTTGGCCAAATCAGTGACTAAGGCATCCTAGTCTACTGGCCCAGGTACCTCCGGATGTGGCATGCCTAGCTTCTCTGAGTGTAGTGCCTATTCCAGAGCAAATAAATTTAATAGATGAGATGGTCTAGGTATGAATATCTCTGAATGATATTCCTGGAACCCTGTGATAAACATTTCTTCAAACGTTTGTTTGAAGCAAGCTGAGAGATATTTGATACAAGCATGGCACACATATACAATGTTGATGGATGGGTTGGTGCTCATATCATAAACGAGGTCTTGGTTGCGTTCATTGAATCCTAGGGCCGAAAGGTGAGGTTCTTTGACACTTTTTAAGGTCCGGAATGTGACCAGCATTAGCTCGAATATTTTGAGGCACATCTCTGCCATGATGTCAGGTACATTATTGAATCTGATTCCCCAATGTCGAATGGCTGAAATCATGTATGCGACTGTAGGTTGGCCACCAAGTGGTGCCAAATATACATAGTTTAGCCATTTGTCACATCCTTTGATAGTCTTCACGGTTTTGGTGTACTTGGGCTATGATCTGCGTTGAAACACAGGGTAGGAGAAGCGGTTATACTTGATGTATAAGGGCATATTATTCCACGTGCGCACCGTTTTGGGGTATGTTTTGAGTAGGCATATTCTCCAGGTAGGTTGAAATATGTTGTCGTGCGTTGCACTTTCAGGAATATCGTCTGGCGCAAATTGTGTTGCAAAAGTTGGCTCTTTTGTGGTGCGTTGTTTTATCTCAGCATTATAATCTGCCAATAATACACAGAATGGAAAATACAAATCATCTGAAGTGCCAATCCATCAATGATGGGATAGGTTTTTGAAGTAATCTGATTTGCTGAAAACCTCTTCCAGTCGGGACATGGATTGTATCTGCACTACTACTCTATCATCATGGGTTGGACCTACCTTTTCTGATTTTTGCATCCATTCGAGAACTTCAATCTCAAATGTGTCCATTCCTTGTTTACCTCCTGGTATAGGCATGGGTACATAAGGGTCCTTGAAAGTCTCCTCTACTTCAATTTGAACTAGGTCCTCCGGGTCCAGCTCCATCAGGGGAGAAGGTTGATGCTCATATTGGAGAATTCTCTTTTGCAGCTCTGCCATTTGTGCTCTCAGCTCTGCTACCTCTTCGGATGTGTCAGCTGTTGCTGCCACCTCTGGTGGTGGCACTCATTGAGTGAATAATTGCTTCCGTAATTCATCATGATCTGTTTCTAAGGTAGCATATGCTTCTAATAAGTCAGCATGTGTGTCCAAAATGATTTGCATTTTGTGAGATGTTATGGCTTTGAAATGGTCCGGGTCGATCTCTGTGGGGGATCCTTCCATCTTTGCTTCTAGGTTTTCTTCATTTTCTTGTTGGAGTCTTTTATTTTCTTCTAGTGCCGCGGACATGTGTTTCCTTAATAATGCAAGGTTGCGACCGGTTTTGAGGTTTTTTGCTTGCTGGGCACATAGCTGTTCTTCAAGGTGTTGTTGCACCTTTGAATCTGGCTTGGGGGGATTGGCCACTAATTCGTCATGTTGTCTCTACAAGGTATCACACTATTATTGTAGTAGCCTCTTATCCTTTTCCAAGTTGACGAATTGTTCTTATAGAGCTTCATGGGTTCTGAACAGGCTCGTATGCTGAGCATCTAAATGCTGATAATGATGTTGTAATAGAGACATACCTTGATACAACGTATTGAATACATTATTGATAGGAGTGGATGCTAGGAAGGTGTTGAAGGCAAGAGGGTAGGGAAAAGGGAAATGGAGTGTGTCTGCTGTGCTTGAGAATGGTGAAGTGGGTGGTGGGGGAATGGGAGATTGTGGGAATATGGGGGGAGGGAGAGGTGCGGAAGTGGGTGATATGTCCATGAGGTCATGTGTGGATGCGGTGATGGGAGTTATTGTGTACATGGGAATGGTAGGTGTGGTGATGGTCATGAAGTTGTATAATGGTGTGTGCAATTGTGCATATGAGCCACCGAGAAGTGTGATAGGGGGAATGGGATTTTCGGTGACTACAGTTAGAATTATAGTGTCCGATGTGGGAGTTATAATGGTGGTGGTGTTAGGTTGTGCAGATTGTGAAGGTTGACTCACAGTTTGTGCTTCACTAAGGGAAGTGGAGACTGTGGTTGTGACAGTAGTGGTGACAGTGGTGGTAGGAGGTGAGGATGGTGGAGTTGGAGGGGAGGGTGGTAAAGGTGGTGATAGGGGTGCACTTGAGATGTGGGCTTCGTCATTGTGTTGAATGGAGTGAGTTGTGCCAGTGGTTGTGGAGGTGGTGCCATGTTGTTCTGATACCAAAATATTTATCTGCTTCCCTGGTCTAGGGGGACGTCTCCCGTGTCTTCACTCAAATCTCCCTGAGTGTGCAAGGGCGGTGTGCACGATCTCTCGTACTCCTAGTGCATCAGTGAGCATGTCGAGGGTAGCCCTGTATTGATCATCTACACCTTCTTCTTCAAGTATCTGGTTCATCAAGGCCTTTCATGTTGCCAAAGATAGTCTGTGTTGTTCCTGAACCAAGTTGATAGTAGCATACAGTCTTTTTAGTTGCTTCATATAAGATGGGGCTCTTGCAAGTTCTGGTATAATGTGTTGCTCATATTCATGCTCCCCTTCGTTGGATGGTCCTTCTGGTTCATCATCTTGCTCCTCTTCTGCAGTCTCCTCTTCATCTTCATCTACTTTGATGACTTTTGGTTGAGTTGGATGGGGCTCGTCCGTGATAGTTTGTTGCCCACTTAATTGCTCTACTTCAAATTCCAAATTGGTTGCATTAATTATCCTTGCTACCTCCTCATCAGTCAAATCCTCCAGCGTGAAGCCATGAGGGAACTCTAAATCGGTGGGTATCGGTGAGAACAGCAGGATATGCCCTTCTGCACTGTTCCTTGGTAATCTGATGGTAAAGGGCTGCACGTGCCTCTAGGGTGGCAGAGTCATTTCCGGTGTCAAGGTAGCGCCCCGGGCCTGTGCACATGGCATTTGAATAGCTCCCCTCATTTTCTCTGAAAGAGGCCCTGCAATTGATATCCTTTGCTGAAAATCTTGCACCCTAGTCCAGATGAGCACCCTTTGAATTGGCACATTATATGCCAAGCATTGATATACAATTCTGATAAGTGCACAACATCCATAGAGCACTGACTTTTGTTTCTTGTACCAATGTTGATGTACAAGATGGATTTGGTCAATGATCCAATGCAGCATGTTAATTCTCAGATTGAAGGTGTCTGCTAAGTATAGACTGAACCAAATCTTCTTGGGGGGCATCGTGAATCTTTCTTGAGCCAGAAACGCGAAGTGTTGCATGCACATTCGGAGGTGAATGGCAATAGTTGGTGTCATCGCCACTATATCCTTCAGCTTAGTCAAGTTCCTATTTTTCATGTTGTCCGGGATCATTGTCTCCTTCTCCATAGGGATTTGCATACCTCGCATTTCTAGAGCTTCCCTTACCAAATTGTTGGTCAATTTGAAGCACTTTAGTTCATTTCCTCGCGTAAGAGAAGGTAGTACAAAGGTGTTCATCCCTTTCTTATCTTTATTGGGAGTGAGGGTGCTAATCAGGTATGAACACCTCAGGAAGTCCAGCTTTGGTAATTGATCTTTGAAGTAATCGTACAATCCAGCCTTCTTCCATATTGGTTGCAATCCTTCATTATTTTGAAGCCTTTCAAACTCTCGTGTAAAGAAATGATACTAGCCCCATCGTCCGTTTAACTCTATCTTAGCCTTCCATAAATAGGTGCCTTCTCCAAGGGTTCCTGCCACTTCACTGAACCAATGGGAGTTCTTGCTTACTGGCGATGTGTGCCCTTGGGCGGGATTTTGAATTGGTATGACATGTAGTGCTCTCAATGCCTGTGGCCTTTCCTTCAACTCCTCTTGAATAGGGAGACATTCAATGTCTACTATCTGAGGGCTGGTGCCTGCGTGGGAGCTCATTCCTATAGCCTCGGCCATATTGAGGAAATGGGTCGCCGGTTCTATGAGAATATACAAATGAATGTTAACATTGCAAATGGACACAAAGTGGTCATGTGTCCCCGTTACAACATTAACATGATGTGACATAGTTAGTCAGTTAGTTAGTGCTCATGTGGCTCTGAGTGTGGTGTGGTTAGTAGATGTAGGGTTCCTATGTGCTAAATGGGTTGGTGGGGTGTAGTGTGGATACAGTTAGTAAGCGGAGGTGGCTTTACAATGGGATCAGGTGGTTTATTACAAGGTTTGGGCTGCCAAACATAGTGGATGGCTTTCTCTTTTGATTTTGTGGAGACTCTGGAGGGCTTTATCACAATGTCTACTTGGAAATGAGGCTTTTTAGGGACCCATTTACAAGTGATTCTACTTGTGCTCATGGATGAATATGTGTTTGTGCATGTTAGATAAGAGTGGATATCAGCTGTTCCAGTGCATGTATCATGTTGTACATGGTGTGGGTTATGTGTGGCTATTTGAGCCTGCAAGCAAGCCTTAGGCACCCAAATTTGTCTTGATTGTGGGCCAGCCTTCATTGACTTCTTGGGTACCCCAGATAGACTTTACTTTCGTAGAAGGGTTTTGTTGTTGATTGCTAGTATGAAGTTTAGTCGGTGGTGGTGACTTGTCCGCCATAGGATGCTTTTGTTTTCGTATCCATACTTGTTTTGGTGACTACGACACCTTGCTACGTACTTTCCTTTGGCTTTGGGCATATGTCATCTACTTCTTCTGCATTTGGTACTCCTTTGGTTTCCGTGTCTCTACCACGTTTGGAAAAGAAGGGAGTTCCATTGTATCCTTGACTTTTTTGTTGAGAAAATCATCCCTCTGTATCACATAATTTTGGACAAGAATAGCATCATCATATCCTAGTTTCTTGAGTGATTCATTTTCTAACTCAAGTGTAATGCGGTTCTGATTTACCCAGACCTAAAGAAGTCCACTTCTTAGGTTTAGGTTGACTGCGTGATCATAGATCCAATACTGACCCAAGACAAGAGGCTCAGTGAGATCCTCGTCTTGACACACTAACAGCTTCACTAACATAAGGACATCTTGAATGTAGAGGGGAAGTTCCACCTCGCCCATGCAAGGGGTTTCCACACCTCCCAATCATATGAGGTATGCTTCCAGAGGATTGACACCTAAGTCCAATTCTTGACAGTAAGAAAGTTTAACAGCACTAGTGGCTGCACCTGACTCAATCAAAGCCCGTACAATTCTTGCAATATTTCCTTGTCCTATCTCTAAGGTTACAAGAGGACGTCGGTCACTTATTCTATGGGAACTTACACCTGAGACTTTGCACATTGCCATATGATATCTTGGACATGCATAGGCATCTGTGCTAGGATGATCTCTACCCTGTCTTCTCAATTTCATTCTTTGGATGCATTCCAATGCTTCTGCCTATGCTTCTTCTCGAATTCGATTTTCCTCTTCTTTATGTTTCTTTGCAGTATTGAGTCGATTTAACATCTCCTCCGTGAGGGGTTCCTGACATAACTTGACTCTGCATCCACTGATGTAACTTGGTAGGATGTCGCCTTTTAGAGTGGCTAGTTGAAGTGCTCCACTTGTGGAGATCCTATTGATAATCATTGGTCCATAGCCTCTCTTCTCTAATTTCCATGTATGTTGTTTCAAAGTGTAGAATAGGACTAGCTCTCCTGCTTTCAAGCCCTTATCCTTCACATGTGCGTCAAAATATGTTTTTTGTCTTTTCTTGGCTGCATAAATTCCTAATGTAGCTCTTAATCTTGTTTCACCTACTCATTCAAGGTCAAAGATTCTAGACGAGAGCTCATGGCCTGTCCAGTCATGCTCTTGTGCTACTTTCAATGTAGGTATCAAAAAGTCGAATGGTAGCACTGCAGTTTTGGCCAAATACCATCTGAAAGGGTGTGGCTTGGAGTACCATTTTATAGGCAACTCTGTATGCCCAAACAACATGGTGTAGCTGTTTGTCCCAATCAGAGCGATTATTATTCACTAATTTAGTCAGCACATTCCATAGAATCTTAGTTGTGCTTTCAGCTTGCCCATTAGCTTGTGGATGATAGGTGGCATAATTCTTGTATATCACCAAGAACACTTGAAGAAGATTTTCAATGACCTCATTCAAGAAGTGAGTGCCTCTATCACTTACTAGCTCTATAGGTAGCCCGTATCTTTTGAACACATTCTCAAATAGGAACTCAGCTGTCATTTGAGCATCGTTCTTCCTTGTGGCTTTTACTTCTACCCACTTGGTTAGATAGTCTGTGGCCACGATGATGTACTCCGCATGGGAACTCTTAGCTGGGGGATTAATAGGACCTACAAAGTCTATTCCCCACTTAGAGAATGCATGTCCACCCATCATAGGTTTCAAAGGCATCTCATCTTTGTGTATAGGATACTGAGTTCACTGGCACACATCACACCTTTTCACATAGGTACGTGCATCCATGTGAAGTGTAGGCCACCAAAAACCTGCAAATAGTATTGCCTTGATCACCCGATCTGGTCCAAAGTGTCCTCCTGCTACACCTTCATGAGCAGTTTCGAAGATCCTAAGGTATTCACTCTCATGGACACACAATCTTAGGTAACCATCTTTACCACGTTTGTATAAATTATCCCCAATGAGTGAGTAGTCTAGTGCCTCTTGTTCTAAGCTCCTTTGTCTAGCCAACATCATATCTAGAGGGAATGTTCTCGTCCTCAGAAAGGCTACTAATGGTTCACTCCAATCTGGTACTAGAGACACTTGGTACATAGTAGCGTGCTCCACAGGTGGTCTAATGTGACAGACTAGGCATTCTTTACACAACTTATGTACATATGTTTCCATAGTAAGCCAATGCACTCTGAGTCTCCTTAGTGTCTCTAAAGTTCTTTGCTTAGAGTAGTGTTGCTCTAATGCACCCACATGTGCTAATTGCAACCACTTGGCGTACTCATCCTCTTCCACACAACAAGCCAATATCCCTTGATCAATATGCTTGTACGTACTCCCTGCCATGATATGGTACTTTTGGGCTTTTACTTTTTCCTTATCTTGAGTGTTTATCACTAGGTGGTTAGGCTCCTATGTCAATATTGGCACTAATTTCTTGGCCCACTGAGGTACAACTTCCAAATTAACCAAGTAAGTATCAGGAAGATCATCCGATACTCCTTGTGGGGCTTCTCCAGATGTGAGCCTAGAGAGATGGTCTGCTCTCAAATGAGTCTTGTTTTTCCTCACCACTACCTCAATGTCATATTCCATTAGTAAGAGAAACCATCTTACTAATCTACCTGTATTGCATGGCTTGTTTAACAAGTACAACAGTGCTTGATGATCAGTAAAAAAAATTAAACTTATTTGCAAGCAAGTAGTGTCTAAACCTTTTAACCACATATACCATGCCTAATCCTTCTCGTTCGGTGGTTGTATAGTTTCGTTCAGCTGCATTCAACTATCTACTAGCATAGGCAATTGGAAGATCCATCTTACCTTCACTAGTAGGTTGTGCAAGCACACATCCGATAGCATAGTTGGATGCATCCACATGCACATGGAATGGCTTGTTCCAATCTGTTGTTGTTAAGATTGGTGCTGAACATAATCGTCGTTTAAGCTCATTGAAGGAGTTCTCACATTCTTCGTTCCACTCAAAGTTATTCAAAAGGGAGTACAGGGGCTTTGTAATGATTGCATACATATGAATGAATCGGCGATAATAGCCACAATGCCCCATGAAAGCTTGCACTTCCTTGACATTCTTTGGCCTAGGTAGTTCTGCGATAGCTCTCACTTTCTCTTTGTCAGTGGATATGCCATTCCTCGACACCATGTATCCTAGACTCTTGCCTTGCCTGACCATGAAAATGCACTTTTTTGGGTTCAAGCAGATTTGATATTCTCTACATTTGTCAAATATTTGCCTGAGTTCAAGTATATGTGTCTGCCTAATGTTGGAATGAGCACAAAGATCGTCAACATAGACCTCTAAATTCTTCCTCAAGAATTCCTTAAACACATGGCACATCAGCCTCTAAAAAGTGGCTAGCGCATTGGTAAGACCAAATGGCATTACACGGAAGGCAAATATGCCCCACTTTGTGGCAAAAACCATCTTATGTTGATCTTCTAGAGCAATTGCTACTTGATTGTAGCCGAAAAATCCATCAAGGAAATTGTACACTTCCTTGCCTGCTACTCGTTCAAGTAGATGCTCGATAATTGGAAGCACATAGTTATCTCGAATTGTGGCTGCATTAACCTTCTTCAAGTTAATGCATACACGTCGCTTTCCATTCTTCTTGGGCACCACTACAATGGGGGATACCCACTCAGTATGCTCAATTTCATAGATGAAACGAGCTTCACCCAAGCGATCTATCTCTTCCTTTATCTTAGCAGCATAGTTATCATTATATGTGTATGGCTTTTGCTTAAAGGGTTTGGCATATGAGGTCGTGGGGATAGTGTGTGAGCATATGTCAGGGTCTACACCTTTAAAATCCTTGTAGCTCCAAGCGAATACATCTTTGTATTCTCTTAGCAAGGTTATCAATGCGTTCTCTTCTTCTTCCGTCAGGTCATGTCCTATGTAAGTGCATCTCTCTTCTCCTTCTTCTATGGCTACAACTATTTTCTTGATGGTTTCTTTGTTATCATAGGCCTCTCCTAATTCCGCCTCATGTTTAGGCATTCTTATCATGGCTCTCCTATCATCTATTTCATACTTCTTAAAGTTTTCAGGGACCTCAAATAGGGATTATTCCTCTTCTGGTGTGACTTCTCTCTTCTTTCTTTTCTTGCCTTCATTCTTAGGGGGTCACTTGCGTGGTTAGCCTTACATTGTTTGTGAGATCTTCATGTCTCTGAGGGTGAACTTCCACTTCATAGAAGTATTCTTCATCTGATGCAATAGGTTACACTTCCTGTAGATTCTACTACTAACCCAATAACGTTGATAGGAGTAATTTTCGGTCCAGTGTTAGGATTCTTAGGCCAATCTTGCAAGAAATGCTCTTTCCCACAATCGGGACAAAAGCCCTAAATTGTCACATATTGGGTTTGTGTTGGTATAGGCATAGGGCAGTAACAAATGAGGTGATCTCCCTGACATCACTAACATGGTCCTCTAGGAAATGGGGGTCTCACCTACCTAGGCTGAGGTCTAGAGTTGGGGTTTGCGTACATGACATTTGCATACTCTGGCTCCCCACTAGGTTCACTCGGATCCTCATAGTAATATGACTAGTGATCCTGAGGTGACTGCATGTAGTAAGCATGTGGACTATCAATGTGAGTAGAGTCAAAACTATGATCACTAGGGTCACTTTCTAAAAGCAATGGTGTTACTGGCACTATGGCTCTATTCAGATTCTCTTCTGCAGCTGCGTACTTTACTGGAATCACATTGGCTGGGGTTGAAGGTTGTTGAGCTAACACAGGCTGAGGCCTTGGCTCGGTTTGGTAGGGTTGCTGATAGGGTTGTTGGGGTCTGCCATTTTCTGTGGAGGGTACTAGTTCTGGTATCTTCCCTGTTGTGGATATGGCTGAGAGTAGGTTTGCCTAACCGCTTGCTTATTGTATGGGCAATCTTGTGTGGCGTGATTAGTGTATCTCCGTTTTATGGTGCAGTAATGGCTACTAGGATTCACTTGGGGTTGAGCCATAATGGGAAATACATTCGCCATATGGTCACCTCCACAAGCATAGCATCTTTTCACTAGGGCAAACCTTGGCATTTGTTTGCTTGAGACTCCTAACTTCTGAGCTACTTTCTTAGCGAGTTCCTCAATAGATGTGGATTGTGTGGAAGTGAGGCTAGTAGAGCTATCTAAATCTTTGTAGATTTTTGAAAGTTCTAATTCCTCCCCTAGGTTATCCTCAATGTCGATGCACATACGTACACACTCTTCTATGGTCCTAGGGTCCTTCAAGTACACATATGATCTCAATTTGGTACTTAGTAGTCCGTGCCCCGGCGGTCCTAGTGTGTTCACATACATCACTACCTGAATATATCAACAAATCCCCCCTAGGAGTGATGCAGTGAACAAGGAGCTAGCACTCATGTATAAGGAAGTGCCAAGCTATGTGGAAATCACTCCACAAAAGAAAGTAGGCCCAAAGCTTTGCAGAAAGCTTCAAAATTCTCCCTAGGTAGAGCCTTCGTGAAAAGGTCTACAATGTTCTCCTGCGTGGGCACATATGCCAAGATGATCTCCCCAGTAGAGAACCTCTCCCTGACATAGTGATAATGCACCTCAATGTGCTTAGTGCAAGCATGGAACACAGGATTCTTCGCAACTGCCAATGCGCTCTGACTGTCAGTGAAGATGGTGGTGGCAAAAGACTGACCAACACCCAAATCAGCCATAAGGCGTCTGAGCCACACACACTCAATAGTAGCTGCTACCAAGCATGAAGCAAAAGACACTGGTGGACACACGTGTCATAGCAACCAGCCCAATCAAAGTCAGAAAAAGCATTCAAATCTGGCATTAGGGATCCCCCCTTGGGGTAAAACAACCCAAGTAGCCGAGTACCACTCAAGTAGCGAAAGATGTGCTTAACCGCCTGCCAATGCTTGACTCCTGGGCAATGCATAAATCTACTCATTTGTGAGACAGCAAATTGAATATGTGGCTAAGTAATGCATAAGTAAATCAAGCATCCAATAGCCTGCTGATAGAGAACAACATCAAATGCATCTCCAACATCATGAAGACTCAATCGTAAACCTGTCTCCATAGGAGTGGCAATAGGCTTACATTCTTCAAGGCCAAAACGCTGCAATAATGTGTCAATATATTTTGTTTGGCACAAAGCCATTCCACCATCAACTTGCATAAACTCAATGCCCAAATAGTGATGCAAATGCCCCAAATGAAACATCTCAAATGAGGCATGCAAATCAGCCTTGAAATCAGCAATATGCTTCTCAATAGGACCAGTGAGCAGCATGTCGCCAACATAGAGAACAATGATCAGAAACACATCATTAGCACGCTTAACATTAAGGTGCTTTCAGTTGGACTGTTCTCAAAAACATGTGCAACCAGATAGGCATGTATCTTCTCATACCAAGCACGTGGTGCTTGCTTTAAACCATATAATGCCTTCTTTAACCTGCATACCTGGTTTTCATGCCCTTTCTGCACAAAGCCACGGGGCTGAAAAATATACACTTCTTCATGCAAGTCACCATTCAGAAATGCTGTTTTAATGTCCAACTGATGTACATTCCAACCATGATGGGCTGCAAGTGCACAAATGCTCCAAACAGTAGTCATACGACATGTAGGTACAAAGGTCTCATCAAAATCAATGCCTCTTTCTTGCGCATAACCCTTTGCAACAAGCCTAGCCTTATTACTGTCAACTGTACCATCAGGTTTACGCTTCAGCTTGTATACCCACTTAGTGCCAATGGCCTTCTTGCCAAGAGGCAAGTCACATAAAGACCATGTACCATTCTTCATTATAGCATCATATTGAGATTGCATAGCAGCCATCCAATTTTCTGAATTTTGTGCTTCATCAAAAGAAATAGGCTCATTCTCATCACAGAGACTAGATGCAGCCATAGCATAGCAATCTGATGCAAAGGAGGCACTATGAGAGCCTGAACGAGTACGATATGACAAAGGTGCATCTAATTTGCTGTCACGCAAATTCTGCACCATCCATTTTGGCATAGTTTTTGCCTGCTCAATATTAGCTCTCTCATCAACAAGTGCATCATGTAAATCTGCATCAGAAATGGAATGATCTGCATCATCATATGAAACCTGCAAAGGTTGAGAAGTTGCCTCATTAGGACCAGCACTAGACTGTCCACCTATAAAAAGAGGCATCAAAGTATCATACATGTCTTTGGAGCTAACAGATGTCCCCTTAGTACATGAAAGCAATGGCTGAATAGCATCTTCCACAAATACAACATCACGGCTAACCAGAATGCGTTTACTATGTGGATGATACAGACGATAGCCTTTACTTTCAGAATTGTATCCAACAAAAATACATTTTACTACTTTATCATCCAATTTTTTGCGATGTTGTTCAGGCACTAATGCATATGCCCAACAACCAAAAACATGCAGATGAGCAACAGATGGCTTGCAGTCATGCCAAGCCTCATATGGAGTGATAGACTGCCTCAAGCTAGAAACTGAGGTAAAGCCTGACTCTTGACCATACACCTCGCCATCTCCATGAGAGACATGTTCTTCTGTTCAGCAACTCCATTCTGTTGAGGTGTATACGGCACTGTACACTCGTGTTTTATCCCATGTTCAGCCAGAAATGCATTAAAATCTGAAGACATATATTCCCCCCCTCGATCAGAACGGAGGGAGCACATTTTACATGCTGACAGATTTTTAGCCAAAAACAAAAACTGTTTGAAACACATGAACACTTCGGACTTTGCCTTCAATGGATATACCCATGCATGCATGGAAGAATCATCAATGAAAGTCACGAAGTAAAGATAATTTCCAAAAGAAGGTGTCTGCATAGGACCACAGACATCACTATGTACAAGCTGTAATTTCCGAGTAGCCCGAACTGAACCATCTTTTGAAAAGGACAAACGTTGCATTTTGCCCAAAATACAGCCTTCACAAACATGTTTTCCAGGTGCCTCAAGTTTGGGCAAAGAGGACACCATTTCAGATTTCTGCAGGTGTAGCAAACTAGCAAAATTCAGATGAGCAAGCGTGCATGCCAAAGCTTTGCATGTGACATAGCCTGAGAATCATTTACTACACATGCCAAATCATTTACAGATCTTTCATAGTCTATGAGCTTATACAACCCACGACATAAAATTCCAGAAGCAATAATCACATCGCCATTTGACAGATCATGAACTGTACACCTGTCATCAACAAATCTCACAACCAAGCCAATCTTGGCTAATGCAGAAACTGATAAGAGGTTCTTCTTGATCCCTGGCACAAATAAATCATCTAACAAAGTGAAAGAACTACCATCAGCAGTAGTCAAAATGATCTTACCAACTCCCATAACAGGATAAGAGGAGTTGTTGGTGCATGTAACAGTATTCCCTGTAGGGGCAGGCTCGAGTGAAGAGAAGAAACTGCGCTGCGAGGGAATATGTTTGGTTGCCCCACTGTCAAAATACCAAACATCTGAGTCTACTACAAACATGCACTGATCATGAGAAGATGGGTCAAAACTGCAAACAGTAGTAAACGCCCATTCTTCTTCCTGCACAAGCTTAGCAGACTCCGTTTTCGGTGTAGAGGCTTCTGCAACAACCATTCCAGCCTCTTTTTTCTTTGCCTCTTTTGCAGCCAGTTTTGGACAGTTCTTTATGATGTGATCATTCCCTTTACAATACTTACAAAACAATTTGTGCTTTTCTGATTTTTTCTCATCTTTGTTTTGGTTCTTTGAATGTGCAGCATTTGCAGATTTCTGCTTGCTAGTAGAAGAGCTCCATTTTCCTTTGCCCTTTTGACTAGCTAGGAAAGCTTGATCTGCAACACGCATAATGGACCTGTTCTACCTAGACTGATCTTCCTGCAACAGAACAGAGACTAACTCCTCAAATGACAAGGCATTTGGATTGTCTTTCATCATCAACCGAAGAGTAGAAGCAAAACTCTGATATGAATCAGGAAGACCATTCAGAACGGTCTGCACAAGTGAGCTATCTGGTATAACCTCATCAGCAGAAATCAATTGTTCCTTCAAGTCTTTGATCTTTGTTAGGAAACTGTCCATAGAATCACCTTCATTCATGTGCTTACTCTCCAACTGTTTTCGGAGGTAAGCAACACGAGCCTCATTCCTAGCTTGGTACAATGTGGTAAGTGTATCCCAAGCATCCCTAGCTATTCTACAAGAGCGAATGTGAGGAAAAATGGCACGTTTGACAGACAAAGCTATCAATGCATGTGCATGGGCATCTCTGCCATCCCAGCGAATCTGCTCTGCAGTAGGTGCAGTAGAAACAGCAGCACGAATAGGAATCTATGGAATATCATCTTCGACACCATCTTCATCAGCTCCAGCACCTGTATTTGCAGTACCTGTAGTCAGAGGTGTAACATCACATCTTTCAACACCCTGCATAATGTTCCACAATCCTTTTGCAACCAATACATGTCGCATCATATTAGCCCATAATGGGTAGTTGGTACCATCCAACTTATCCTCAACAGCCAACATACGGAATACATCGTGGCTTTCAGCCATGGCCGATGACTAAAATACTTTGATGCAGAAAATTGACTGTATCTCAAAACGTTGAACAGAACTGCCCCAACGAATTCTGCTAGACCTATAGCAGACTTTGAGACGCTTATACTAGCGAACAGAAACTAGTATATACCTTTGGCACAAAAAGATGAAATAGCCTACACAAGCGTTGTGATAATACGTTCGGAGGCCGAAACCAGCTTAGATCGCGATTTTGGCACCACAAAGCGAAGCTGTTTTGATCTCTGAAACATGCTGAGTATGCTCACCAAATTTCGTGCAAATCTAAGACTGCAAATGGAGGAGTGTCGATGGCGCCCTAGATGGAGCGATGACCTGCTCTGATACCAATTGTTGGAGTTAGACGTCTGCAGAAGCATGCGAACATCACAAGGAAGAAGAAGAAGCTTGGAGCACAAACACACAATACTGAATGTATTACTAGAGAATGTACAAAGATAAGTAGCCCATTAGGGCAATAGGCGTATATACAAGCCGGGGGAAAAAAACCTCCTAAAGAGAGAAAAAAGGTGCCTCGGCGATCCTAGTGTGTTCACACACATCACTACCTGAATATATCAATAGATATATCCTACTCATACAAGGGTAGGTATCTCATATAGTATGGGAGTTCTTAGTCAATTCATGCAGTCACCAAGAAGACCACACATGGATGCGGCTAAGAGAGTACTTAATTATCTCAAAGGTACAATCAACGAAGGTATATTCTATCCTTAATCTTCAGATTTGGATATCAAAATCTATTTAGATGCTGATTGGGAGGAGCTAAGGATGACAAAAGAAGTACTTCTGGTTACTCAGCATTTGCAGGTTCGAAGCTAGTGTCATGCAGTTCCAAGAAGCAACCTAGAGTTTCTTTATTCTCAACTGAAGTAGAGTACAAAGGTTTGACCATAGCAACTCAAGAAGTAATATGGTTAAAAGCATTGTATACAGATTTAGGACCTCTAAGTTCCAAACCTCAGATATTTCGGGATAATGTAAGTTCCATGCATCTAGCGGCAAACCCTATTTTCCATGCAAGAACCAAACCCATAGAGGTTCATTACCACTTCATCAGAGAGAAGCTCATGGCAAAGGAGATTGACATTTCATTTGTTCCTACTAAGAAGCAAGTAGCAGATATGATGACAAAGGCACTTGATGGAATAAATCTTTGTAGATTCAAAGCTATGGTAGGTATTCAACCTATCAGAGAATGAAGACTCAAGCATAATTTAGCTTGAGGGGGAGCTATTGGAACATCAATCTTACACTATGCTTGAGGTGGATTTGATCTACATAAAAAACTATTGCTTGGATTACAGCAAAAGAATATCCGTTGGAGAGTTCTTTTACTTATGCTCATTTATTGTATTTTTTTTGAGAGATTTTTGATGGTTCATTTACCACTATTAAAGCCTTGAGCTTTACACATGTAAAAGTAGAAAAAGAGAGCCCAAATCCCATGATTTTGTGGGGGTTGAGTTGCAATCAATCAAGCTATCAATCACCTAAAAGTAGATCAAACTAGATCTTCACTTTTCCTAGATTATAGGAAAGTGAACTGATTCCCTCCAATAATCATTCCCACCTTCATTTGAATTCAAAATCCACTTGTAGAAGTCGTGGAATACTCCTAGAGTCTATATAAAAACTTCAAATCACTTGTATAATATATGGAAGCAATATACATAGACTTGTAACCATCATTGTCTTGCTCCTTCAATTTTCTAGATCATCTTCTTTGCCAATAGTAACCTTGCAGAGGTTGCTGCTCTCTCTCCAAAGCTCCAAACTTGATGAGCAATGTCTCATTGGAAAGAGATTAGTGTCTTAATTATTCCTGTAATGTATCATTGCATTTGGTTTGATAGATAGGGATAAATCAGAGTGTTTTTGTCTCATGGTCAATCTCTACCTATTCCTAAAAAATTGAAGGTACCACTGTTGAGTGTCTGATTCATTTCCATAGCATATTTTGCTTATTCCTTATAATTTTGTCCATTATATACACTCAACCCTATGTGTATCAATCCCATAAAAGGATTTTTTCGAATTTTGTATCGACTCCTTCGTCTTGATGCTCAAAAGTACATAGTGCATTTCTTTGCACTTATCATATGCCTATAAGGTCTATTAGAGTCTTCATAAGCTCAAGGGCTGGTCTTGTGCCATTTGGTTGGACCAAACGTTTTCCCTTCGAAACGCACTTTTCTACCTCCTACAAGCTTCTCCCAGTTATTTTAGTGGTATCAGAGCTAGATCAAGATGGGTCACGGCTTTCCCTCAATGATCAAGAAGCTTGATCGACACAACTAAGTGGCTTGGCAAATCAGAATGGAGGCCTATTTGCAAGGTAGAAAAATTTATGGAATTGTAGCAAGTGATGAAGCTATGCCTATTCCAAGATCCAAAGGAGGACCTACACAAGAGGAGAGAGATAAGCTCATACTTTGGTGCACAAGGGATGCTCAAGCAAGGTCGTTCATACTAAAATCTATCTTTGACTTTCTATTACCACATATTAGAGTATGCAAGGCATCTCAAGGGACTTGGGACGCCCTCAAGACTTTCTTTTCTGCTAGTACCAAAGCAAAAAAGAATCATCTTTGGAACGAGTTCAACCAAATGAAGAAGACACCTAAATAAGCCATCACAGAGTTTGTTACCAAGGTCAAGGAGGTTGCAGATCAATTAGCATCCATTGGAGAGCTGATTGAAGAAGAGGCTATCATGAGGCAAATTCTCAATGGCATTTGAAGTGATAAGCAATGGCAATCCTTCACGAGGGCTTATGATCTCATCATGGATGTGCAGACTCCAGATTTCAATATCTTTCTTTGACAAATCTTCAATCAAGAGGCCAACAATAGCATAAAGGAAGGTAACTCCTATCATGGTAATTCAACTAGTGTTCTATATGCAGATAAGAAGGATAAGAAGCACAAAGGCAAGAAGAAGGAAGAAGATGAAGAAGAGACTTCCCAAGCCAACTTCGCAAGCAAAAGCAAGTGGAAAGGGAAGAATAAAGGACCAAAGCAACACAAAGCCAAAGGTTAGAATGTTCAATCTTGTGCCATCTTCAATAAGACCAACCGCACCACTCAAAATTCTTGGTTCAATGGGAAGACCTAGAAAGGAAGTGGAAGAGGTGGATATGGCAACAATAGAGGTAGAGGTGGACACAACTTCAACAATAAAAATAGAGGCTATAATAGAAGGGACTACAACAATTATTCATAAGATCAACCACATGAAGACTCATTGCTTCTCATGAATCAAAGCGACAAAGAAGGTAAAGAAGATGATCATTCGTTATACATAGATTCAGGATGTTCAAATCAAGTTGCAGGCAACATTTCTCTTCTATCTAATTTGGCTAGTCCAAAGCATAGACATGAAGTGCAAAGAAGGGATGACAAAAAGCACAATGTGGAGAAGATTGGTAATGTCAAAGCTTCCAATGGCAGGATAAACATTCTGACTAAGGTTCTCTATGTATCCACTATCACTAAAAACCTAATAAGTGTAGGCCAAATAGTTGAAAAAGGCTTGCAAGTTAGGTTCACCCAACATGGAGCTTTTGTGGAAGATCCATGTGAAGGCTTCAAGAAGACAGCCAAAGGTGAGAAGCATGGTAGGATCTTTACTTTTGAAGTAGGAGAAACCACAAACATAGCTCTATTTACTTTTGGGTCTCAACCCCTAAGTGAGCTTGAAGTGTGGCATAAGATACTTGCTCATGTGAATGAAAGAACCTTGAAGGATATACACAAGGATCAAAGTGTTGTAGGACTATCGAACATATCAAAGCAACACATGATCAACACGTGTGATGCGTGTGAGATTGGGAAGGCATAAAGACAACCATTCAACCACAAAGGCTACATCAACAACATTTTATTGGACTTAGTACATACAGATGTATGGGGACCAAGTCAAGAACCTTCATTGGCAAGATCAAGGTATTATGTCTCATTTATTGACGACCATAGTAGATGGACTATTCTATACTTTATCAAGAGTAAGAATGTAGTGTTTGATTGCTTCAAAAAGTATCTAGAACATGTAGATCACTAAATAAGCTTAGATCTGATAGAGTGGGAGAATACTTCTCCAAAGAGTTTGATGAGTTCTTGCAGGATAAAGGTATCAAAAGATAAGTGACTACTAGGTAATCTCCTTTGCTGAATGGAATCACTAAGAGAAGAAATAAGACATTGGTCGGATCAGCTAGAACAATGCTTGAAGAGAAGAAGTTGCCACATTATCTATGGGTAGAGGCTATTTCAACTGTTGTGTACCTTGTAAAAAAGCATGGCATGGAAGAAAACCTAGTCTTGGACATTGCAAGGTTTTTGGTTGTTTAGCTTATGTTCATGTACCATCACAAATAAGAGGTAATCTAGATGAAAGGGCAACAAAGGTAGTGTTGATTGGATATGATTCAACTCAGATAGGTTACAGTTTCTATAATCCTTCAACCAAGCAATTCACTACAAGTAAAGATGTTGTGTTTGAAGAACACATGTCTTGGTATGATGAAGACAAAAAAAAGTTAACTCTACCAAATGATCCTGATTTTGATTCTCATCAATTAGGAAGCAAGCATGATACAGAGGTTGAGGATCCAAGAAGTGATATAGACAATGACCAAGATGAAAGGGAAAATGATTACAAGCGATGGAAGTCAAGAGGCAAAGCGAAGATGCAAGAGGTTGGAGAATGCTCCAAAACAAGCACCTAGAATATCAACAAGAGAGAAGAAACAAGCACAAAGGTATGGATATGATTCCATACTTGTTATGAAGCATTCAATCTACTTGGCAAAAGACTCTATTTTAGAGGAACCCTCAACCTATGAAGAGGCAAAGGGAAACCCTAATTGGGAAAAGGCCATGAGAGAAGAAATAGATGCATTGAAGGGGATGGACACTTGGTATTTGGTTCCAACGTCATTGAATCAAAAGGTAATTGGTTGCCGATGGGTATATAAAGTTAAAAGAAATTTGGATCGATGAGTTTGTAGGTACAAGACAAGACTAGTTGCCAAAGGATGCTCACAAACTCATGGTATAGACTATGAGGAAACATTCTCACCAATTGCAAAGATGACTACAATCAGGAAATAGATAAATGTAGTTGTTGCAAGGAATTGGAGACTCCTCCAACTTGATGTGAAAAATGCATTCTTTAATGTTTGGATAAATGAAGAGGTATGCATGTCACAACTAGCAGGTTTTGAAAACCATAATCGTCCATCTTTTGTTTGTAGACTTAAGAAAGCATTGTATGGATTGAAACAAGCTCCCTAGAGCTTGGAATTATAGGTTGTTTACGTATCTTCAAGTTCAAGGGTTCAAACCTTGCAGCTCAGATCCTTCTCTATTCATCAAAAGGGATCACGATGAGGTTATCTATCTATGTGTATATGTAGATGATATTATTGTGATAGGTGATGATTTAAATGGCATTCAAAGGATCAAGAGACACATGCAAGAGGAGTTCAAAATCAGTGACCTAGGTGAGCTCACATATTTCCTAGGTATGCAGGTGATATACACAGATGAAGGAATATATTTAACTCAGAGAAGATACATTTAGGATCCACTTCTCAAGTTCAAAATGGAGAACACTAAACCTGTAGGTACACCTTTGGAGATGAATCATAAACTTAGTGTTTATGAAGGTGACAAAATTGAAGACATTAAAGAGTACCAAAGCTTGGTAGGTAGCTTGATATATCCTACTCATATAAGGGTAGGCATCTCATATAGTGTGGGACTGCTTAGTCAATTCATGCAGACACCAAGAAGACCACACATGGATACAACTAAGAGAGTACTTAAATATCTCAAAGGTACAATCAACGAAGGTATATTCTATCCTTACTCTTCAGATTTGGATATCAAAATCTATTCAGATGAAGATTGGGTAGGAGCTAAGGATGATAGAAGAAGTACTTCTTGTTACTTAGCATTTGCAAGCTTGAAGCTAGTGTCATGGAGTTCCAAGAAGCAACCTACAGTTGCTTTATTCTCAATTGAAGTAGAGTACAGAGGTTTGACCATAGCAAGTCAATGAAAAATGATACCTGGTCTTTATGTGACATGCCTCTTGGCAAGAAGGCCATTGGCACTAAGTGGGTATACAAGATTAAGCATAAGCCTGATGGAACACTTGACAGGTATAAGGCTAGGCTTGTTGCAAAGGGTTACGCTTAGGAAAGAAGCATTGATTTTGATGAGACCTTGTCGAATGACTACTGTTCATAATTCTGTCCACTTTGCAGCTCATCATGGTTGGAATGTACATCAGTTGGACATTAAAACTACATTTTTGAATGGTGACTTGCATGAAGAAGTGTATGTTTTTTAGCGTTGTGGCTTTGTGCAAAAAGGGCATGAAAACCAGGTGTGCATGTTAAAGAAGGCATTATATGGTTTAAAGCACATGAAAAGATACATGCCTATTTGATCGCACATGGTTTTGAGAATAGTCCAACTGAAAGAACCTTATATGTTAAGCATGCTAATGATGTGCTTCTGATCATTTTTGTGTATGTTGATGACATCCTACTCAATGGTCCTCATGAGAAGCATATTGCTGATTTTAAGGCTGATTTGCATGCCTCATTTGAGATATCTGATTTGGGGCATTTGCATCATTATTTGGGCATTCAGTTTATGCAAGTTGATGGTGGAATAGCTTTTGTCAAAAACAATATATAAGAAATTAGATATTGAGTTTAGTAGATAAGACCCGGCAAGAGCATCCTTTGCACACCATGTGGTCAACCTTTCTTGTTCTTCCCTTGTGGGTTGATGCTTGCTCCTGAATGTTGGCATCTCTTCATCTACTGAGACATATCCATATAGACTTCTCCCTTGAAGGTAGGCTTGCATCCTTAGTCACCATGCTGAGTAGTTGTTTCTGTCCAATCTCTCAATGAAGGATGGAAATTCATCTCCCATCTTGCTTGTTGTTGCTCTGATACCATTGCTAGAGGAGATTGAGGATAATCTTGAGAGATGAATTGGTGTTGCTTAAACCTGCTTCACACGAGCCAAGAACAACTACTAGAGAGTGTAGTGGGCCTCTTTTGCATGCTAAAGATCATAAATAATCACTTATGTTGCTTGGGACATGATCCACTAATAAATGGATCAAAATAGATAGGTAGACAATTAACTCAAGACAAAAACTTGCTATTGTTGTCTATACTCTTGTTCAGCATTTTGAACAGTTCCCTGAGTACAGTAGCAATTAGATAAATTCCTTTTGGGAAACTCTAATTAGCTTAGCTAGCTACCAAGCATGAGTGATCTCATAAAAAATGATGGACTACACACTGAGAATGATGTTTAGCAATTCACAGAACCTTCCCGACATTTTCGGGGTGCATCATGCAATAGACCAGAGAGTAAAGATGTGTTAATATCTCACGATCCAGAGAGGAAATCATAATGCGAATTTGTAATCATATACTAGAAACTATGCTGAATCTATGTTGTTTTAAATCATGATAAATGATCAATCATGCACTGAGAACAAGCTCTTCGAAAATCATTGTTCTGATGTATTCATAGCAGAGAAGTGAAATGAGAATGTAATGATAATGTATATATTAATTCCTATACAAATACAATGTCATTGGAAATCATATATTGCTCAATGTGTAAGAGTTGAATGAGGTATGATATGAGCTCTCAATTCACAATAGATCCTCCGTTCACAATGATCTCATGGAGTCGAGATATCCCACAAGTCCTTTGATCCTCTTTGTATAGTTGTGCTTGGAACCAATGTTTGAATTCAAATTCAAAAGTTCTACCGAAAGGTGAATCCTAAATTATAGTATATATTCTCTCATCAATCAACTACCAAATGAATCATGATTTAAAGCTTCTAACTCCACGTGGTTGTAGAAGACTTTTACAAAGGTAAATGTGAAGGACTTTTACAAGAGGTTGATCATATAGAGTCTCATATGGGTTATCCCAAGAAACCAAGTATGTGGGCTTGGTTTCTATTGCACCAACATGGAGAGCCCCTCCCAAATCTATATAAAGAGGGCCTCTCCTCAAATTTGTACTTGGTTAGAAGCTTGAGGAGTGTACTCCATGCTCTTGGCAAGTTTATTTCTAATCCATGTGAGTTTACCCATTTCTTGGTCTATTCACTTTGAGTCTCTCACACATTTTCTTTTGTGAGTACACTCTTCTTTATATTTTGCTTCTGCATGTGTACTCTCTACCAGTTATCAAAGTGCTAGGTGGAGTTCTTGGTGGTTCTCTTTGTGGTGCTTTTGGAGGTGGTGATTGTGAGGAGAAGGTTGGGTATGCTCTAGAGATGAGCTAGTAGTGCACAAAACCTACTCTACACCTGCCAAGTTGACTCCAAGGATCCTTAACAGACTCCTTTGGCTTTACAATAATGTATTTACAACCACTAGGTGCTTTGGAACATCATTCCCAAAAGTTTCCACCAAAATAGATAATTTTCATATGCAAGGAATGAGAGAAAAATTTCTATTTTGGGAATGCAAGCACTTAGTATCTTGCTTAGAGCTCACAACCTAGTATGAATTGACCTTGACCGGAGAGATTTTGCACACATCTAAATCAAGTGTATATCTAACCAAAGAAAGTTATTTCATGAATTTAGAGGCACTATACACTGAGAAATGAGTTTAGCAACTTAGCGGGGTCATCCCGACATTTCAAGAGCAAGATGATGTGTGGACATAGTCAGATTCATCAATTCATATCTCAAGATTGGATGAACCAAAAATAATGAAAATTGATATCTAGATAATGGACACTTTACTCTAACTACATCAAGTTAAATTGCATAAAATGGTTGAGTACATGAAGAGAAATCACTTCTGTAAAGTCACTCAAATGATGAAAATGCAATATAGAGCAGTAGATAGAAATGAAGTTAACAAAATGTATCAAATTATGTATGCTAATGAACATATGATACAAGGGAAGTGTAGTGGACTACTTAAACATATGTTGAGATCAAGGTATGCTCAATGGTGTAGCTCAATAGCTTTGAGAATGACTCCCTCTAACTGGTGACTAAAAGCTTCTATTTCTATGCTCAACTAGTGAGTTTGAATTTTGATTTTCCCTCAGCTAAAAGTGTTCCTACACTTTAGGGGATATTTGAATTGATTTCTTCTACCACATGAGTCATGGGTTCAGCTCGTAACTTCACAAGATTCCATATTCTCTTTCTTTTACATTTATCCAAAGGTAAGTACACATATATTCACAAGAAGGTGTTCATATGTGGTCCTCCATGTGAGGTACATGAATTGATAAGTGGCCCTTAATATTTATCCAAACATTTAGGCTTGCTAAATGTACCAACCGATCTCTCGCAAGCTCTAGCATACATGTGTGAAGCATTGATAGTAACCACAATGCCCCATGAAAGCCTATACTTCCTTCACGTTCTTCAGCCTTTGTAGGTCTGCAATCACTCTAACTTTATCTTTGTCCATAGAGATCCCATTCTTTGACACTATGTCCTAGAATCTTACCTTTTCTAACCATGAAAAAGCACTTTTTTGGGTTCACATAGACCTAGTATTCTCAGCATTTATCAAAGACTTGTTTCAATTCAGGAATGTGTGTTTGTCTAATGTTGGAATGAGCACACAAATCATCCATAAGAAGTTCTAATGTTGGAATGTGTCATATCTTTAAGGAGTTCCTCCATAAGAACTCCCTAAAGACATGACACATCAGCCATTGAAAAGTAATAGGTGCATTTGTCAACCCAAATGGCATCACACGAGTAAAAATATGCCTCATTCCATAGCAAAAGTCGTTTTATGTTGGCCTTTAGGAGCAATGGCCACGTAATTGTAGCCTAAGAATCCATTAAGGAAGTTGTAAATTTCCTTGTCCGCTACTTGTTCTAATAAGTGCTCAGTGATAGGAAGTGGATAATTATCTTGAATAGTTAGATTAATGCAAATGCATAGCTTCCCATTCTTTTTTGGGCACTACCACAATGGATGATACCCATTCAATATGATCAATCGCATAGATAAATCTAGCTTCTATCAAACGATCTATCCTTAATCTTCGCTACATAATTATCATTGTACATGTACGGTTTTGTTTTGAAGGCTTGGCTTCTTGGGTCATGGGGATTCTATGAGAGCATATGTCAGGGTCTACTCCTTTCAAATCTTGGTAGCTCCATGCAAACATATCTCTATATTCTCTCAACAGGGCTATCAATTCTTCTTTTTCTTCTTCTTCTATTACACCATGCCCTATATATGTACATTTTTTTTCTTTGTCTTTGACAATCACTACAATCTTCTTAGTCTCTTCTCAGTTATCATATGCTTCTCTATGCTTAATTCTCTCTTCGACATTCTTAACATTATCCTTCTATCTTCTATTTCATATTTCTTAAAGTTCTCTAGTACTTTCAATAGGAATTCTTCTTCATCTGACCTAGGTGACTTCTATCCCTCTTGTTTCTTCTTAATCTCCTTGACCTCTAGACGGGGTTTAAGCTGCTCATTTCAATTTTTCTTCCCTATCTCAGGGGTAGTGGCTTCTACGAAGTGAAGGTATTTTGCTTTTGAAGAGCAAAAGGGTTCCATAATAATGTATTCTAGATCTTCATTGCTTGTTTTGTCTAGTTCTCGAGTCATTTTTGTACACTATTCCAAAATAGGCCCTTCTTCCATGGGTTTGATCATAAAGACGGAGATGTCATAGCCACCCTCATCATAGTGAGGGGTCCATTGTTCCTCATTCACCACTTTGACTATGGTTTCTAAGATCTCTTGCCAACCGTGAGTCTCGAGTTCCTCATCTAGAAATACTATAGGTGTATGGGTAGGATCTTCGAGGGTATGTGGGCATCATTCCAAGCCTAAAGTTCCAACTTTTAGTCGTTCTTCTTTTTGCTTAGCTATCTTACACATCCATAAGTGAGTGTCCTCATGCAACCATGAAGTGTATGATTCTAGAGATTGAACAAACTCAGTTTCTTCAGGTGCCTTATGGATGGTATTCCAATATAAGGGGGGTACGTCACGATGGGAATAGTCTTTGGAGTCGACTTTAGTAGTTCACCCAAATGTTGTAGATACAAAGAATTGGTTTCCCAATCTTGTATAGTTTGCAATTATAAGACATCTTTGACTCGCTTGTCTCTAAGCTCAGATTGTAAGGATATCCACTAATTTGTTGAGCCCAAGATCATGTCGTGGTTCTAACACTAGCTTCAGATGAGCTAACACTATGCCGATCAACCTTTCCTATGTGCTTCACTGACCGGATTGGAGAGATATTAAGAGGGATCTTAGGTTGATACTGAGCTCATATCATAGCTCTAACATTGCCCTCACATTGTAAAATCATTCATTGCCAATGTCAATATGGAAGAGGTGAGGGACATGTGACTTGGTAGAGAATCAGAGAGGATAAGTGATAAGAAATCCTAGAATTTGGAGGCAATGTTGGGTCTTCTTGACCTTCTCTAGGTTGAGCAGTTGAAGGAAGAGCTAGTACAACAAGAGGAGTGCAAGACATTAATCCGTGCTACTAATATGGACTAAGGTGAAGGTGCCTAGAAAGACTCAACCCTGCCATTAATTCCTATGGAACAAGAGTGGTAGAACTGGTAGACTTTTACGATAATGGCTAATCTAGTCATTGTATCATTAGAATGCAATTCAATAGATTTAGCAGAAAAGCAGATGATGACCCTGATGTGCACATCAAGCTATTTGAAACAAAGTACATTTTGGAAAGTGGAGAAGATTATGCACAAAAATTCTAGGTTCTCCAAGCAACCCTAGGTGGAAATGATATATGATGGCTTATAGAATTCATCCCACATCATTTTTTTACTTGTGTAGATCTACACAATGCGTTCTTGCAGAGATCCTACAAATCAAAGGCTATAGGATAATTGTTTATTACATTGTAGTATATGGTTCAAAAAGCCAATCAGAAAATTATTCACTATGATTTCTTAATCCCTCGTACTATGACAAAGGAGATAACCTTTTCCAAGGCTTGTGTTGATAAAGCTTGTGAGAACATTGTTACAAAAAACATAGCCAAGATCCTTGATGTCCCTCTATCTATCTTGAGATCATTTAGGCCATCAAGTCCCTTAATAATTGTAAGTCTTCTAGCCCTTATGGGGTCCTTGTAAATTTCCTCCAATATTTTGAAACCTCCTTGGCCCCTTTGTTACTTTACATGTGTAACATCTCCCTACTTCAAAATGGTTTGCATCATAAGCTCGATGAGGAAATCATCAAACTAATCCATAACAAATGAACTAAGAATATTCTTAGTAATTGGCATGTGATTAATGGCTTGATTGTGGTTTAGGAAATTTTTACCAAAGCTTTTAGGATCAAGCATAGATCCTCGAAGCATTATTTCGACAGACAAAAAATGTCTCATCAAGGGTCTTGACACTATTTTGATCCTTTTGGAAGACATTGATGAACTAGGTAAAAGTAGTCAAAGTTTAATATTGTTTTGAAACTCAAGAAGAACAAGAGGTGTAAACTACATGGTGTTTAAAGGATGCTCTAGCGAGGTCTTATATTCTTAGCTCAATCTCTAATTTTTTACTTCCACACATTAGGTGTTGCAAGACCTCGAAAGAGACATGGAATGTCCTTGAAGCATTCTTCTCATCAAGCACTAGAGCTAGGAAGAACTAATTGTGGATGGAGTTTACCACACGCAAGAAGATGCCCAAGGAAAGTGTGACTAATTTTATCACAAAAATGGACTTAGTATATCAACTTGGAAGATTAGAGAAGTCATTGAAGAGGAGAAAATACTGAGAAAAATAATCAATGGGATCAAAGAAGATGATAAATGGGAAGTCTTCACCACAACAATGGACCTATACATGGACATGAGGTACCTGTCTTCACACTCTTATCGAACAATTGTTCACTCATGAGGCAAAGCTTGTGAAGAATGGAGACAAATCAAAAGGTAACCAATCCTCTACCCTATACATAGATAAGAATAAGAGTAAGGATAACAAATGCAAAGGTAAAAGATCTGATGATGATGGTAGTACCTCCAAAGCAAATTTTGTAGGAAGAGGTATAGGTTCAAGAGGAAGAGGCAAAGAAGGTAGACAAGGCAGGGGGAGATCTCAAAGCTCTTGTCGATGTGCCCTAGGTCGCCTAACTCATCATACAACTAAGAATTGTTTCAAGAGTCTCAAAAATCAGAGAGGAAGAGGCTTCAATAGAGGAGGCTATGGAAGTGCAAGAGGAAGATCAAATAATTTCAATGGCTACAACAACAACAACTTCAACAATACAAATAATCAAGGAGGAAGGAGAGATTACAACAATGACACCGAAGAGAAAACACAAGAGGACTCACTTCTATTGATGAATATGAATGTGAAGAAAGGTAAAACAGATGAGCATGTATTTTATATAGATTGTGGTTATTCGAATCATGTAGCAGGGAATGTGGCTCTACTCGAAGACTTAGAATATCCAAGAAATAGACACGAGGTTCAAACATGAGATGACACTAGACACTCTATGGAAAAGATTAGAAATGTGAAGACTCCAGATGGAAACATGAATCTAGCCAGCAAGGTATTATATGTACCTACCATAACAAAGAATCTCTTAAGTGTTGGACAAATTATAGAGAAAGGATTGCAGGTAAGGTTCACAAGAAATGGAGCCTTTGTTGAAGATCCACAACAAGGATTCAAGAGAACTGCAAAGAGAGAAAAGATAGGTAGAGTCTTGACATTTGAACTCCAAGACACTAGAAATATAACTTTGTTCGATTATGGTGGTCAGACCCTATCAGAATTAGAGATGTGGCACAAAAGATTGGCTCATATAGGTGAAAGAAATCTGAAGCAAATGTGTAGGGATCAAAGTGTGCTTGGCCTAGCAAATATATCCAAGCAACACATGATATATAAGTGCAGTGCTTGTCAACTTCGGAAATCAATTTTAGCATCCAGGTACTATGTATCTTTTATTGATGATTGTAGCAGATGGACCATCCTATACTTATGAAGCATAAGGATGAAGTATTCTCATGTTTCAAGAAGTATCTTTCTCTTATTGAAAATCAAATAGGTAAAACACTAAAGAGGCTAAGGTCAAATGGACTAGGAGAATATTTCTCCCATGAATTTGATACTTATCTCCAAGAGAGGGGATCAAGAGAGAGATCACAACCAGGTACACTTCATAGCAAAATGGAGTGGAAGAAAGAAGGAAAATTGTTGGGGCTTCACTCACTAATTGAGCATCAATACATGAAGACATAAGTGAAAGGAAGAAGGCAAAAAAGACTATGAAGCTTGGATGATCAAAATTATGCCTATGTGAAGGCACAAGTTCACACATGTAACATAATGATATAATCTATATCCAAAATAGTTCTAGAAAGTTAAAAATTTATGAGTTTGAGTAGTAGGAGCATAAAACCTGAATTTATATAAGTTAATTAATATCTCAAAGATAGAAGAGTGAGAGTCATTGACTTGATTGTAAGTCCTAAAGTAGAGTATAGACAATTGGGAAATTCTGAGTGAGAGATATGAAGAAAGGTCATTCATAGTTAGTGATCTTTCTATGGGATATGAGCAAAAGGAACCCATACCACTGTACACATCTTCTCTAACACCAAACCCATATTTGTGTAGAAGAATTTGAGAAAGTTCTTGGTGTGTGAAGAATTCAAAGTCTTTTCTTAACTATATGTATGACAACTCAAAGTCACAAGAAATAGGCACATATGTGCATAAACGTCTTAGAGTGAGATCTTTGTGCACAATGTAAAGTCTTTAATGGGTAATAGCTCATTCAAATGTTATGATCCTTAACTACAATCCACCAAAAGATATTTTCAAAACGAGACATGTCCTGAGAGCATTGAGCTTAAAAGTGAAGGCATGTCAAATCGAAGAAGAAGAAGGTCAATTTTAGAAGAACATTTAAGTCCTTGTGAGTTAAAACTTGGAAGTATTGATTGGAATTAGTTGCTTACTATATCTAATAGCTTCTATTAATCATTGAGGAAAAGAATCCTTTTGATTCCCAAAAAATTAGAGATAAATTAAATCTAAAAGAAAAGGCACAAGTGTAGAGAAAGTAATTGATCACATTTCCTATGTAAAGTGTTAAAGTTTTTGGATTTTGAAGTCTAGATAATCTAATGGTGATTATAGAGGACTTCTAATATCATATTAGCTTGGTTCGTGTGATTTTTCACACATCAACAAGTGGCATTAGAGCAAAAAGATCCTAGAAAGCATAGAAGGAGTTGCAAACATAAAAGAGCTTGGAAGTTTTCATTTTAAAGATGGACATTGAAGCATTTAACATCAAAAGACATTAGAGGAATACTTCAAAATCATTCCCATGTGTAAAGAACTATAAAGGTAGAACTCTTTAAACATTTAACACAGGTTGCATCAAAAGCAAGAAGATCATGGCAGATCATATATCAATTGACAAATTGGATAAAGATAATTATCCTGCTTTGGTAATGAGGATGGAAGCATTACTTATAAGTAGGGATATCATGGTATACATAACAGGTGAAGAAGAAAAGCCTTTGTTTGAAAATGATATTGGACCAAAGAGAGAAATGCTAGAAGCTTTAAAGGTATGGCAAAAGAAGGATGCAAGTACAAGAGCTTACATCTACAATACTATTTCATATCATTTTGTACCACACATAAAAGTCTTGGAAATAGTTGAAGATATATGGGGTGCATTGGAAGATCATTTCAAAAACACTACTAAATCTAGGCAAGCTAGCTTATGGTCAGAGTTTACTACATTCAAGAAGAAGTAGAGTCAAAGCATTAATGATTATGTCACTAAGATGAATGACTTAGCAGATAGTCTTGGATCTATAGATGAATACATTGAAGATCATAGATTGATTGCACAATTGCTTATAGGCTTAAGATGAGATGAAAGGTTGAAACCTTTTGCATTATCAATTGAACTCTCATTAAATCATTTTGTACCAAATCTAAATCAATTACTTGGATTGATGCTCACATTTGAGCAAGACTTGAATTGAGAGAAATGGTAGAGGCAAAGGTAGAGAAAATGGAAGAGGAAGAGGTAATCAAAATAATAACTAAAAGACATGTTGGATTTGTGTCTTGAACAATCATTTGGTTTATGATTGTTGGCACAATCAAGAAGGCTTAAATCAAAATCTGAATAACATTGCTGGAGGCAGAGGTGGAAGGTATATAAACCATTTTTAAAGAGGAAGATAAAGTGAAAGAGGTGGCCATAGTAGAGGTGGAAGACGAAATTGGGGACATAACCAATCCTACAACACTACCTACTACAATTATGCCAATGATACAAAAAATGAGAACCATAGAACATTGATGATGAAATCCATTAGCACATTAGAGAAAGAAATCCTCAAGGTATTTTACATTGATTCTGGTTGTTTAAATAGTTTATCAAGAAATATAGAGTTAATTTCAAAATTAGAAGAAGGCATCCTTAGTCATAAAATTCAAACATGTGATACTACAAGACACAATGTACATTCAATTAGAAAAGTGAAATGCAGGAGCAAATTTACTTACCAATATTTTTTTATGTTTCCACAATACCTAAGAGCTTGATTAGTGTGGGAAAAATAGTTGAAAAAGGTTTTCAAGTCAGATTTACAAATGGAGTGTTTGTGGAAGATTCAAAGAATTGATATAATTAGATTTTCTATGGTAAGAAGGAAGGTATACTCTTTACCTTAAACGTCCAAGGGAATATTGTTCAAGCTTTGCTCACACATATTGAGGGAGTGATTACAGAATTAGACCTCTGACATAAGAGGTTAGGACATGTCAATGCAAGAGGAACCAAAGCTATGGTGGCAAATCAATCTCTTGCCTCCACATGTCCCTCTTCAAAGAATCTGTCATCCTTGATAGAGAGGTTCTCACACTACATGTATGCATTATAAATTCTTTGCTCTTTTTTATTAATAGCCTTTGCATGCCTCATGAGTAATTCTAGTCATTGCTCAAGTTTAAGAGCATTATTTGGAGCTTGTTAATTATAGGAATAAAAATGTAATTCATTTGTGATGAGGCATGCATTCAAATTAGAAGTCATCTTCAAGAATACATCAGATTCTTGCTCAAAAAATTTTGTAAAGAAGGATTCTATAAAAGTTTATAAATATGGACTCAGCAAAGATATCAATCTATAAAAGTATGCCATGAAGGTGGATCTACTAGATGTGATTGATAAATGAAAAAGATTATGTTCTCCTCAGTTTATTCTGATGAAATTTAGGAATGTATATTTGCATGCTTGGAGACTTTAAAAAATAAGAGTATCATGCTCAAAATTTTACTAGTTGTCTTTATTGTCAAATATGGGACAATGGCATGTACATGAATCCAATGCTTAATCATTCGAATAATATGATTTTGGATTGGTAAATACCCATGTGGCATGCTTCGTAGTAATGGAAAATTGAGCCACTTCCTATTGATATTTCCTTTTCATTAGGCTTCCTAAAATTTTGGCCAATATCTCCTTTGTAGCTCTAGATAAAAGGCAACATTTACTTGTAATAAATTTGGAGCCTCTCTGGAATGTGAGCATAGTGTAGGGTCCTTCTCCAAACATTGTTTTCTCTAGACAAGGTCTACTTCATTGAACTATTATGGCATATAGTTGAATATATTTATAGAGAAGTTTAAATCCATGCATGGGTTTTTCTTGGTAATTCTCTCTATGTATCTATGTGTTTCCCAAAAGGAATGTTGAAGGATCATAAAATTTGTTCTTTATCTCTACTTTTAATCTTTGCTTCTTTCATACACTTTAATCGTTCATTCTCAAAGCTTCACTTGGGATACCTCTCAAGACAACTCTAAATTTGTTTATTTATATTGCATGATCTCTACATTTTCTTCTGCTAGGATCTTTTTTTTTTTTGTGATCTCCATATGTGTATCCATTGCCCCCTACATCATCATTTTTACAACCATCTTCATTGATTAACATCTACATTGAACAATGTGGATAAGGGGATCAATGGTGGTCCACTTTTCCTTGCTTGGTTGCCACTCGCAGTGTGAAATAGCTTGTTGGATGGTTGCTTGAATTCTAATGCCAATAGTGGTTGCAAAATTGGAGTTAAAATTCTACTTACTTGATCAGCATCACAAACATGGATTGTTTCTTTTGCAGCACTTGATGGAAAAAGAGACTCATCTCTCTATGTAGGTCATCATAATGTTTTAGTTTCCAATGGGGTTCATGTTAAGGAACCATGTAGCAATAGGCATACTTCACTGACTCTACATTGGAAGGTGGAGTTTGTTGTTGGCCTAGGACTAGTTTAGGTCTCATTTGTGGCTAATATTGATGTTGGTTGTTGTATTGAGGTTTATTGGCTTGTTGTTGATACACACAAGGGGGTATTGATTTTGGTATTTGTAGAGCTTTTAATAGGTCTTTCTAACTACTGCTTTGTCATAAGGGCAATCATGTGCTAGGTGATTGGTGTATTTTCTCTCAATGGTACAATAGAAGGATCGTTGTCCAATAGTAGCTTTGCGATTGAATAGGGAAATTGTTGGCCATGCGTTTGACTCCACAAATTTAGCAATGCTTTACCATGGTTTCTTACTAGGTTTGGCTATTTTGTAGGTTTCTACCTAGTGTTTGAGCTAGAAATTCTACTATCTTTTCCATAGATGAACAAAATTTTGAGATTGTACTCACAAAATGATCAAAACATTTATACATCTCGGAAATTTCTAGCTTATTATCTACATTATCCTCTATTGCTAGTGATTTGACATTCATTCCAATTAAAACTCCAACAAAATTTTTTTTGCGACCCCTTCTTTCATTTTCTTCCTCCAAAAACTACCCCTTATACTATATCATCCTCGACAGCCACATCATTGGTCTATGGAGGTCTAGAGCTGAAGGACCCATTCACATGTAGTAACATCTCTTTTGTAGTGTACATGTCCCAAGCCTTGCATTAGTTTGTTCCATCTAGTGGCACATTGTGTGGATGAGGAAGGTACCATGCTTAGGGCTTGGGTTCTTTGGGTAGACTTGGAGTAATATGAGTTGCATGGAAAAGTTTGAGCTAACTTTCAAGAAGAGCTCAATGCAGTACATCCAAATATCAGTGAATCAAGAAGCTACCATTCTAATACTGTTTGGTTAGATGGTATGATACACTTAGCTACCATGCTAGTAGCTCTTTGGCAACCAAGCTTTTTATGATCACCCTTTTTAGCACTAATTCATTGAAACTTGCTGACATAAGGATCTTTTGAAGTTTTCTTTCAATGGACTCACAATTAGTTTTAGAGAAGATTCTGATTGTGACTACATCATTAAGTAATTTGGCAATTGATTTTGGAATGATATTGATTAAGGTCAGCAATTTGTTTTCGATGAAAGCATTCAAGGCAAAAGCCTCATCTAGGTTTAGGGATGAATTTTTGAGAATCTATTACCAATTGCCTCTTAAGAGCTTAGAAAAGGTATCCGTTTGTGCATATAAGCTTTTTAACAGAAACACAAAACGTTTTAGCAATGGTATCACACGATTGCTATGACACCTGTCGGTTTAAGGAAACTTACTATAGATAATTGTGCTAAAATTTTAGTGAGGTTTTTTAAGTGATGGAATTGCAAAACTTTGGTGATTTATTTGTTCACGTTTGGAATTTTTCAACTAGATTTGAATAGATTTGTTGATGAATTTTCTCAAAAAAGAAAATTGTGGCAATAACTAATAGCAACAAGCCTTTAGCAAGGTAAAGGAATACCCTCAAAATTTGTGAAGCATTGCACACATGCTGCTAAAAACGGTGGAAATCATGGAATATGGTAGTGAATCTAAAGGGCAAGTGCTGAAGCTAATGAGAAAGAGGCGGAGCACTGAAACAAGGAAGAAGATTCTTCATGCCATCTATCCCTCAATCAAGAGTCAACATGGGAAATGAGAACAAAGAAGAGAAACTTGACTTGGAGGCAACATAAGGAGAAAGTTATTGAGGAATGACAAGAGGAGGTATGGAGCTTAGACGAAGAGCTACAAAATGCACTTACTAATGTTTAATAAGAAAAATCAATAGCATCAAACAATAATAAAGCTTCTAGGAAAAAGGAAGAGGGCTCTGTGCTTACACATCCAGTCCCACATGATCTAGAAATGATGTGCAAAGCATATGAGGCTCAAATAAAAAGTGGTCTTAATGTGGGAGCACTTCATGCGTATTACCCTCATTAGTGTTACCGTCATCAATTGATGAACAGATAGAGATTAGCTTCTTGATAACAAAAGTTGAAGAGAAATAATTGAAATATTTGTGGGATCAATTCCAAGAAGCTAGATGGAATAAAGACATGAAAGCCATATAAGAACATCCATTGAAAGAGATTCAATATCATGAGGAATCCAAATTTATTGATTATTCCTTGAATGAAAGTGCACAATGGATAGATCTCTTGATAGAAGAAGGAGAAGATAAATATCCCATAGAATCACCACAACATATAGGACAACACAAAAGAGAGTCCATTGTTAAAAAGGCAACTTCCATTATTTATCCAATGAACAAAAAATTGAAAAACGCACCAATCATCGAAATGCACCTTAATATTAGAAGAACTTTTGCGTGAAATGCACCTTAATATTAGAAGAACTTTTGTGTGCAAATACAAAGTTAGGGAAAAAAATGGCCAAACATATGAACTCCGGTACCATCAAACAAAGTCTTTAAAACCTAAACATGTTTCAAACAATTTGAGTGTAAAAAAGTGTTAGTGCAAAGGATATGAAGGAACAAGTGCCTAATTATCTTTTCATGGGAACACTACAAAAGAGAGTTTAGATACTTGAGCAAGCATAGAAATAGCCATTAAATCGCTTTGGGTGAAGTGAAAGAAGTTGGAGAAGCTTGGAGAGGCTTGGAAGTAGAGTTGTCAGATGGTGAAGATGGTCTAGCAAACTAGCACAGGAACAGCCCTAGCTCTTTGAATATGTAAAATAGACCTTCTAGGCTTGTGGTTAGTGCAATAAAACCCAGTAGATACTGTTGGAACATCAAGCTTACACTATGCTTGAGGTGGATTTGATCTACATCAAAGGCTATTGCGTCGAAAGAATATCCGTTGGAGAGTTCTTTTTCATATGCTCATTTATTGTATTTTTTGAGAATATTTTGATGGCTCATTTACCGTTGTAAAAGCCTTGAGTTGTACACATGTAAAGGTACACATATAGGGCCAAAATCCCACGAAATTTTGGTGGTTGAAGTTGCATTCAATCAAGCAATCAATCACCTAAAAGTAGATCAATCAAGATCTTCACTTTTCCTAGATTGTAGGGAAGTGAATTGATTCCCTCCAACAACCATTCCCACCTTCATTTGAATTCAACTTCAAGTTGTAAAAGTCGTGGAACACTCCTAGAGGCTATATAAGGAGTTGAAATCACTTGTACATTACATGGAAGCAATATACATACACTTGTGACCATCATTGTCTTGCTCCTTCAATTTTCTGCATCATCTTCTTCGCCAACAGTAATCTTGCAGAGGCTGCTGCTCTCTCCTCAGAGCTCTAAATTGAGTGCAAGAGGACTCATTGGAAAGGTATCAGTGTCTAGTTTATGCCTGTAAATTTTCAAAGCATTTAGTGCAGCAGATTTGGAGAAATCTCAGTTTTTCTGCCTCGGGGTCAATCTCTGCGTATTCCTGAAAAATAGGAGGTACCACCGGTGAATGTCGCATTCATTCCTATAGCATATTTTTCTTATTCCTTATACTTTTGTGCATTCCATACACTCAACCCTAAGTGTATCACTCCAATAAAAGGATTTTTTCTAATTGTAATCACGCTGGTCGCTATGGGCATTTGAAGTTCATTGTCTCTTCCATAGATAGTAAGTTTTTTGAGCTAGTCGACCCGCGAACCTATCTGTTTTGTATCGACTCATTCTCCTTGATGCTCCAAGGTACATAGTGTGTTTCTTTGCACTTATAGCATGCCTATAAGGTCTATTTGAGTCTCCAAAAGCTCAAGGGCTGGTCTTGTGCCGGTTGGCTTGACCAAACTTCATCGCTTCGAAACGCACTTTTCTACCTTCGACAAGCTTCTCCAAGTTCTTTCAGTGGTATCAGAGCTAGTTCAAGATGGGTGATGGCTTTCCCTCAATGATCGAGAAGCTTGATCGACACAACTACGCGGCTTGGCAAATCAGAATGGAGGCCTACTTGCAAGGTAGAAATCTTTATGGAATTGTAGCAGGTGATGAAGTTATGCCTATTCCAAGATCCAAAGGAGGACCTACACAAGAGGAGACAGATAAGCTCACACTTTGGTGCGCAAGGGATGCTCAAGCAAGGTCGTACATACTAAACTCTATCTCTGACTTTCTATTACCACATATTAGAGGATGCAAGACATCTCAAGAGACTTGGGATGCCCTGGAGACTTTCTTTTCTGCTAGTACCAAAGCAAGAAAGAATCATCTTTGGAACGAGTTCAACCAAATGAAGAAGACACCTAAACAAACCATCACAGAGTTTGTTACCAAGGTCAAGGAGGTTGCGGATCAGTTAGCATCCATTGGAGAGCTGATTGAAGAAGAGGTCATCATGAGGCAAATTCTCAACGGCATTCGAAGTGATAAGCAATGGCAATCCTTCACGACGGCCTATGATCTCATCATGGATGTGCAGACTCCAGACTTCAACATCTTTCTTGGACAACTCTTCAATCAAGAAGCCAACAATAGCATAAAGGAAGGTAACTCTTATCATGGTAATTCAACGAGTGCTCTATATGCAGATAAGAAGGATAAGAATCAGAAAGGCAAGAAGAAGGAAGAAGATGAAGAAGAGACTTCCCAAGCCAGCTTCGCAAGCAAGAGCAAGTGGAAAGGGAAGAAGAAAGGACCAAAGCAAGACAAAGCCAAAGGTCAGAATGTTCAACCTTGTGCCATATGCGATAAGACCAACCACACCACTCAGAACTGCTGGTTCAATGGGAAGACCCAGAAAGGAAGTGGAAGAGGTGGATATGGCGGCAATAGAGGCAGAGGTGGACACAACTTCAACAACAACAATAGAAGCTATAATAGAAGGGACTACAACAATTATTCAGAAGATCAACCACATGAAGACTCATTACTTCTTATGAACCTAAGCCACAAAGAAGGTAAAGAAGATGATCATTTGTTCTACATAGATTCAGGATGTTCGAATCATGTTGCAGGCAACATTGCTCTTCTATCTGACTTGGAAAGTCCAAAGCATAGACATGAAGTGCAAACAGGGGATGACACGAAGCACAATGTGGAGAAGATTGGTAATGTCAAAGCTTCCAATGGCAGGACAAACATTTTGAGTAAGGTTCTCTATGTACCCACTATCACTAAAAACCTAATCAGTGTAGGCCAAATAGTTGAAAAAGGCTTGCAAGTTAGGTTCACCCAACATGGAGCTTTTGTGGAAGATCCATGTCAAGGCTTCAAGAAGATAGCCCGAGGTGAGAAGCATGGTAGGCTCTTTACTTTTGAAGTAGGAGATACCAGGAACATAGCTCTATTCAACTTTGGGTCTCAAACCCTAAGTGAGCTTGAAGTGTGGCATAAGAGACTTGCTCATGTGAATGAAAGAACCTTGAAGGATATATGCAGGGATCAAAGTGTTCTAGGACTGCCGAACATATCAAAGCAACACATGATCAACAGGTGTGATGCATGTCAGATTGGGAAGGCACAAAGACAACCATTCAACCACAAAGGCTACATCCACAACAACTTATTGGACTTAGTACATACAGATGTATGGGGACCAAGTCAAGAACCTTCATTGGCAGGATCAAGGTACTATGTCTCATTTATTGACGACCATAGTAGGTGGACTGTTCTATACTTTATCAAGAGTAAGAATGAAGTGTTTGATTGCTTCAAGAAGTATCTTGCGCATGTGGAGAATCATACAGGTAGATCACTAAAGAAGCTCAGATCTGATGGAGGGGGAGAATACTTCTCCAAAGATTTTGATGAGTTCTTGCAGGATAAAGGTATCAAAAGGGAAGTGACTACCAGGTACTCTCCTCAACTAAATGGAATTGCAGAGAGGAGAAACAAGACATTGGTTGGATCAGCTCGAACAATGCTTGAAGAGAAGAAGTTGCCACATTATCTATGGGCAGAAGCTATTTCAACTGCAGTGTACCTTGTCAATCGACTACCATCCAAATCACTTCAAGGTATGACTCCTTATGAAGCATGGCATGGAAGAAAACCTAGTCTTGGACATTGCAAGGTTTTTGGTTGTTTAGCTTATGTTCATGTACCATCACAAATAAGAGGTAAGCTAGATGAAAGGGCAACAAAGGCAGTGTTTATTGGATATGATTCAACTCAGATGGGTTACAGGTTCTTCAATCCTTCAACCAAGCAATTCACTACAAGTAGAGATGTTGTGTTTGAAGAACACAGGTCTTGGTATGATGAAGACAAACAAAAGGTAACACTACCATATGATCTTGATTATGGCTCTCATCAATTAGGAAGCAAGCATGATACACAGGTCCAGGATCCAAGAAGTGATACAGACGATGACCAAGATGAAAGAGAAAGGGATTACAAGCTATGGAAGTCAAGAGGCAAAGCAAAGATGCAAGAGGTTGGAGAATGCTCCAAACAAGCACCTAGAAGATCAGCAAGAGAGAAGAAACAACCAGAAAGGTATGGATATGATTCCACATTTGTTACAAAGCATTCAATCTACTTGGCAAAAGACTCTATTTCAGAGGAACCCTCAACCTATGAAGAGGCAAAGGGAAACCCTAATTGGGAAAAGGCCATGAACGAAGAGATAGATGCATTGAAGGAAATGGACACTTGGGATTTGGTTCCAATGTCACCGAATCAAAAGGTAATTGGTTGCCGATGGGTATATAAAGTTAAAAGAAATTCAGATGGATCAGTTTGCAGGTACAAGGCAAGATTAGTTGCCAAAGGATGCTCACAAACTCATGGTATAGACTATGAGGAAACATTCTCACCAGTTGCAAAGATGACTACAATCAGGACATTGATAAGTGTAGCTGCTGCAAGGAATTGGAGACTCCTCCAACTTGATGTGAAAAATGCATTCCTAAATGGTTGGATAAGTGAAGAGGTATACATGTCACAACCACCAGGTTTTGAAAACCCTAATCATCCATCTTATGTTTGCAGACTTAAGAAAGCATTGTATGGATTGAAACAAGCTCCAAGAGCTTGGAATTACAGGTTGGTTACATATCTTCAAGACCAAGGGTTCAAAGCTAGCAGCTCCGATCCTTCTCTATTCATCAAAAGGGATCACAATGAGGTTATCTATCTATGTGTATATGTAGATGATATTATTGTGACAGGTGATGATCTAAATGGCATTCAAAGGATCAAGAGACACATGCAAGAGGAGTTCAAAATCAGTGACCTAGGTGAGCTCACATATTTCCTAGGTATGCAGGTGATATATACAGATGAAGGAATGTATTTGACTCAAAGAAGATACATTCAGGATCTTCTTCTCAAGTTCAAAATGGAGAACACTAAACCTGCAGGTACACCTTTGGAGATGAATCATAAACTTAGTGTTTATGAAGGTGAGAAAATTGAAGACATAAAAGAGTATCAAAGCCTGGTAGGTAGCTTGATATATGCTACTCACACAAGGGCAGACATCTCATATAGTGTGGGAGTGCTTAGTCAGTTCATGCACTCACCGAGAAGACCACACATGGATGCAGCTAAGAGAGTACTTAAGTATCTCAAAGGTACAATCAACGAAGGTATATTCTATCCTTACTCTTCCGATTTGGATATCAAAATCTACTCAGATGCAGATTGGGCAGGAGCTAAGGATGATAGAAAAAGTACATCTGGTTACTTAGCATTTGCAGGTTCGAAGCTAGTGTCATGGAGTTCCAAGAAGCAACCAACAGTTGCTTTATCCTCAACTGAAGCAGAGTACAGAGGCTTGACCATAGCAACTCAAGAGGCAATATGGTTAAAAGCATTGTATACAGATTTGGGACTTGTGAGTTCCAAACCTCACATATTTGGAGATAATGTAAGTTCCATGCATCTAGCGGCAAATCCTATTTTTCATGCGAGAACCAAGCATATAGAAGTCCATTATCACTTCATCAGGGAGAAGCTCATGGCAAACGAGATTGACATTTCTTTTGTTCCGACTGAAAAGCAAGTAGCAGATATGATGACAAAGGCACTTGATGGAATAAAGCTTTGTAGATTCAAAGCTATGGCAGGTATTCAACCTATCAGAGAATGAAGACTCAAGCATACTTTAGCTTGAGGGGGAGCTGTTGGAACATCAAGCTTACACTATGCTTGAGGTGGATTTGATCTACATCAAAGGCTATTGCGTCGAAAGAATATCCGTTGGAGAGTTCTTTTTCATATGCTCATTTATTGTATTTTTTGAGAATATTTTGATGGCTCATTTACCGTTGTAAAAGCCTTGAGTTGTACACATGTAAAGGTACACATATAGGGCCAAAATCCCACGAAATTTTGGTGGTTGAAGTTGCATTCAATCAAGCAATCAATCACCTAAAAGTAGATCAATCAAGATCTTCACTTTTCCTAGATTGTAGGGAAGTGAATTGATTCCCTCCAACAACCATTCCCACCTTCATTTGAATTCAAATTCAAGTTGTAAAAGTCGTGGAACACTCCTAGAGGCTATATAAGGAGTTGAAATCACTTGTACATTACATGGAAGCAATATACATACACTTGTGACCATCATTGTCTTGCTCCTTCAATTTTCTGCATCATCTTCTTCGCCAACAGTAATCTTGCAGAGGCTGCGGCTCTCTCCTCAGAGCTCCAAAGTGAGTGCAAGAGGACTCATTGGAAAGGTATCAGTGTCTGGTTTATGCCTGTAAATTTTCAAAGCATTTGGTTCAGCAGATTTGGAGAAATCTCAGTTTTTCTGCCTCGGGGTCAATCTCTGTGTATTCCTGAAAAATAGGAGGTACCACCGGTGAATGTCGCATTCATTCCTATAGCATATTTTGCTTATTCCTTAAACTTTTGTGCATTCCATACACTCAACCCTAAGTGTATCACTCCAATAAAAGGATTTTTTCTAATTGTAATCACGCTGGTCGCTATGGGCATTTGAAGTTCATTGTCTCTTCCATAGATAGTAAGTTTTTTGAGCTAGTCGACCCGCGAACCTATCTGTTTTGTATCGACTCATTCTCCTTGATGCTCCAAGGTACATAGTGTGTTTCTTTGCACTTATAGCATGCCTATAAGGTCTATTTGAGTCTCCAAAAGCTCAAGGGCTGGTCTTGTGCCGGTTGGCTTGACCAAACTTCATCGCTTCGAAACGCACTTTTCTACCTTCGACAAGCTTCTCCAAGTTCTTTCAGATACTTTGGAACCTCAACAAGAACAAGCTGATGCAAAATAGATAACGTGCACCTTGAATAGGTCACAAAAACCTTCTAAATTTGGATGGAAGTTATAACTTCAAACACTCAAAGCAGCTAGCATAGTTACAATTGGACCCATTCCTCTAAAGAGAGTGCCATACATAGGTTGGCTTTTTATAATGCATAAAAGCTATAATTTATATCAACCAATGAAGGAGCAATAACCTTAACAGTGATTTGATGTTATCTCCATTTTTTTAGGGATGTGCAAAAGATGACCCCAAGACTATAAAACTAAGATTTCTCTTAGTGTATGAAACAAAATGGTTTGAAAATCTATAGACATGATCTACGCAGTATTCTATTTCCAGTGAATGATTAATCCTTTGATTTGGAGCTCTATAGAGAGAACAAGAACCTCTACAAGTTGACTCAGTCTGCGGAAGAAGGAGAAGAGAAATGAAGGAGCAAGACAATGATGGTCAAAAGTACATGTATATTGCTTCCAAGTATTTTTTAAGTTACAACTACCTTTTCATTTGATTGATTGAGAATCAATCTTAACCACTCCAAAATCGTGGATTTTAGGCCTTTACGCTTCATTTTGCAAAAGCAAATTCCTTGAATTTATAAGAAAAACTGATCATAAGTGATCAATCAAATAATACAATAAAAGTTGTGCACATAAGTGCTATTTTTAAGGTACATGTAACCAAAATCCATATGATAGTTGGAATGGGGAATGTGTCTTCAATCATAGTGAAAGCTTGGTGCTCCAACAGAGCCCCTCAAGCTTAAGTATTCTTAATTCTTCATTCTTTGATAGGTTGAATACCTGCCATACATTTGAATCTACAAAGCTTTATCCCATCAAGTGCCTTTGTCATCATGTCATCATCAATTACTTGAATGGAGGAGTGTGTGTGTGTGTGTAGATGGCATTTTTATGACACGTGATGACTTGAATGGCATTCAAAGGATCAAACCATTTACCTCTTCAAGTATCCAACCATTTAGAAATGCATTTTTCACATCAAATTGGAGGAGTCTCAAATTTCTTGTAGCAGTTACACTTATGAATGTTTTGATTGTAGTCACCTTTGCAAATAGTGAGAATGTCTCCTCATAGTCTATCCCATGGGTTTTTGAGCATTCTTTGGCACATATCTTACCTTGAACTTGTACTTGACCCATCTAAGTTCCTTTTAAGTTTATATAACCATCTGCAACCAATTACCTTTTGATTTGGTGACATTGGAACCAAATCCCAAGTGTCCATCTCCTTTAGTGCATCTATTTCTTCTTTCATAGCCTTTTTCAAATTAGGGTTTCCCTTTTCCTTATCCTAGGTTGAGGCTTCTTCTAAAATTGAGTCCTTTCCCAAATAGATTGAATGCTTCGTAACAAATGAGGAATCATATCCATACCTTTCTTGTTGTTATTTCCCCTATATTGACCTTCTAGGTGCTTACTTGGAGCATTCTGCACACTCTTGCATTTTTTCTTTGCCTCTTAACTTCCATATCTTGTAATCCTTTTCCATTTTATCTTTTTTCCTTTAGTATCACTTCTTGGATCCTGGACCTGTGTATCATGCTTGCTTTCTAGTAGATGGAAATCAGAATCAAGATCATATGGTAGAGTTACCTTTTGTTTGTCTTCATCGTACCAAAACATGTGTTCTTCAAACACAACATCCCTACGTGTAGTGAATTTCTTGGTTGAAGGATTGTAGAACCTCTAACCCATTTGTGTTAAATCATATCCAATAAACACTAACTTTGTTGCCCTTTCATCTAGCTTACCTCTTATTTGTGATGGTACATGAACATAAGCTAAACAACCAAACACCTTACAATGTACAAGACTAGGTTTTCTTCCATACCATGCTTCATGAGGAGTCATATCTTGGATTAATTTGGATGGTATTTTATTGACAAGGTACATAGTAGTTGAAATAGCCTCTACCCATAGATAATGTGGCAAGCTCTTTTCTTTAAGCATTGTTCTGGTTGATCCAACCAATGTCATGTTTATCTCCTCTCTGCAATTCCATTCACTTAAGGAGAGTACCTGGTAGTCACTTCCCTTTTGATATCTTTATCCTACAAGAACTCATCAAACTCTTTGGAGAAGTATTCTTCCCCTCCATCAGATCTAGGCTTCTTGAGTGATATACTTGTATGGTTCTCCACATGTGCTAGATACTTTTTGAAGTAATCAAACACTTGATTCTTATTCTTTATAAAATATAAAATAGTCCATCCATTATGGTCATCAATAAATAAATATAATACCTTGATCCTATTGATGACATGATTGCTCCTACATCATCTGCATTTGTATTTGCATGAGTGCATCTCCATTTTGTATCTAGGACACACTCCATTTCTAGTTTATTTCCATGTTAATTGTATCTCTTATGTATATGAGTACCTTGCCATTTGCTTCTACCATTGTATTCATTCTCCTTTGAGGAGAATCATCCCACATGAGATGTACTTTGGAGTGTTGGAGGAGATGGGGGATAATCATCACAGATGAATTGGTGTTGCTTAAACCTGCTTCACATCAGCCAAGAACAACTACTAGAGAGTGTAGTGCGCCTCTTTAGAATGCTAATGATCATAAATAATCACCTATGTTTCTTGGAACATGACCCACCAATCAATGGATCAAAACAAATAGGTAGACAATTAATTCAAGACAAAAACTTGTTATTCTTGTCTATACACTTGTTTAGTATTTTGAACAGTTCTCTGAGTATAGTAGCAATTAGATTAATTCCTTTTGGGAAAATCTAATTAGCTTAGGTAGCTACGAATCATGAGTGATTTCATAAAAATTGATGGAATACACACTGAGAATGATGTTTAGGAATTTACAGAACCTTCTCGACATTTTCAGGGTGCATCAGGCAATAGACCAGATAATAAAGATGTGTTGATATCTCATGATCTAGAGAGGCAACTATAATGAGACTTTGTAGTCATATACTAGACAATATGTTGAATCTACCGTGTTTTAAATCATGAAAAATGATCAATCATACACTGAGAACAAGCTCTTAGAAAATCACTATTCTGATGTAGTCATAGTAGAGAAGTGAAATGAGAATGTAATGATAATGTATATATTAAATCCTATACAAATACAATGTCATTGGAAATCATATATTGCTCAGTGTGTAAGACGTGAATGAGCTATGATATGAGCTCTCAATTCACAATAGATCCTCTTCACAATTATCTCATGGAGTCAAGATATCCTCCGGGTCCTTTGATCCTCTTTTTGTAGTTGTTTGAATTCAAATTCAAAAGGTCTACCTAAAAGTGAATCCTAAAGTATAGGATATATTCTCTCATCAATCAACTATCAAATGAATTGGGATTTAAAGCTTCCTAACTCCACGTGGTTGTAGAACACTTTTACAAAGGTAAGCGTGAAGGACTTTTACAAGAGGTTGATCATATAGAGTCTCATACGGGTTATTCGAATAAACCAAGTATGCGGGCTTGGTTTCTATTGCATCAATAGCTCCCCATCAAGCCTAACATGCTTGGTCTTCATTCCTCCTTGATTTCTTGCAAACCAATGATCGATTTGAATATGTTCATCTTGGTTCCATCCAAAGACTTTGTGAGTATATTTTCACATTGTAAATGAGTTGATACATAGGATAGTTGAATATCCTTGCTAAGCAATTTCTCCCTTACATAATTATAGTGCACTTCAATGTGCTTAGTCCTTGCATGATATACAAGATCAGCAGCTAAATGAAGTGAACTAGTGTTGTCTCCAAAGACTATTGTACTGTAAGAGTGTAACCCCAAATTTGCATAGAGTTGCTTGAGCCACATAGCTTCTTGAGTTGCATTTGCCAAACGTCTGTATTCTGCTTCTGTAGATGATAAGGTCATAGTTGGTTGCTTCTTAGATGACCATGATATAAGCTTTGAACCTGCCTTCCTTAGCTTGCATACAAAACGTGATTTCTTTTTATTTTCAAATCCTCCTGGTTGTGCCATATACACTTCTTCTGATATCCATCCATTTAAGAATGCATTTTTGACATCTAACTGATATAGATTCCAGTTCTTAGAGGTAGAAATGCTTACCAAAACCCTACTTGTTGGCATCTTTGCCACAGGTGAAAAGGTTTCTTCATAGTCCACTCCATGGGTTTGAGAAAACCCCTTTGCCACTGGTCTTGCCTTCTACCTATTTATAGAACCATCTGAGTTCTTTTTTATTTTATATATCAATATGGATCCTATTACCTTCATTCTTGGCTTCTTGGGAACCAAGTCCCAAGTATGATTTTCTTGAAGTCCTTTTACTTCTTCCTACATGGCTTCTCTCCAATATTTCCTCTTACTAGCTTCTTCAAATAAAGAAGGTTCTTCTATCATAGAGTCTTTAGTGATATACACATAATTCTTGGTGACTAATGATGTATCATAGCCATACCTTATGGGCCTTTTACTCTCCCTTTGAGATCTCCTGAGTGCTTGATTGGAGGACTCTGGTATGTCTTCTAATTGCTTGAATTTGGTCTTGCCTCTTTACTTCCAAGCCTTGAAGTCAATATGCTCTTCATCCTCTGAATTGATATCTTCTAGTAATTGTTGATCTTCTTGAGTGAGAGTTGGAAAGTCATTTTCCAAATCATAAGGTAACGTGATCTTCTTGCAATCATCTTCAATCCATGAATTATTTTCATCAAACACTACATCCCTACTAACTATAAATGCTTTGTTAATGGGAATGTATAGCCTATAACCCTTCTGGTTTTGATCATACCCAATGAATATACATTTTTGAACTTTAGGGTCAAGCTTCCCCCCTAATCTGTGAGGGACTGTGTGCATAAGCAATGCACCCAAATATCTTGCAATGGTCCAAAGAGGGTCTTCCTACCATTCCATGCTTCATAAGGTGTCATTCGATCCAAGATTTGGATGGGAGCCTATTAACCAAGTAAATGGATATGGAAATAGCCTCTACCCATGGGTAATTAGGTAGCTTCTTCTCATTCAACATTGACCTAGCAGCTTCAACTATTAACCTGTTCCTTCTCTCTGCTACTACATTCAATTCCGGAGTATATCTTGTTGTTACTTCCCTCTTTATGCCTTTGTCTTGTGAAAATGAGTCAAATTCGTGTGAAAAATACTCAACACCTCCACCAGATTAGATCCTCTTCAAGCTTCTACCTGTTTGGTTCTCAACTAGAGCCAAATAATTTTTTAAGCATGTAAACACTTCATCCTTATGCTTCATGAAATAAAGGATTGTCCACCTACTTTAATCATCTATAAATGAAAAATAGTATCTTGAACTTGAGATTGATGGATCTTTGCTAGGGCCCTACACATACATGAATATAAGCTCTATTGATATATTTAGGTAGTGATGTGTGTGAACACACTAGGACCGCCGGGGCACTTTTTTCCCTCTTTAGGAGGTTTTTTTCCCCCGGCTTGTATATACGTCTATTGCCCTAATGGGCTACTTATCTTTGTACATTCTCTAGTCATACATTCAGTATTGTGTGTTGTGCTCCAAGCTTCTTCTTCTTCCTTGTGATGTTCGTGTGCTTCCGTAGACGTCTAACTCCAGCAATTGGTATCAGAGCAGGTCGTCGCTTCATCTAGGGCACCATCGACACTCCTCCATTTGCAGTCTCAGATTCACATGAAATTTGGTGAGCATACTCAAGGTGTTTCAGAGATCAAAACTGCTTCGCTCTGTGGTGTAGAAATCGCAGTCTGAGGTCATTTCGGCCTCCAAACGCACTATTGTAGCGCTTGTGTAGGCTATTTCCTCTTTTTGTGCCAAAGGTATATACCAATTTCTGTTCGCTAGTATAAGCGTCGTGAAGTCTGCTATAGGTCTATCAGAACTCGTCTGGGTAGTTCTGTTTAATTTTTTGAGATACCGTCAATTTTTTGCATCAAGGTATTTTAGTCACCCGCCATGGCTGAAAGCAGTGATGTATTCTGTATGTTGGCTATTGAGGATTAGTTGGATGGTACCAACTACCCATTATGGGCTTATATGATGCGACATGTATTGGTTGCAAAAGGATTGTGGAACATTGTGCAGGGTGTTGAAAGGCGTCCTGTTACACCTCTGTGTTGGAGCAAGTCTATGACAAGCCTAAGTATTGGCTTGAGTCCCACAAAGTCATAGAAGAAGCTTTAAAATGAAGACTATGTAAAGTTCACTTGTGAACTACCTCTTGTAACTTTTAAAGAGTTTACTTAATGTAAAAGTGAAAGAATCTTAAGTGGTTGAGTCCACATCAAAAAGGGAAAGAGGAGCCACGAATTCATGATTTGTAGTAGGTAGAGAATCAAATCAATCATTGATTGATTGGAGAGTGATTGAGGGAAGTTAGCCTCCCAAACTCAACTATAAATAGATGGCAGTTTTAGTCGTGGTTAGAGAGACCTATGTGAAGACCTCCAAGAGCTGAGCTTTATGCCATATCAAGGTGTGCTTCCAAGGCACACATAAGTATCAGTAAGTCCATTGTATTGTACAAGCAATATACTTTCATTTTCATTATCATTTGGGTTCATATTTCCATGTTCTTGTGAAGTGTACTACTCACTGCCATATCTCTCAGTTTTCTCAGTCAGATTGCAGAGATGTTTTCTCTTAGCTTGGTGCATCATTTTCCGTGATTTAACTTGGTAAAGTTAGCTCTATACGTCTACTATATGCTCACAAAGTTTCATGTCATTTTAATGTTGCAATCTTCAGTTATGTTCAGTTGAAGTCAACAGTGTCTGTTCATCTTCACTTCTCTGTCAGGTACCCGATTTTTGCACTCACCTTGACAGAGCCATTTCACAGTGGTTACTTATCCAAATGCAATGATTTAAAGCTTTGTACATTCAGCCTACGGTCTAGTATAACCATACAAATTTGCATAATCATTGGATTCCTACATTTTGAGTTATGCTCATTTTTGTGCTCTCTGGTCTCAAACTATAGCAGCCCGTGAAAATCGGGATGATGTCATCACTTGTTAAAACTCATTCTCAATGTGTGGTTTAATATTTTTGATGAGATTAATCTTGAAAGTTAGCTCTTTAAGTTATCTAGACTTCCCCAAGAGGAATTAAGCTAATTGCTGCTGTGCTCAGAGAATTATGCAAAACACTGGACAGGTGTATGAACCAAAATAGCAAGTTTTTCACCTCTAAGCTAACTCCAACTTATCTGTTTTGATCTATCTTTTTGAGAGTGATCTTCCAAGGTACATAGGGTGTCTAATACATCCATTGGCAAGCTAAAAGGGCCCACCATATACTCTTGGAGTTCAATTGGCTGGTGTAGATCAAAGATTTTGCAACACCTCTTCATCTTCAAGCACATACCTATCCATCTCTTCACAGTGGTATCAGAGCAAGGTTGGACAACATGGCAGATGGATTTCCTTCATCAATTGACAAATTGGACAGAGGTAACTACTCAGCTTGGTCATTAAGAATGGAAGCTTATCTCCAAGGTAGAAGTTTATATGGTTATGTGGCTGGAGATGAAGTTATGCCAAGTTTCAAGAACAAAAGTCAACCAACACAAGAAGAGCAAGAAAGATTGAGCACATGGTGCTCCAAGGATGCACTTGCAAGGTCTTATCTCCTCAACTCTATCTCAGATTTTTTATTGCCTCACATTAGAAGTTGTAAGACATCTCAGGAAGTGTGGGATGCACTTGAAGCCTTCTTCTCTTCAAGTACCAAAGCTAGGAAGCATCAACTATGGCTGGATTTCACAACTCTCGAGAAGGCTCCCAAACAAAATGTGACTGATTTTGTCACAAAGCTCAAGGACATAGCGGATCAGTTGGGAAGCATTGGAGAGGTAATAGATGAAGAGCAAATTGTAAGGCGGGTCATCAATGGCTTGAAGGCAGATGACAAGTGGGAAGCATTCACCACAGCTATGGATTTGTACATGGACATGCATGTACCTGATTTCAATACACTCATTGGACAACTACTTACTCAAGAGGCAAAGCTTATCAAAAATGGAGAAAGCTCTAAAGGTAATCAATCTTCAGCTTTATACACGATAAAAGCAAGTCCAAAGATAACAAAGGAAAGGCAAAGAAAGTGGATGATGAAGCAGGTACATATCAAGCTAACTATGCAGGTAGAGGAAGACATGGCAGAGGTAGAAGAGGAGGTAGACAAGGCAGGGGGAGATCCCAAGACTCCAACTCATGTTATATTTGTGGACTAACTAATCATACAACTGAAATATGCTTTAGGAATTCCAGGAATCAAAGAGGCAGAGGATACAATAGAGGAAGTTATGGCTACTCAAGAGGAAGGTTCAACAACTACCATGGCAATTACAACAACTACAATCATTCAAACTATCAAGGAGGCTACAAAGGAAGGGGAGACTACAATAACTACACAGAAAACTCAAACAAAGAGGATTCATTATTGATCATGAACATGGCTATGCCACAAGGTAAATCTGATGAGCATGTTTTCTACATAGATTCAGGTTGTTCAAATCATGTGGCAGGAAATGTGGCACTCCTATCAGATTTAGAAGATCCAAGGAATAAGCATGAGGTACAAACAGGAGATGATACAAAACATCCTGTGGAGAAAATAGGCAATGTCAAAGCACCTGATGGAAACATCAACCTACTCAGTAAGGTACTCTATGTCCCTACCATTACAAAGAATTTGATAAGTGTTGGGCAGATAGTAGAGAAAGGGTTGCAAGTGAGGTTCACAAAAGCAGGAGCATTTGTTGAAGATCCAAGTCAAGGATTCAGAAAAATTGCAAAAGGTGAAAAGACAGGTAGATTGTTCACATTTGAATTACAGGACACTAGAAACATTGCTCTCTTTAATTATGGTAGTCAGACACTCACAGAATTGGAAGTATGGCACAAAAGGTTAGCACATATTGGTGAAAGGTCATTAACGCAAATTTGTAGGGACCAAAGTGTACTTGGACTCCCTAATTTGTCAAAACAACATATGATTTATAAGTGTAGTGCATGTCAATTTGGAATGTCTCATAGGTTACCATTCATGAAGAAAGGTTATATGCATGGAGATCTCTTGGAGTTGGTTCATACAGATGTATGGGGACCTAGCAAGGAAGCTTCAATATCTGGATCAAGGTACTATGTTTCCTTTATTGATGATTGCAGCAGATGGACTATCCTATTCTTTATGAAACACAAAGATGAAGTTTTTTCATGTTTCAAAAGATATTTGGCTCTTGTGGAGAATCAAACAGGTAAATCACTAAAAAGGCTAATGTCAGATGGAGGGGGAGAATACTTCTCCCATGAGTTTGATTCTTTTCATCAAGAAAGAGGGATCAAAAGAGAGGTAACTACAAGGTACACTCTTGAGCAAAATGGAGTGGCAGAAAGGAGGAATAGGACAATTGTTGAAGCTGCAAGGTCTATGTTAAATGAAAAGCATTTACCTAATTACTTATGGGCTGAGGCTGTATCTACAGCCACTTACTTGATTAACAGGTTGCCTTCAAAATCCCTTGATGGGATAACTCCATATGAGGCTTGGAATGGAAGAAGAACAAGTTTAGATCATTGTAAAATTTTTGGATGTATTGCTTTTGCTCATGTTCCTTTACAGGTTATAGGCAAGATGGATCCAAAGGCAGAAAGGTGTGTATTTATTGGATATGACAACAATCAAAAGGGCTACATGTTATACAACCCTACCAACAAAGGATTCTTGGTAAGCAGAGATGTAGTTTTTGATGAGAACAATTCATGGTATGAAGATTCATGCAGGAAGGTCAATTTACCATATGACCTTGAAGAAGATTTTCCAAAGCTTGGTAGAGAACAACCAAAGATTGAAGAACAAGCCACCTCGGAGGATGATGAAGAATCTCAGATGGAAAAGATCAAAGCATGGAAGTCTAAAGGTAAAGCAAAATTGCAGGAACTTGGACATGAGGCAGAATCATCACATCATGGCCTAAGAAGATCTATGAGGGAAAAGAAAAAACCAGAAAGGTATGGGTTTGACACCTCATTAGTAACTAAACATTCTATCTACATAGCACAGGACATAAACCAAGAGGATTCATCATCTTTTGAAGAGGCCAAAGCAAAATGAGAATGGAAGCATGTAATGAAGGAAGAGATTGAAGCACTTGAGGAAAACAACACTTGGGATTTAGTGCCCAAGACTTCATCCATGAAGGTAATAGGCTCAAGATGGGTCTATAAACTCAAGAAGAATTTTGATGGTTCAATTAACACGTATAAGGCAAGGCTTGTAGCAAAAGGCTTTGCACAAACTCAAGGAATTCATTATGAGGAGACCTTCTCTCCTGTGGCAAAGATGCCTACTATTAGGGTTTTGCTTAGTATTGCCTCTTCCAAGAATTGGAAGATACTTCAACTAGATGTAAAGAATGCATTCTTGAATGGTTGGATAACAGAAGAGGTATATATGGCACAACCACCTGGTTTTGAGAATCAAGTTTATCCTGATTATGTGTGTAAACTTAACAAAGCATTGTATGGTCTCAAGCAAGCTCCAAGAGCTTGGAATTTCAGACTTGTTTCATTCTTGCAGGACGAAGGGTTTCAACCAAGCAAGGCAGATCCTTCACTCTTTATTAAAAAGAGTAATTCTGAGATCATCTACCTATGTGTATATGTAGATGATATTATATTGACAGGAAGTGATGCAGATGGTATGAAGAAGATCAAAGATCATATGAGAGAAGAGTTCAAGATAAGTGATTTGGGTTCACTTACCTACTTCCTAGGCTTGGAAGTTGTCTACAAAGATCATGGTTTGTTTCTCACTCAAAGAAAGTACATTAAGGACATGTTGGCAAAATCCAAGATGCAAGATTGTAAGATTGCAGGTACTCCAATGGAGGTCAATCACAAATTGAGCTCACATGAAGGTAAACTCATAGAGGACATCACATCATATCAAAGTCTAGTGGGTAGTCTCAACTATGCCACATTGACAAGAGTAGATATATGTTACAGTGTGAGTGTGCTAAGTCAATTTATGCACACACCAAGGAAACCACATATGGATGCTGCCAAAAGAATTCTCAAGTATCTCAAAGGAACCATAAATGAAGTACTTTATTATCCTTATGTATCTAATTTAGGTTTGAAGCTATTTTCTGATGCAGATTGGGCTGGCTCCAAAGAAGATAGAAGGAGCACTTCAGGTTATCTTACCTTTGCAGGTTCAAAGCTTATTTCATGGTCATCCAAGAAGCAGCCCACAGTTGCTCTCTCTTCTACTGAAGCTGAATATAGAGGTCTTGCCATAGCTACACAAGAAGCTATGTGGATGAAGACATTATTCAAAGATCTTGGATTGGAGTTTGGAACTCCAACTATTTTTGGTGACAATATGAGTTCTATTCACTTGGCTGCTAATCCTATTTTTCATGCAAGGACTAAACATATTGAAGTTCATTATCACTATGTACGAGAGAAGGTTCTAAGCAAAGAGATTCAAATATCATATGTGTCCACTCATCAACAATGTGCAGATATTCTAACCAAAGCATTGGATGGTACAAAGCTTTGCAAATTCAAGGCTATGATTGGTTTACAAGTAATCTTGGAAGATTGAAGACCTCAAGCATACTTGGCTTGAGGGGGAGCTGTTGGAGCAAGTCTATGACAAGCCTAAGTATTGGCTTGAGTCCCACAAAGTCATAGAAGAAGCTTTAAAATGAAGACTATGTAAAGTTCACTTGTGAACTACCTCTTGTAACTTTTGAAGAGTTTACTTAATGTAAAAGTGAAAGAATCTTAAGTGGTTGAGTCCATATGATCAAAAAGGGAAAGAGGAGCCACGAATTTGTGATTTGTGGTAGGTAGAGAATCAAATCAATCATTGATTGATTGGAGAGTGATTGAGGGAAGTTAGCCTCCCAAACTCAACTATAAATAGATGGCAGTTTTAGTCGTGGTTAGAGAGACCTATGTGAAGACCTCCAAGAGCTGAGCTTTATGCCATATCAAGGTGTGATTCCAAGGCCCACATATGTATCAGTAAGTCCATTGTATTTTACAAGCAATATACTTTCATTTTCATTATCATTTGGGTTCATATTTCCATGTTCTTGTGAAGTGTACTACTCACTGCCATATCTCTCAGTTTTCTCAGTCAGATTGCAGAGATGTTTTCTCTGAGCTTGGTGCATCCTTTTCAGTGATTTAACTTGGTAAAGTTATCTCTATAATTCTACTATATTCTCACAAATTTTCATGTCATTTGGATGTTGCAATCGTCAGTTATGTTTAGTTGAAGTCAATAGTGTCTGTTCATCTTCACTTCTCTGTTAGGTACCCGATTTTTTCACTCACTTTGTCAGAGCCGTTTCTCAGTGGTTACTTATCCAAATGCAATGCTTTAAAGCTTTATACATTCAGCTTTTTGTATAGTATAACCATACAAATTTTCATAATCATTGGATTCCTATATTTTGAGTTATGCTCATTTTTCTGCTCATTGGTGGCAAACTATAGCAGCCCGTGAAAATCGGGATGATGTCATCACTTGTAAAAACTCATTCTCAGTGTGTGGCTTAATATTTTTGATGAGATTACTCTTGAAAGTTAGCTCTTTAAGTTATCTAGAGTTCCCCAAAAGGAATTAAGCTAAATGCTGCTGTGCTCAGAGAATTATGCAAAACACTGGATAGGTGTATGAACCAAAATAGCAAGTTTTTCACCTCTAAGCTAACTCCAACTTATCTGTTTTGATCTATCTTTTTGAGAGTGATCTTCCAAGGTACATAGGGTGTCTAATACATCCATTGGCAAGCTAAATGGGCCCACCATATACTCCTGGAGTTCAATTGGCTGGTGTAGATCAAAGATTTTGCAACACCTCTTCATCTTCAAGCACATACCTATCCATCTCTTCACACTCTGACTACAGGTACTGCAAATACAGGTGTTGGAGTTGATGAAGATGGTGTCGAAGATGATATTCCATAGATTCTTGTTCGTGTTGCTGTTTCTATTGCACCTTGTAGAGTAGATTCACTGGGATGGTAGAGGTGCCCAGGCACATGCATTGATAGCTTTGTCTGTCAAACGTGCCATTATTCCTCACATTCACTCTTGCAGAACAGCTAAGGATGCTTGGGATACACTTACCACATTGTACCAAGCTAGGAATGAGGCTCGTGTTGCTTACCTCTGAAAACAGTTGGAGAGTGAGCACATGAATGAAGGTGATTCTATGGACAGTTTCCTAACGAAGATCAGAGACTTGAAGGAACAGTTGATTTTTGTTGATGAGGTTATACTAGATAGCTCACTTGTGCAGACCATTCTGAATGGTCTTCCTGATTCATATCAGAGTTTTGCTTCTACTCTTTGATTGATGATGAAAAGCAATCCAAATGCCTTATCATTTGAGGAGTTAGTCTCAGTTCTGTTGCAGGAATATCAATGCGGGTAGAACATGTCCATTATGTGAGTTGCAGATCAAGCTTTCCTGGCTAGTCAGAAGGGTAAATGAAAATGGATCTCTTCAACTAGTAAGCAAAAATCTGCTAATTCTGCATATTTGAAGAAGGAAGATAAAGATGAGAAGAAATCAGAAAAGCAAAAATTGTTTTGTAAGTACTGTAAAGGGAATGATCATATCATAAAGAATTGTCCAAAACTGGCTGCTAAAGAGGCAAAGAAGAAAGAGGCTCGAATGGTTGTTGCAGAGGCCTCTACACCAAAAACAGATTCTGCTAATTTTGTGCAAGAAGAAGAATGGGCGTTTACTACTGTCTGCAGTTTTGACCCATCTTCTCATGACCAATGCATGTCTGTAGTAGACTCAGATGTTTGCCAGTATTTTGACAGTGGGGCGACCAAACATATTACCTCGCAGCGCAGTTTCTTCTCTTCACTCGAGCCTGCCCCTACACGGAATATTGTTACATGCACCAACAACTCCTCTTATCCTGTTATGGGAGTTGGTAAGATCATTTTGACTACTGTTTATGGAAGTTCTTTCACTTTGTCAGATGCTTTATTTGTGCCAGGGATCAAGAAGAACTTGTTATCAGTTTCTGCATTAGCCAAGATTGGCTTGGTTGTGAAATTTGTTGATGACAGATGTACAGTTCATGATCTCTCAAATGGCGATGTTATTATTGCTTCTGGCATTTTATGTCCTGGGCTGTATAAGCTCATAGACTATGAAAGATCTGAAAATGATTTGGCATGTGCAGTAAATGATTCTCAGGCTATGTTAGATGCAAAGCTTTGGCATGCATGCTTTGGTCATCTGAATTTTGCTAGTTTGCTACGCCTGTAGAAATATGAAATGGTGTTCTCTTTGCCCAAACTTGAGGCACCTGGAAAACATGTTTACGAAGGTTGTATTTTGGGCAAAATGCAGCATTTCTCCTTTCCAAAAGATGGTTCAGTTCAGGCTACACAGAAATTGCAGCTTGTACATAGTGATGTCTGTGGTCCTATGTAGACACCCTCTTTTGGAAATTACCTTTACTTTGTGACTTTCATTGATGATTTTTCCAGGAATACATGGGTATATCCACTCAAAGCAAAGTCCAAAGTGTTCATGTGCTTTAAACAGTTTTCAGTTTTGGCTGAAAAATCTGTCAGCATGTAAAATGGGCACCCTCCGTTCTGATCGAGGGGGGGAATATATGTCTTCTGATTTTAATGCATTTCTGGCTGAACATGGGATAAAGCACCAGTGTACAGTGCCTTATACACCTCAACAGAATGGAGTTGCTAAAGGAAAGAACAGGTCACTCATGGAGATGGCGAGGTGCATAATCAAAAATCAGGCTTTACCACATAGTTTCTGGCTTGAGGCTATCATGTGTGCAGCATATGTACTGAACAGGTGTCCCACTAAAGCGCTGCAGTCTATCACTTCATATAAGGCTGGAAAACCAGGTGTGGAGGTTAAAGAAGGCATTAAATGGTTTAAAGCAAGCACCACGTGCTTGATATGAGAAGATACATGCCTATCTGGTTGCACATGGTTTTGAGAACAGTCCAACTGAAAGCACCTTATATGTTAAGTGTGCTAATGATGTGCTTCTGATCATTGTTGTCTATGTTGACGACATGCTGCTCACTGGTCCTATTGAGAAGCATATTGCTGATTTCAAGCCTGATTTGCATGCCTCATTTGAGATGTCTAATTTGGGGCATTTGCATCACTATATGGGCATTCAGTTTATGCAAGTTGATGGTGGAATGGCTTTGTGTCAAACGAAATATGTTGACACATTATTGCAGCATTTTGGCCTTGAAGACTATAAGCCTATTGCCACTCCTATGGAGACAGGTTTACGATTGAGTCTTCATGATGATGGAGATGCATTTGATGTTGTTCTCTATCAGCAGGCTAGTGGATGCTTGATTTACTTATGCATTACTCGGCCAGATGTTCAGTTTGCTATCTCACAGATGAGCAGGTTTATGCATTGCCCAGGAGTCACGCATTGGAAGGTGGTTAAGTGCATCTTTCGCTACTTGAGTGGTACTTGGCTACTTGGGTTGTTTTATCCCAAAGGGGGATCACTACCACTAGATTCGCATGCTTTTTCTGACTCAGATTGGGCTGGTTGCTATGACACTCGTGTGTCCACCAGTGGTTTTTGCTTCATGCTTGGTAGCTCATGTATATCTTGGTTGAGAAAGAAGTAGCCTACTATGCCCACTTCGAGTTGTGAGGCTGAGTATAGGGTAACTTTCACAGCGACTGTTGAGTGTGTGTGGCTCAGATGCCTTATGGCTGATTTGGGTGTTGGAAAGTCTTCTGCCACCACCATCTTCACTGACAGTTAGAGCGCATTGGCAGTTGCGAGGAACCCTGTGTTCCATGCTCGCACTAAGCACATTGAGGTGCATTATCACTATGTTAGGGAGAGGTTCTCTGCTGGTGAGATCAGCTTGGCATATGTGCCCACGCAAGAGAACATTGCAGACCTTTTCACGAAGGCTCTGCCTAGGGAGAAGTTTGAAGCTTTCCGCAAAGCTTTGGGCTTACTTCCTTTTGTGGAGTGATTTCCACATAGCTTGGCTTTTCGTTATACATGAGTGCCAGCCCCTTGTTCACCGCATCACTCCCAGGGGGGATTCGTTGATATATTTAGGTAGTGATGTGTGTGAACACACTAGGACCGCCGGGGCACTTTTTTCCCTCTTTAGGAGGTTTTTTTTCCGTCGGCTTGTATATACGCCTATTGCCCTAATGGGCTACTTATCTTTGTACATTCTCTAGTAATACATTCAGTATTGTGTGTTGTGCTCCAAGCTTCTTCTTCCTTGTGCTGTTCGCGTACTTCCGTAGACGTCTAACTCCAACAAGCTCCAAGTAATCTCTATGCATGTAATCCTTTTTGTTAAATGGTTGCCTGTGAGCTTTACCAAATTGACATGCTCCACACTTGTATATCATGTGTTGCTTGGTCACATTGGGAATGGCAAGCACACTCTGATCCCTACATATTTGTTTTAGATTTCTTTCTCCTATGTGTCCTAGCCTTTTGTGCCATATCTCTAGCTCAGATAGCGTTTGATCTTTATAATTGAATAATGCTATGTTCTTGGTTTCTTCAATCTCAAATGTAAATAATATACCAGATTTCTCACCTTTAGCAATCCTTTGAAGCCTTGTTGAGGGTCTTCCGCATATGCTCCATGCTTAGTGAATTTAACCTGTAAGCTGTAGCTTAGTGATGAGTAGCACCTCCTTTAATGTCAATCCGGGAAGACGTGAGGATGGTGTGAAGACCTCGAACAAGTGATGGCACAAGTGTGTGAGTGAGAAGCACACTAGCAAGCACACACACATACACACACACACACACAAGGCAAGAACAAAGAGAGAGTAACAATGGAGTTCTTTAGATTACTCAAAAGTGCTATTACAGGTTCAATTCTACAACAAGCTAACCCCAAAAATGAGCTCTCTAGCTCTTTTTATAGTTTTTGACTAGCTTTGGCCTTGTCCAGACCTAGTGTCCAGCCTAGTTAAAAATCAGTTCCTAGGCTAATTTGGAGGCTCAAACGAGCTCAGAAAATTATGAAAACTGATAGGTAGGTACTTCTAATGCTCCTCAAGCTCAATGACTCCTTGGCTTGCACAAAATGGAGCTACAAAAAGGTGGAATGGTATTTACAATGGTGTGGAGTGACTAGAATCACTATTTGGGAAATATTTGGAAAAATTTAAGGGCCTATTTGCGAGATCTGCATTGACTACTTTGTCTGCTTGGCCCTTCACATTGACTCCCTTTTCTTGTAAGTCCTTGACTGCCTTGACCACTGCCAACATAAGCCTTTCTCAACAATCCATGTCCAACACTAATTAGGTTTTTGGTTATAGTTGGCACATACAAAACCTTACTCAAGAGGTTCATGTTACCAATAGATGTCTTGACATTTCCAATTTGCTTGACTAAATGTTTAGTGTAGTCACCTGTCTGTACTTCATGCTTCCCTTTGGGCTCCTGAAGATCATATAATAAAGCTACATTTCCAACCACATGGTTGGAACAACCTGAATCAATATAGAAAAGATGCTCATCATCTTCACCTTGCCTAGATGTCATATTCATGATGAGTAGAGAATCTTCTTGGTCTTCTGTATAGTTTTTATAATCTCTTGTTCCTTTGAAACCCCCTTGATAATTGTTGTTGTTGTAGCCTTGATTGTTGTTGTGATTATAGTTGCTTCCTCCATTGTTGTATCTACCTCTAGATTTTCCATAGTTACCTCTATGGAAGCCTCTTCCCCTTTGATTCCTTGTGTTCTTGAAGCATTCTTCTATGGTGTGGTTGGTAAGACCACAAATGTTGCAAGGTGGATTGTTGTAGGATCTCTCCCTACCTTGCTTTCCTCCTCTACCCCTTCCTCTAGCACCTCTTCCTCTACCTGTGTAGTTAGCTTGAGAGGTACTAGCCTCATCTTCATTTTCTTGAGTTTAGCTTTATCTTTACTTCTATTCTTATCTGTATAAAGGGCAGAAGATTGATTACCTCTAGAATTGTCACCATTCTTGGTAAGCTTTGTCTCATGGGTGAAGAGTTGCCCCATCAAGGTGTTGAGGTCAAGTACTTGCATATCCATGTAGAGGTCCGTTGTTGTGGGGAATGACTCCCACTTATCATTAGCTTTGATGCCATTAATGATTTGCCTTACTATATGTTCTTCTTCTATCTCTTCTCCAATGCTTGCAAGCTGGCCAGCCACATCTTTCATCTTGGTTACATAATCATCCACTCCTTGCTTTGGTTGCTTCTTTAGAGTTGTAAACTCCATCCATAACTGATTATTTCTAGCTCTTGTATTTGATGAGAAATATGATGAGATGTGCTCCAAGCTTCTTCTTCTTCCTTGTGTTGTTCGTGTGCTTCCACAAACCTCAAACTCCAATAGATGTGCAAAGAACGTAGCCGCTATATCAATGACCACATGGACGTACATAAGCGGCATCCACAGAAGCATACATGATGTGTATGTGCTCAATATATGCAGTAAAATGACACTAAAAGGCTGAATGCATAGCCCAAAAACTAGCCAATAACTCCGGCAAGTGTATGTCAACTCTTATGTTTTTGGCGCAAAAACGTGCATAAATTTGCAGCAGCTGCTCCCACCAAAACTGAAAACCTTTCCAGAAACAAGTAGTTTTGCGAGTGTGGCTGAAAAACACAGCCCCAAAGGTTGATATTTATTGTCAGTGAAGTACAAAGGACACTCTTCTTGATGTTCGCGGAGCTGTGTGAGGAGAACTATGTGCAAAAGTACTCCAAAAGACACCCAAAAATGCTTCAAAAATAGGCTTTGAAAGCAAAGAATGAAGCTTTGAGGGACCAAAACATGTTCAAGGTAATGTCAACCTTACTCTTTCCCCTTCTTCAGACACCACAAGGGTGTAGCTTAGTGGCAAGAGATTTTCACAGTTAAGCAAGCTCTGGGGGGAATAGTACTAGGATGGGTGACCTCCCGGGAAGTACCGAGAACCTCTAAATTCCTTGATTGTTGAGGTCCTCCCTCGCGCGCAGTCAATGGCGCCAATGATGACTTCGGTGACTCGGATGACAAGGTATGCCAAGGTCTATGCCTTGGTCGCCGCCTTAGTCATAAGCCTTGGAGAAAGCCTTAGGGGGAGGGGGGTGCTTGCTTCGCTCGCACAAAAGGAACAAAGCTTCTTGCATCAAACTGCTCTAATACCAGTGAAGTATTTCATCGACGGTGCACCATATCTCCTTCTCGAGAGCTCCATGATGATAGCTCGGAGTAGAAAACCGAGCTCCTGAGGCCGCACATAGTACTTCGCACAGATGCTATAGAATACACAAAAAACACAGTACACAGGGAGCACAAAGATCGACTTCTTAGGTCTCACAAATGCGATCGAACTTAGAGTTTGTGGCTGACCAGGCCACTTTATGTTTTATTAAAGAACATATACAAAAAAGTGTCCAGTGGCCATTTGGCCTTTCACATGGACACTAAAGATAACATTATATATACTTAATACTAAAAGAACTTGGAGAAGCTTGTAGGAGGTAGAAAAGTGAGTTGCAAAGCGATGAAGTTTGGTCCAGCCAACTGGCACAAGACTAGCCCTTGACCTTATGGAGACTCAAATAGGCCTTATAGGCATGCGATAAGTGCAATAAAATGCACTATGTTAGAAGTATTTTGATGGTGACACGAAGTATTTTGATGGTAACACACCACAATGCACTCTCCTTCTCAAGAGCTCCACGATGATATCCTCAGAGTAAAAAACTCAGCTCTTAGGGTTGCACATGATGCTCCACATAGAGGCTGCAAAATACGTAGAAAAACACAGTACACAATGAGCACGAACATAGACTTCTTAGGTGTTATAAATGAAGTCGAACTTATAGTCTGTGGTTGACCAAACCACTATATGTAGAAGTGTTCGGTGGCCATTTGGCCTTTCACATGGATACTAATGGTAACAATCTGCCACTAAAAGCCAATATGGCCAAAGTAATTATGGTAGAAAAATAAAGAATGATAAAGAATACCTGAGTGTAAGTATACAAACTATACCAAACTATGCCTCCCACCTGATGGGCATGTTATGCAATATACAAGTGGTTGTGTAAGATCATGAATCAAGTAACCCCCATCAAGTGAACGCAGTGTGGAAACCTATCCTGTGGTAGAGCTTTTGCCAAAGCATATGTAACATTATCTCGAGTGTGAACCTTCTCAAGAATAATGCACTCAGTGGCTAAGAAATCCCTAATCAAGTGATAAGTGACCTCAACGTGCTTGGTCTTCGCATGATAGACCAGATTCTTAGCCAAAGCAATGGCACTCTCAAGAAAGACGAGAAAGCCACAATGCTTCCTTACATGCCACACTTGCTGCAACATACTCTGCTTCTGTGGTGGAAACAACTGTACATTCTTGAAGATGATATCTCCAAGAGATAGCACCTCCGGTAAAATGAAAAATGTACTCTGATGTAGACTTAAGATTGTCTAGCTAGCATAGTCAGAATTTGTGTAACCAATAATGGATGCTTTCCCTCTACCTAAGCATAGACACTTGTCCTTAGTGCCACTCAGATATCTCAAAATCATCTTGACCACTTCCCAATGTTTCTTGCTAGGATTAGACATATATCTGCTCACAACTCCCACTGAAATGCAATGTCTAGTCTCGTAGCTACCATAGCATACATGAGACACCTAGAGTTTCCTTTTCAAGAACTAGATAACCCTCTAGTTGTTCCAAATACATCTCATCAGTAAGATCTACATGCAATAAAGTAGTTTTCACATCCATTTGGACTAGCTCTAAGTCCTCCATTGCAAAAAATCCAAGCAACATGCACAGGGTGGTCATCTTGACCATTGGAGAGAAGATTTCCTCAAAATCAACACCATGCTGTTGCTTAAAACCCCTTGCAACAAGTCATGCTTTATACTTTGGAGAAGTACTATCTGATGTGAATTTCAGCCTATATACCCATTTACATGGTAAAGTTTTTACTGCCTTTTGACAAATGTACTAAATCCCAAGTACCATTCTTGTGAATAGAATACAACTCACTCTTCATGGCATGCTCCCACTTGACATGATCCTCTGTCTGCATAGCCTCTTTGTAGCAAGAAGGCTCACCGACATCTGTTAGCATAACAAAATCTAAACTTGGAACATATCTATCAGGTGGATGTGAGACACGTGCAGAGCCTCTCAATGGTTGCTGAACAGGAACATCTGCAGACTAATATGATCGGACATTCTCTTGAACATCCTTATGTGGAGCATTTTTATGCATGCTAACTAGAGGACTAGTATCCTCAAACACCACTCTTCTCACTTCAACCTCCTTAATAGGCTGTTTATGCATCTTAGACTCATTGAAAATGACATCACTACTTTTGATCACTAACCGTGTTTCAGGATCCCATAAGTGATATCCAAATCATCCTTCTCGACCATATCCAAGAAAAAAGCATTTCTTTGACTTATGGTCCAACTTTTGTCTAAGATGCTTGGGTATATGAACATATGCCTCACACCCAAAAACTCAAAGATGATCATAATATGGTGGCTTTCTTCTCCATAGCTCTTGGGCCACTTTCAAACCTTCGACAATACTAGGTGAAAGATTAATCACATGAACTGCAGTCAATACTGCTTCTAGCCAAAAGCCTTGTGAGAGGTTTGCATGATGCAACATAGAAACTACTCTATCTTGAATAGTTCTATTCATCCTTTCAGCTACACCATTTTGTACTGGGGTATAAGGAGCTATAAATTCTCTATGAATCCCTCTAGATTGATAGAAAAGGTTGAATTCATGTGAGGTATATTCACCCCCATTATCTGAATGTAAAGCCTGAAGCTTAGTTCCTTTTTCAGTCTCAACTAAAGCAACATTTTCTGAAAGTAGGGAATACCTCATCCTTCGATTTGATAGGATATACACAAACTTTTCTAGCAGCATCATCTATGAAAGTGACAAAGTAAAGAGAACCACCTAAGGACCTAGTGGGAATAGATCCACGCACATCTGTATGAAGGAGATCTAAAGGCAGAATTAAAGAGCCAACATGCAGTCTATGCATATTTCTGGTTTGCTTTCCATATTGACAATGCTCACAAAATGAAAAATAAGAGAAAGATAACATAGGTAAATAGCTAGAACGAGAAGGATTTTCTATTCCATTGGCCCAAATACAAGCCATAGGCTGTTCAATAACAGCTAGCAAATGTTCTTTCTATGATACAAATAAATGATAAAGTGAGCCAACTTTGCTTCCTTTTGCAATAACCATATTGCCCTTTGATATACAAAAGGATTGAGCATACAAGACCACCTTGTAACCAAGATCATCAAGTTGACCAACTTGCATCAAAGTGCATGATAACTGAGGTACATGGCGTACATTATGCATAGTAAATTTTGAGCCATCAATGAACTACACAACCACATCTCCAATCCCCACAACGTCATACTAGTAAGAGTCACCAAGTCTCACGATACCAAGAGACTTTTCTGCATAATTAGAGAACCATTCTCTGTGTGGTATCACATGGAAAGAAGCACCAAAATCTAGCAACCATGTGTGGGAAAGAGAATCAGCCATAAGATCCTCACTTGGCACAGTACTATCAAGTGTCAACATATCAGCATCATCAGAAATAGCATTATTTTCTTCAATTTTCATAGTCAAAGTAGATGGTGCAGGTAACTATTCAACATGCCCATCAACATTTTGTCCTTTAACTTTAGCATTCTTTAATGCATAACAGTCTTTCTTCATGTGTCCTTTCTTATGAAAATAATGGCATTCAATATCCCTCTTCCTTGATTTACTTATACTCTTATTCCGTTGACCATTCTTTTCCTTATTCTTGCTCCTACCACGTTGCTGATTCTTTCCTTGGTAAGAATCACAAACATTATATGCATCTCCACTTTGAGTGTCAACCATAGATTTTCTACCAATCCCCTCACTCAAGAGTGCTCCACATATGTCATCATAGATGAGTTTACCACCAGGTGAAATAATGCTAATAGTTGTGCAAAATGTATCCCATGATGATGGCAAGGTGCATAACAAAAATACTACTTTCATTTCATTATCTGTATCCATTTTCAAAGCCTATAACTGGGAGAATATAGCATCAAACTTATTTAGATGAGCAACAACACTATTTGTGTCCTTCATGTGAAGGTCATGTAATTTCCTCAACAGATACACTTTATTTGATGCCATCTCTTTTTCATATGTATTGCATAACTTCTTCCAAAGCTCCACTACACTTTCACAATCTAATATTGTAGAGAAAACATTATCTGCTAGGTGCAAGAGAATGGTAGACCTGGTCATCTCATCTAACCCATCCCAATCATCTTCATCCATGTCAGCAGGCTTCTTTGAAATCCCATTTACTAGCTTGCATTGCCTCCTTTGAATCAACACATCTTTAATATGATTCTTCCATAGAGCAAAGTTTGTGCCATCAAATTTTTAGATATCAAAATGGTCTTTGGCCTACAAGTTATAGCTCCTTCTCAAAACACTCGCACTAGACCCTGATCCACCAGATGTGCATGAGACCTTTGATGCCATGATGGTAGAGAACTGAATAGAATGATAATGGAGCTATAAGAGTCCAAATACCAACAAATAAGTGTATCAAGGAGTAAATCAACCACTATATAGTTGACAAAACCAAAAATCTGGAAAGATTTTGCTAGAGTATCCTTTGAAAAATGAGTGTATGACTAGTGTCAAATTATCATGAAACTGCAAGTATTGACATGTTTACCTACATAGTGACTCAATGACTCCACTACATATAAATAGTTACCCAATAGAAGCCAACTAGGCTTATCTAGCACCATGAACAACTATTATACATCTGCTATGGCAAGGCTGGGTAAGTCTTCCACCTTCATCACCAAACAGACCCCGACATTTGGGTGTCTCCTAGTTAAGAAAACCTCTTAACTAGGAGACCTCGACATTTGGGTGTTTCCCTTTTATCAAATGTAAAAGACTTTATGCAAAAAACATAACCCCTATATCAATGACCACATGGACGTACATAAGCGATATCCACAAAAGCATATATGGTGTGTATGTGCTCAATATATGTAGTAAAATGACACTAAAAAGTTGAATGCACAGCCCAAAAACTAGCCAACAACACTTGCAACTGTCTGTCAACTCTGATGTTTTAGGCTCAAAAACCTACATAAATTTTTAGTGGTTGATCCCACCAAAAGTGAAAACCTTTCGAGAAACCTTTATTTTCATGAGTGTGGCTAAAAACACAGACCCAAAGGTTGATATTTATTATCAAAGAAGTACAAAGAACACTCTTCTTGATTTTTTCGACCTGAGTGAAGAGAAATATGTGCAAAAGTACTCCAAAATGGCTCCAAAAGACACCCCAAAAATGCTTCAAAAATAGTCTTTGAAAGTAAGGAATGAAGCTTTGAGGGACCAAAACATGTTCAAGGTAATGTTAACCTTAGTCTTTCCCCTTCTTCAGACACCACAAGAGTGTAGCTTAGTGGCAAGAGATTGCCATGGCTAAGTGAGCTCCGGGGGGAATAGTACTCGGATGGGTGACCTCATGGGAAGTATCGGGAACCTCTATCTTCCTTTATCATTGAGGTCCTCCCTTCCATGCAGCCAATGGTGCCAATAGTGATTTTGGTGACTTGGATGACAAGGTATGCCAAGGTCTATGCCTTGGTTGCCTCCTTAGTCGTAAGCCTTGGAGATAGGCTTGGGTGAGTGGGCGGGTGCTCGCTTCGCTCGCACAAAAGGAACAAATCTTTTGCATCGAAATGTTCCAATATCAATGAAGTATTTTGATGGCGACACACCACAATGCACTCTCCTTCTTGAGAGCTCCACAATGATATACTGAGATTAAAAAACTAATCTCCTAGGGCTACACACGGTGCTCTGCATAGAGGCTGCAGAATACGTAGAAAACATAGTACACAGGGAGCACGAACACGGACTTTTTAGGTGTTACGATCGAACTTACAATCTCTGGTTGACCAAGTCACTATATGTTTTATTAAAGAACATATATAAAGAAGTGTCCATGGCCATTTGGCCTTTCACATGGACACTCATGATAACATTTAGTTTGAAGCATCAAGGAGAAGGAGTCGATACAAAAACAGATAGGTTTGTGCATTGACTAGCTCAAAAAACTTACTATCTATGGATAAGACAATGAACTTCAAATGCTCATAGCGACCAACGTGATTACAATTAGATGAAATCTTTTTATGGGAGTGATACGTATAGCGTTGAATGTATATAATGCACAAGAGTATATGGAATAAGCAAAATATGCTTTAGGAATGAATCAGACACTCAACAGTGGTAGCTCCTATTTTTCAAGAATACATAGAGATTGACCTCGAGACATACATGTAGATCAAATCGACTCAAGCATAGTGTAAGCTTGATGTTCCAACAGATACTCCACCCTCGAGTAACCATAAATGATCAATGGTTCTCTACGTTGTAAGCCCTCCATTACAAGGAGAATCCATTTTAGGAACCTAAACATTTGTGGAACCCTCTCTTCCAAATTAGATGAGGTCTACCTATGACTATATGGTAAGAGATGATCTTTGTCAGCCACTCGATGAGGTGACCTAGGGCATAAACTTGCACACTAGAGTTTCCATTCAATGAAAAAACAAAAGTATTGTGGGGTTGTACAATCCCATAGAACCTTAATGTGAGAAATGTAGAGGGAGGCTTTCCTACTTTGGTGGGGTCTAGGGGGCTATCCCCTAGCTCATAAGGCCAAGGTAGTAGAGCTTTTAGTTGTGGAGATATTTTGGAAATTATAGTTTTTAGAATATTTTATGTCTCCTAACTATGTTTGTCTATACTAAATCTGATTGGGAAAGCTATATAAGCATGCCTATACAGAGATCTAGATACCATTGCACACTTGTAATGTTGGAAATTTAGTAGGCCCATAACTTAATACCACAGGTCCATAGTTCCATAGGTCGAGGATCTACAACATAAATTTCACCAATCTTCCAATATTCACAAAACATGAATATACCACATTTAATCATACAAATGATGAGACAAAGATAGACAAAGATTAAACAACATGTGTAAAGTGTTCCATAAGCCACTACTTACTCACACTATCATATATACCAATGTTCAATGTACAATGTGGGAGCAAAACTCTCAACCACTCTATGTGAACAGTAATAGATGGATGAGTGAATGTACAAATGTAACAAACATATTCAGATGTATGGATAGAAATATGAATATGCATGAGATGTGTGACCTAGTAGGTTGTAGAAGATTGAATATGAGTGACAGAAAGAGGAAGGATCTGTCTAAAACTGATAATCAACAAACCCTCATCTAACCTTAGGCTATGTAAGACCCTAAGTTATACACGTGTGTGAAAAGATCACATACTTACAAAAGTAGCAAAGAATGCGAACAAGTTTGCTGCCATAAATCCTCAAACTCATATGAACATACCTTCTCGAACACCTCATCCAAATATGCATAAAGCATACATGTACTGATTCTCTTGTACGTATGCTGAATAGGACTCCTCTTGATATGGATGCCACTTCCATATACTTCAAGTAGTACCTGTGTGCATAAAGAGAATATGTACCTGAATTCTTAACATAAGATGTGAATCTTATGTTAACCACCATCCAATTTCTTTGAAGTAACCCGAAATATTCATGTAGAAGACAATCTTCAAATACATCATGTGAATGGCCGATCCACACCACCAAGCTGATGAGGGGTAAATCCTCTCCATAAGCAAGAGTGTGAGCACACTCTTCTTCTCCAAGAAGAACTCCATAGCCGCTCCTCAACATGCTCCAAAATAGCACCATGGTTGCCCCATGTGCTAAGAAGCACCACCTCTATTGAGGTACCAAAGCTCCAAAGCTTGGTGTTGAACTTGGTGAAGGATGCTTGAATAATGAGCCAAGCTCTTATTATATAGTAGTGTGTGTACTCTTGAAAAAATCTCTAAAAGCATAACTCAAAAGAAAAAACTACGATCCAATAAAGCAAGATCGCGAATTCGCATGGGCGCTGTCCATCTTTTCTCTAAAAATAGATCTGTTTCACGTGTTGTCGTCTGTTGCCGCTCACGGGACTTGAACCCTGACCATTGAGATGAGAGGATCACGACTTAACCAAGTCACCCCATGCTTTGGTTGTACAAGGATTCATACAAAAGACTATACATGCTGAAACTAAGATAAATTTTGATCAACTTTAACCAATGGGACATTGTTTCCAACAATCCCCCTTGCAATGTCACAATAGTACAAACCGAACTGGATCTTGCAAACTTCATAAGCTGCAAACTATCACAAGCTTGAAGCTTGTACTCCTGAATTGATCTTCAAACCTTTCCTTCAAAAGTCTTCTTTAAAAATGAATTTGACTTTTCTTCAAACTTCTTGCTATATATGAACCATAATACTTGAGAAAATATGCAAACTAGATATCCAATAGTGTACACGTCAAGCCATCATTTGCTTGACAACAAATATAGCATGTACTGACTCTGAACCTGCTATCTCCTGTCTTCTCAAACCTGAAAACATACACTAGGATCCTCATACTTGCATTTACCTTACGAAAGTTTTCTCAACAACTTATGTTGTGTCATGTAGATACACTAAACAAAATCAGGAATTGAATCCTGGAACCTGTGACTGACAACTCATAACTTAGTGTATTATGAACACTAGCTGGTTGGTATCTAACTGTGCTAAACTAAACTCAACTCAACTCAACTGAAATCAACTGAAATCAACTCATGAGTCTCATCAAAATATCATATCTATGATGTCAGCATGTCTTCATCCTTAAATCCTTCATACCTCTTTCCTTCAGAATCTGATATAAACTTATATGTGCGCACCTCTGAAACATACCTCTCTGAAATATCAAGCTTCTCTTTAATAGAACTCTTGAACCTTTTCCTGAACAGGAACATCCTAACAAGAACTTTCTCCAGACATTCTCCTTCTTCCTTCTTCTTTCAAAGCTGGAACATAAAGAGAACTTGACAAAGGAAATATAGGAATACCTATAGGTATGACTCTATATTCTTCTACATATGGGTGAAAATAAGTCCTCATGTTTCATCACCCCCCTGGATGACTTAATACTAGTATCCAGGATTCTTCAAATATATCAGACTTTATGAAATGTGGAATGTCTTCCTTCATAAATCTGATCTTTCATAACATTAATACCTGTGTTTGAAACAAATAATCTGAACCCTTTTTATTAGCACTGTACATATGCCAATAGCTTTCCCTGTCATTCCTCAGCTTCCCAAAATCTAGAATAAGGTTAGCTGATCTATCATGAAAACCTTGCTGAAAGCATTTTAGGATTCATAACCTTCTGCAAGATAATAAGTATCTTCCTCTATTCCTATGCAACACTAATATGATAGAACCTGAATCTTTGACTTACTTCTTCCAATGTTAAAGAAATTCCACAAACAAAGGATAGATATCTGACTAATAAATACTCAAGATCTTCATGATCATTCAAGATCATCCAAGATCATGCAAGATCTATCAAGATCTTACAAGATCATATGAGATCATCCAAGATCAATGATCTCTCCAACAAAATATGTGTGTAGAATCTGCTCTCATCAAACCTTCATGACTGAATGTTTGATTTGCTACCTAAATGTCTCCAAGTGTCCATGCTTCTCACATAAAGTTGTAAAAAAATTTCTTTAACCAAATCCTTCTCAAGAATCTGCAACTTCTACTTGAAACATAAGTGGACAAACTTCTCATCTTGAGAACTCCAAAAGCTACAAGTTTGATACTTCATATCTTCATATTCGAACCGAGTGAAATGTGAAAATATCTACTGACTTTCTTTTGGCTAACTCCACTTTTCAATCAAGTGATATGATCTGATGGAACACCTTTTTGAATACAAGCATGTATCCAAAAAACAAGACAATCATAGAAAGTAGATTCTCAAACTGACTGGTATATCAAAAAATCTAAATTTTTTGAAGTTTTCTAAAAATACTGAATATGAGGCAACTTTTCCAAACATAAAACCTCTCTTGAAGTTTCCAACATCTTCTACAAATACTCTTTTACCTTAAGAGTTAGATAAAGAAGAAATATACTTCTCTGCAACTTGTCATATACCAAGTAGCTCTAGATTGACACTCCATGAATTCTTTGAGGGAACATATAAACTGCCTCCTCAAAAACTTCAACGTATATATAACTCATACATATGAGTCAAAACATACAAGTTTTCAAAATCTGCTGCTTTTCTTTCTCTCAATGCAATTCTTTGTCAAATCCACCAAAGCATGACCAAGTATCATGCAAAACAAGAAATCGCTTCTTCTTTAAACTATCTTCACACAAGATGTTCTTGTAGACTTGTCTTTGGATGTAGAGGATAAAGTAGGAAAAGTATATGGAAAATATAAGAGAAAAGGAAGTATTACTTTTCTTTTGGAAATGTTGGACTTTCTTCTTTTGCATCTTTCTTCCACTTGATGATGTCAACATCTTCAAACTTCTCTTCCATACCTTCTGTTCTCTTTGTCTTGAAGTAGCAAGCATTCCTAAATTCTTCGAATGAATTTTTCTCTTCCTCTAGTGCTAAGAGAAAGAGACAAAACAAACATGGTATACAAATGGAAGTGAATATAGAATCATGTTTTACCATCTCCTCATATCTCTGAATCAAAACTCTGCTTCAAATGTGACTTATATGATTGAATTCACCAACCTTTTCCTTGAGTTGGTTGAATGCTGAATTACCTCTCGAGTTACCTCTCTAGGTACAAAATGTGATAAAAAAACTTCCAACCACCTTAAAACACAAGATTGGCTGAAAACAAAACTCATCTCATCTCCAAATTTATCTTCTTAGATGAGCTTTCTTGCCATGAAAGAGATTTATCAAAACTTTCAAGAACAATCCTCTAAATACCTGTTTTGATGTAGCTAATGCTTTTACTTTCAAAGAATGAAAGTGTATGAAAGCACTTCTTCAATCCTTCAAATCTCTTCATAACTGCTCTTCTAAGATATGACCTGCAAATGATAATCTGATAGTAGAAACTAATGCCTGTGATTTGATGTTGATATGTTTCCTTCATCTTCTCCAAAGCATTGTTCTTCCTTGAATTTGAAGTAGCTATCTCTTCATCAAGTCTTGGTCTTCAAACAATACTTCTATAAAGTATTTTCATACTCTTCCAAAAGTATTTGGCTGCTAAGAGATCATCAACTTCATACTCCACACTAATAAATAAACATGTGACTAAATTGTCTAATTCTCAAATCTCTACTCATCTAGATTAAGTGTGTATGTCAAATGTCAAAAGTTAGAAGATGCTCTTAAATCATATGTTGTAAACATGGAAGTCTAGGAAACTTGAGAATCTGAGAGCCTGAATGAACTCGGATATCAAAACCCTAAAGCTTTGATACCAAATGTTGGAAATTTAGTAGTCCCATAACTTAATACCACATGTCCATAGTTCCATAGGTCTAGGATCTACAACATAAATTTCAACAATCTTCCAATATTGACAAAACATGAACATACCACATGACTTAGCCAAGTCGCCCCATGCTTTTGGTTGTACAAGGATTTGTACAAAACACTATACATGTTGGAAATTGAGATAAATTTTGATCAACTTTAACCAATGGAACATTGTTTCCAACAAGTAAGCCCTTCATCTAAAGTATATTTAGATTATCATCTAAGCTCCATATGTGACAACACAAGTGGAAAGCACCATCTTTGTAGTTGCATTGTACTTCGCAACTTGAAAATTTGTGCTCTCTATTTCTCATTCTACAATTCCTCTTGCTCATCTTTTTTCTCATCTCTATCAATTGGTTTATTTTGTTGTGCTAATTTTTTTTCTTATAGATAGTTCATGGATGGTATAATAAAAATGATGGTAATAAATGAAACTTAGTCAAATAGTGAGACTAGCACATTTGAAAATCTCCTTCAGAGATTGCATCCTTTTGTAGACTTTCAAATACAAAAAGGGATAGTGCCAAGATATTTATAAGTTCCTTTCAATTATGCATCATCCCAAATATCTTCATGAGATCTACGTGTGTGAAAGAATACTTTTGTAGTCCAATATCTTCTACCAACTCATAGAAAATTGATTATAACACAATTTACATGTATCCAATATTTTAATTTAATGTGAATTAGAAGAAAACATGTTACTACATGCCCAAAGTGTGCTTGTTTGGAATGAGTGGCATAGATCTAATTGATTACACTTAATACAGGGGGTACCTTCAGGGTGAGCGTCATACTCAGAACCTGGGGAAATGAAAGCCAAACTTCTGAACAAAATTAGAGCTTGAAAGGTGGGAAGTTAATAAATGGAGATATTTTAGACTTCTTAATCACTCTATAGACAATTATCGAGACTCATAAACTTCAACTTGCCTAAACACCACCCGTTAAACATTAGAGCATTCCTATTAAAACAAATGGAATAAAGAATTTGAGAAATATTCAAAAGCCAGAGGAGTCATCAAAGAGGAAACTAACATAATGCATCAGATTTCTCACAAAACCTACATCATGAAGGGGTTGAATAGAAACGTATTGGTTAATATAGTCCTATGCTGCACAAAAGGAGGACTTGGTGATGCCTAAAAGGGGGGGGATTTTTTGCAATTAACGATTTTTTTGCCGAGGAGGAACAATGATTTCTCGATCAACCACTCTTTGGGGGAGTCACCAAAGTTATAAGCACATCTTTCACGCCAGATTTTCCACAAGACCTCCCCTCTGATGGCATTCTAGAGAGTCGTAGAGCAGCGGATTGCTTCTCCAAGTAGAGCTTGTTTCCAGCTGATCTGAGTCTGAAGTCTTATTTTCTTTCCGACAATCTCCCAGAGCTTGTTGGAGTAAGGACCAGTAAAGAAGATGTGAGAGATATCTTCAATGGAATGGTAGCAGCCTTTGCACCAAGGAGGCACCCCACAAATTTTGCTAGCTTTTAGGTTGGTCAAGATGCCATGATGAAGAATTTTCCATAAGTGGACAGACTTTTTGATTTCAATAAGAGGGTGCCAGATATCCATGAACTTCATGTCCCACCGCAGCTGCGCCCACGTCAGGTATTCTTTTCATTTTTAGTTCCTGGTAGCTTGTGTGCATTCAATGGAGAAAACTTTTTCATACACGAAAGACTGAGGTGCCATCAAAGTTATTGTAGGTGGGAAAAAATCAAATTTATTACTTATGGAAGGGATTGTGCATGTTTGTGTCGAGCCCTATCTATGTTGTGGATAGGGGATATTCCTATTTTTTCGTCTGATTAAAGAAGAGAATTTTAAGGCTCAAAGGAATGTGCATACGTTATATTGTGTTTGGGGTTAATCGTGAGTGTTAGGGATATTAATGGGAAAGTTACAAAGTGGTGTGTGAGGTGTAACTATGGGTCTTAAGAGTGTGATTGAGCTCATAGACAATTATTCCATTTTATTGGCACTTGAGTGAAGGGATTAAAGGGTACACAACATGTAAAATTTCAGAATTTTTGCTTCTTTTATTGGTGTAGGTCTCACTTTACTCTAAAAGTGCTTATCCACTTTTTGGGTACGTTTCAAGGTAAAATAATAAGGGCACACTAATTTGTTCAATATAAATGTTTGTTGATGATCAACATGCAATTGCATATTTAGAAAAGGGCATTTTGTTTCACATAAGGGCATAGACCCTTTGATATCCATTCATACAAATGAGGTAAAATAGCTACTCCTAAGTATGTATGCTCACTTACGATTTGATGTGTTTTAAGGTTATGCTAAGATCTTAGTAAATTTCATGAGTGCTTTTGTGAAAACTAAATTGATGACGATAAAATTTGAATCAATTATGTGCATTGATTATTCTTGTATCATTTTGAATTTATTGAAGGTCCTTATAAATGGTCTAGATTTGTATGATGAAGAGTATATCACACCATCCTAACTTATTGATCGGACCTCATTCAACATCAAGTTTTCGATCCTCATTTGGTGAGTATTTTTCATTTGTTATTGAGGGTATAATCAAATTTCTTATATAAGAAGGATGTTCTCTCAAAACTTGATTTCTTGTGGAATTTGAACCATCATCATGATCAATGTGTTGATATATTTAGGTAGTGATGTGTGTGAACACTCTAGGACTGTCGGGGCACTTTTTTCCCTCTCTAGGAGGTTTTTTTCCCCCGGCTTGTATATACGCCTATTGCCCTAATGGGCTACTTATCTTTGTACATTCTCTAGTAATACATTCAGTATTGTGTGTTTGTGCTCCAAGCTTCTTCGTTTTCCTTGTGTTGTTCGTGTGCTTCCGCAGAAGTCTATCTCCAATAATTGGTATCAGAGCAGGTCGTCGCTTCATCTAGGGTGCCGTCGACACTCCTCCATTTGTAGTCTCAGAATCGCACGAATTCTGAGCTCGTCTCGACCTTCAAACGCACTATCGCAGTGCTTCTGCAGGCTATTTCGTCTTTTTGTGCCAAAGGTATATACCAGTTTCTGTTCGCCAATTTAAGCATCTCGAAGTCTGCTACAGGTCTCGCAGAATTCATCTAGGCAGTTCCGTTCAACTTTTTGAGATACAGTCAATTTTCTGCATCAAGGTATTTTAGTCACCGGCCATGGCTGAAAGCAGTGATGTATTCCGTATGTTGGCTGTTGAGGATAAGTTGGATGGTACCAACTACCCATTATGGGCTTATATGATGCGACATGTATTGGTTGCAAAAGGATTGTGGAACATTGTGCAGGGTGTTGAAAGACGTCATGTTACACCTGTAACGACAGGTACTACAAATATAGGTGTTGGAGCTGATGAAGATAGTGACGAAGATGATATTCCGCAGATTCCTGTTCGTGCTGCTATTTCTGCTGCACCTACTGCAGAGCAGATTCGCTGGGATGGCAGAGATGCCCAGGCACATGCATTGATAGCTTTGTCTGTCAAACGTGCCATTATTCCTCACATTCGCTCTTGCAAAACAGTCAAGGATGCTTGGGATACACTTAGCACATTGTACCAAGCTAGGAATGAGGCTCGTGTTGCTTACCTCCGAAAACAGTTGGACAGTGAGCACATGAATGAAGGTGATTCTATGGACAGTTTCCTAACAAAGATCAAAGACTTGAAGGAACAGTTGATTTCTGCTGATGAGGTTATACCAGATAGCTCACTTGTGCAGACGGTTCTGAATGGTCTTCCTGATTCATATCAGAGTTTTGCTTCTACTATTCGGTTGATGATGAAAGGCAATCCGAATGCCTTATCATTTGAGGAGTTAGTCTCTATTCTGTTGCAGGAAGATCAATCCAGGCAAAACAGGTCCATTATGCGAGTTGCAGATCAAGCTTTCCTGGCTAGTCAGAAGGGCAAAGGAAAATGGAGCTCTTCAACTAGTAAGCAAAAATCTTCTAATTCTGCATATTCGAAGAAGGAAGATAAAGATGAGAAGAAATCAAAAAAGCAGAAATTGTTTTGTAAGTACTGTAAAGGGAATGATCATATCATAAAGAACTGTCCAAAATTGGCTGCTAAAGAGGCAAAGAAGAAAGAGGATGGACTGGTTGTTGCAGAGGCCTCTACACCAAAAATAGAGTCTGCAAATCTTGTGCAGGAAGAAGAATGGGCGTTCACTACTGTCTGCAGTTTTGACCCATCTTCTCATGAGCAGTGCATGTCTGCAGTAGACTTAGATGTTTGGTATTTTGACAGTGGGGCGACCAAACATATTACCTCGTAGCACAGTTTCTTCTCTTCACTCGAGCCTGCCCCTACAGGGAATACTGTTACATGCACCAACAACTCCTCTTATCCTGTTATGGGAGTTGGTAAGATCATTTTGACTACTGCTGATGGTAGTTCTTTCACTTTGTCAGATGCTTTATTTGTGCCAGAGATAAAAAAGAACCTGTTATCAGTTTCTGCATTAGCCAAGATTGGCTTGGTTGTGAAATTGGTTGATGACAGGTGTACAGTTCATGATCTATCAAATGGAAATGTGATTATTGCTTCTAGCATTTTATGTCGTGGGCTGTATAAGCTCATAGACTATGAAAGATCTGAAAATGATTTGGCATGTGCAGTAAATGATTTTCATGCTATGTCAGATGCAAAGCTTTGGCATGCATGCTTTGGTCATCTGAATTTTGCTAGTTTGCTACGCTTGCAGAAATTTGAAATGGTGTCCTCTTTGCCCAAACTTGAGGCACCTGGAAAACATGTTTGTGAAGGCTGTATTTTGGGCAAAAAATGTAGCATTCCTCCTTTTCAAAAGATGGTTCAGTTGGGGCTACACAGAAATTGCAGCTTGTACATAGTGATGTTTGTGGTCCTATGCAGACACCCTCTTTTGGAAATTACCTTTACTTCGTGACTTTCATTGATGATTTTTCTAGGCATGCATGGGTATACCACTCAAGGCAAAGTCCGAAGTGTTCATGTGCTTTAAACAATTTTTGGTTTTGGCTGAAAATCTGTCAGCATGTAAAACAGATCTCTCATGGAGATGGCGAGGTGTATGGTCAAGAGTCACGCTTTACCTCATAGTTTTTGGCTTGAGGCTATCATGTGTGCAGCATATGTACTGAACAGGTGTCTCACTAAAGCGCTGCAGTCTATCACTCCATATGAGGCTTGGCATGATCGCAAGCCATCTGTTGCTCATCTGCGTGTTTTTGGTTGTTTCGCATATGCACTACTGCCTTAACAACATCGCAAAAATTTGGATGATAAGGCGGTAAAAATGTATTTTTGTTGGGTACAGTTCTGAAAGTAAAGGTTATCGTCTCTATCATCCACAAACTAAACGCATTCTGGTTAGCCGTGATGTTGTCTTTTGTGGAAGATGCTATTCAGCCATTGCTTTCATGTACTAAGGAGACATCTGTTAGCTCCAAAGACATGTATGATATTTTGATGCCTCTTTTTACAGGTGGACAGTCTAGTGCTGGCCCTAATGAGGCAACTTCTCAGCCTTTGCAGGTTTCATATGATGATGCAGATCATTCTATTTCTGATGCACATTTACATGATGCACTTGTTGATGAGAGAGCTGATATTGAGCAGGCAAAAACTATGCCAAAATGGCTGGTGCAGACTTTGCGTGACAGCAAATTAGATGCACCTTTGTCATATCGTACTCGTTCAGGCTCTCATAGTGCCTCCTTTGCATCAGATTGCTATGCTATGGCTGCGTCTAGTCTCTGTGATGAGAATGAGTCTGTTTCATTTGATGAAGCACAAAATTCAGAAAATTGGATGGCTGCTATGCACTCTGATTATGATGCAATAATGAAGAATGGTACTTGGTCTTTATGTGACTTGCTTCCTTTAGAAGACCATTGGCACTAAGTGGGTATACAAGCTGAAGCGTAAACCTGATGGTACAGTTGACAGGTATAAGGCTAGGCTTGTTGCAAAGGGTTATGCGCAGGAAAGAGGCATTGATTTTGATGAGACCTTTGCACCTACATGCCGTATGACTACTGTTCGGAGCCTTTGTGCACTTGTAGCCATGGTTGGAATGTACATCAGTTAGACATTAAAACTGCATTTTTGAATGGTGACTTGCATGAAGAAGTGTATGTTCTTCAACCCCACGGCTTTGTGCAAAAAGGGCATGAAAACTAGGTGTGGAGGTTAAAGAAGTCATTATATGGTTTAAAGCAAGCACCACGTGCTTGGTATGAGAAGATACATGCCTATCTGGTTGCACATGGTTTTGAGAACAGTCCAACTAAAAGCACCTTATATGTTAAGCATGCTAATGATGTGCTTCTGATCATCCTTTTCTATGTTGACGACATGCTGCTCACTGGTCCTATTGAGAAGCATATGCTGATTTTAAAACTGATTTGCATGCCTCATTTGAGATGTCTGATTTGGGGCATTTGCATCACTATTTGGGCATTCAGTTTATGCAAGTTGATGGTGGAATGGATTTGTGTCAAACGAAATATATTGACACATTATTGCAGTGTTTTGGCCTTGAAGACTGTAAGCCTATTGCCACTCCTATGGAGACAGGTTTACGATTGAGTCTTCATGATGCTGGAGATGCATTTGATGCTGTTCTCTATCAGCAGGCTGTTGGATGCTTGATTTACTTATGCATTACTCGGCCAGATATTCAGTTTGTTGTCTCACAGATGAGCAGATTTATGCATTGCCCAGGAGTCAAGCATTGGCGGGCGGTTAAGCGCATCTTTCGCTACTTGAGTGGTACTCGGCTACTTGGGTTGTTTTATCCCAAGAGGGCATCACTACCGCCAGATTTGCATGCTTTTTCTGACTCAGATTGGGCGGGTTGCTATGACACTCATGTGTCCACCATTGGTTTTTGCTTCATGCTTGGTAGCTCATGTATATCTTGGTTGAGCAAGAAGCAGCCTATTGTGGCCACTTCCAGTTGTGAGGGTGAGTATAGGGCAACTTTCACAGCGATTGTTGAGTGTGTGTGGCTCAGATGCCTTATGGCATATTTGGGTGTTGGCCAGTCTTCTGCCACCACCATCATCACTAACAGTCAGACCGCATTGGCAGTTGCGAGGAACCCTGTGTTCCATGCTCGCACTAAGCACATTGAGATGCATTATCAGTTACCTCAGACTATGTGTTCATGAGAGTGAATATCTAAAGATCTTGGAAACTGCTCACCAGGGTGTAGCAGGAGGACACTTTGGTCCAGATAGGGTGATCAAAGCAATTCTATTTGCAGGATTTTGGTGGCCCACCCTTCACATGGATGCACATACCTATGTGAAGAGGTGTGAGATTTGTCAGCAAACCCAGTATCCTATACGCAAAGATGAGATGCCGCTGAAGCCTATGATGGGCGGACGTGCATTCTCTAAGTGGGAATAGACTTTGTAGGTCCTATTAATCCCCCAGCTAAGGGCTCACATGCTGAATATATCATCGTGGCCACAGACTATCTAACCAAGTGGGTAGAAGTGAAAGCTACTACAAAAAATGATGCTCAAACAACAGCAAAGTTCTTATTTGAAAATGTGTTCACAAGGTACGGATTGCCAATAGAGTTGGTGAGTGATAGAGGCACACACTTCTTGAATGAAGTCATAGAAAACCTTCTCCAAGAATTCTTGGTAGTACATAAGAAGTCTGCCCCCTATCACCCTCAAGCTAATGGCCAGGCTGAGAGTACAAATAAGATCTTATGCAATGTACTGACGAAATTAGTGAACAATAAACGCTCTGACACCATGATGTTTGGGCATACCAAGTGGCCTATAAAATGGTACTCCAAGCCACACCCTTTCAGATGGTGTTCGGTCAGAATGCGGTGCTACCCTTGGACTTTTTGATACCTACATTGAAGGTAGCACAAGAGCATGACTGGACAGGCCATGAACTCTCCTCTCGAATTTTTGATCTTGAACGTCTAGGCGAGACACGATTGAGAGCTGCAGCAGGAATCTATGCAGCGAAGAAGAGGCAAAAGGCATATTTTGATACACATGTGAAGGATAAAGGCTTGAAAGCAGGAGACCTAGTCCTAGTCTACACATTGAAGCAGCATGCACGAAAATTAGAGAAAAGAGGCTATGGACCTATGATCATAAATAGAATTTCAACTAGTGGGGCAGTACAACTAGCCACTTTGGAAGGCGATATTCTCCCTAGCTACATAAGCGGATGTAGAGTCAAGTTATACCAAGAACCCCTGACTGAAGAGATGTTAAATCGGCTCAACACGGCCAAGAAACGTAAAGAGGAGGAAAAACGAATTCGAGAAGAAGCACAAGCAGAGGCCTTAGAGCGCATCCGACAAATGAAATTGAGGAGGCAAGGGAGAGATCAGCCTATGATTGACACTCAAGAGTCTCCAGGCTATCACATGGCCATGTGCGAGGCTTCAGGTGAACGTACCCATAAGATAGTGGATCGGCGACCTTTTGTAACCCTAGAAATAGGACAAAGATACAGCACAACAAGCGTGAGAGCTTTAATTGATTCAGGAGTAGCCACTAGTGCAGTTCGGCTTTCTTATTGCGAGCAGCTGCAATTGGAGGTAAAACCCCTAGAGGCATATCTGATAGGATTAGGAGGTGTTGAAACCCCTTGCATGGGAGAGGTGGATCTACCCCTCTACATTCAGGAGGTACTAATGCCAGTAAGAGTGCTAGTATGTGAAGACGAGGATCTTACTGAGCCTCTTGTCTTAGGCCAAGACTGGATCTATGATCACGCAGTCAACCTCAACCTAAGAAGTGGACTTCTTCAGGCTTGGGTAGGCCAAAGCCGTCTTACGATTGAATTAGAAAATCAAGCACTCAAACCAATAGAACAGGCACCAACTCCTGGTCCCTCCAGGAATCCACATAAAGATAATGTTGCTCTTTTTGTCCAAACTTCTATGGTGCAGAGGATTGTCAATCTTACCAAAGGTACAGGAGTCAATGAGGAGTTCGCAGCGGGGTCAAAGGAGATTCTAAACATGAAGACCAAACACTATACAACACGAAGGAGGCCATTGATCAAGAAGCAGGAGCGCCAACTAGTGCAACACGGAGTACCTCATGGTGCGAAGCAGATCTGGATACGCAAGGATGGAAAACCCACAACTCTAATAGCAGACTCTCGAGGAGGCCACAAACAAGCCACACCATCACGGACACAAGTGAAGGAGTCCCCTAGACAACCTCCTAGGCACACCACGTCTATTTGGGTCCCTAAGCGGTCAATGAAGGCTAGCCCCAATGCTAGACACATATGGGTGCCCAAGGCCTGTTTACGAGCCCAAATAGCTCCAACTCTAGTTATTGGCATAATTCAACACTCACACGTCCTCTCGACTAACAACGCAGGAACTCTACCTAAAGACCACCCTAACCCACACTCAACCAAATCAAGAAATGTCTGGAAATGGGTGCCCAAAAGGCCCCAACTCCATCACACTCTAGTTCATAAATCTCTACCTGTCTTTAGCTCTAAGAGCTACGAACCCTCTAGCAAAGTTTGGAGACTTAAACCATGTATCAAACCCTAGACCCAATTTTTGTAAATCCATCCTCTCTGACATAGGTGCATTCTGAGTCCATTGCATAACCAAAGTAGGCATCTAGGATTCCCATTCCGGATCCCCCAAGTGGCCTAACAGAAAGAGTAAAGGGGCATTCTCGTTGGTTCAATGAGATGCCAGGGGATTTGGGAGACGCAGATCATATCTGGGAATCCAAGATGGAATGTGGAGGAGTGTGGTGGACCTTTCAGTTCTTCTCACGAGAATTTGAAGCATTGCAAAATGCAGCTCCTCTTCAGGATATTTGGCAGAAAGCGGGATTGCAAGATTACTTTAGTGTAGCCTTGCCTAGACCGGATTTTCTTAGGTGCTACTACTTGATAGCCACACTGAAGCTGACAGGGGGATAAAGACAGAAGTATTCAAATCAGGCTTCAAGGAGCATGCAACAAACATTTGCTAAAGCATCTAAGTGGGCCCAAGCGAAACATCTAGTTTTTCCACACCCCATACCTGTGACTCAGCAAAAGGTTGAGCAGTTAGCAAAGCCTATAGCAGAACTGGTAGAACCTAAGCAAGTCACGTCATTGGACATCTTACAGGAATTTCCCAATCCTAGTGTAGCGTGGGAGATTTTAGCAAAGGCACCAATCACTATTCCATTAGGAGAGTTATTAAATTTGGTCCTTGGTATTCGACAACAGTTTCAGTAGCAAGTTGACCCAAGTCCGACTCGAGCACCAGCCATGGCTACTATAACCCGAAGTCTGATTCTATAGTACAGATCATGCAATCCGCTAATCCCCATATGGTTTAAAAATCATAAAATCACCCAGATACTTATTGATGGTGGTTCTGGTGTTAACATAGCCACTATGCAATATGTAAGAAATTAGGTTGGAATCATATAGAATTCGTTAATTTTTTCGTAAGAATGGCTGACTAGTCAAGAGTCTGCACAGTGGGTTTAGTGTGCAATATTCATATCACATTGTAGGGGGAGTGTTTAAAATGGCTTTTGTCATCCTGGAACTCCCAAGATCTAGTCTTGATTACAACCTTTTGTTTGGTCGACCTTGGCTAAAGTAGGCCAAAGTCCTTCAAGATTGGTCATCGCATGAACTCGTCTTTAAATGCAATCATTGCAAATATGTTGTCCCTTTGGATGCCATTAAACCGTGTGAAATTCATGCATGACCTTATGTAGCTAAAACTATCCATATGTTTGATGGACTATCAGATGATGAAGAAAAGGCTTTTCTTATTGCCTACAATGACTTACTATCTCTTGAGATAGTAGATTTACAATAGGTGCCAGACCAATGGTCTCCGACAAGCTGTACGATACAACCTTTTGTGGATGAATTTGTAGATGAAGCCCTAAAGTTAGTGGACACTATGGATTTTCAACACCCCTTTCAATCTAAGAGTGATCCTACCACCACACGACAATTCTATGTATCGAAAGATCAGCTAGTGACAAGTCACTTGGGGGATGAGACTAACCCATGACCTATTAAAATAAAAGCTAGTCTATTAAAGGAATTTACATATATGTTTGCATGGGACTATCGGGATATGAAAGGCCTAGACCCCAGAATTTATCAGCCCTAGGTTGTATTCAAATCGGATGCTCGTCCCGTAAAGCAATAAGTCACCAGATGAATCCCTATTATGCTCAGCAAGTTAAAGAGGAGATAGATAGATTACTTTGTGTTGGATTCATCATCCCAGTAGAGCACACTGAGTGGATTTCACCGATTGTTATTGTACCCAAAAAAAATAAGCAGCTTCACATATGTATAGATTAGAGGAAATTGAATGTAGCCACTATCCCTGATCCATTTCCATTACCGTTCTTAGACAGCATGTTAGATGATGTAGCTGGAAGAGAAATGTAGTGGTTTTAGCGTGGTTTATTTTGGATCCTAAAACCACACAAAAATGTCTAGGCATCTCCAAAAGGTATCAATGTTGGTCATATCAATATGCACAAAGGCATTTGTGTCATCCTCAAAAAGTCTCATGATCATCTCGCCATGACTGACAGGGAGCATGAGACCCTGAATATGGCCTAACTCCATATGTTACTTCACTAGACAACTGAGCCCCTCCGTAGCAATAGCAAAAGGTAGAGGGGCTAAAGGGCATCCTTGCCTAATAGAGCATTGTAGTCTAATAGTCTTCGACAATTGGCCATTGATATTTATTTGTGCCGATGTGTTTCCCATCAGGGTAGAGATCATCTTAGTAAATTTTTTACTACAACCAAGGTCTTTGAGGGATTGGAGAATGACGTCCCATTCATGCCTATCATATGCTTTGTCAAAGTTAATCTTATGGAAGATAACATCTTGAGGAGACTCTTTAGCCATTGATATTTATTTGTGCCAATGTGTTTCCCAACAGGGTAGAGATCATCTTAGTAAATTTTTTACTACAACCAAGGTCTTTGAGGGATTGGAGAATGACGTCCCATTCATGCCTATCATATGCTTTGTCAAAGTCAATCTTATGGAAGATAACATCTTGAGGAGACTCTTTAGCAAACTCAATACCTTCCCAAATATCAATAATCGCTTCGAGGATGGACCCACCCTTGATGAAACCCTTTTGGTCCTCATTTAACCAACTATGTGAGTGATAAGAGATTCGGTTGGCAATAACTTTCGCAAGGATCTTGTATCCCATTTGTAGCATTGTGATCGGGCTTCGATTCTCAATCCTATTTTTGTTTCCTTTTTTACGAATAAGTTTGATGATGACTTTGTTTAGACATTTGGGCAGTGCACCAAAGGACAAAGCCTCTTGCCATACCAAGTGGAGTGGAGTGGCCACCACCTATCTGAAGGCCTTGAAAAACACATTGATAAGGCTGTCAGGACCCGGGCTTTTCCCATTAGGAAGCGCGTCGATGACTTCTAGAATTTTAGTGTCGAAGATGGGAGCTTTAAGCAGAGTTTTCAAATTATGTGGGATTCTTGTTGATTTAATTCTAGAAATGGTCACCATGCAATCACGCTTGTGGGTAGAAAGAGGTGTCAAACCCTGAGGAGTTGGAAAAGATGGTTGACAATCACTGAGCTATTTTAGGTTTGTTGGTGTTACCAACCCACCACTCTTTAAAGTATACCTGTAGATTTCTCCTTTGAATTTCTTCCTCCTATCTCAGCAAGCGTCTGATTTTACATAGCCCCATCTACTATTGAGAGTTGCCTTTGTTCACTTCCTCCTCAAGATGCCTCAGTCGTTGATAGATCTTCTCTCTTTGCATGCGAAGAACATTTTGTAGTGTCTTCTAGGTCGTGACCAAGATATGAGGTGTCTTCATAATCACAATCCTCCAACTTTTGGGCGTTGATGAGAGGTTGGCGAAGGCTAAATTCCAAGCCTTAGTAGTCTCCTGTTGGACAGAGGGGAAGGAGAAAGAAGTCAAGCTAGCATGAAACCACGATACTCTCTTGAGCTTGTTGAAAGGCTTGAAGGTGAGAATAATTGGGTAGTGTTCCAAGATGGTAAGGTCAAAATGTTGGGATATGGAGGGTTGGCCCCACTTGCAGATTAAGTCCCATGAAATGTAGCTTCTATTAAGCCTCAATTTTAATAGTCTTCTCTTTAACCTCCACAAGATCTAGGTGAAGTTTGATTTTATCCCAAGCATCTTTTTCTTGACCATCTATGATTCTCCCTCTACTTCCCTAGTGGTCCAAAGGATCCTCCACCATGTTGAAATCCCCACAAAGCACAATGTTGTGGGAAAGAGAGACCAAAGAGCCACACGTGGAAATCCTTGTCTCCTAGTTGGGAGCATACATGGAAACAATGGAGAAATGCAAGGGGTCTCTAAAGGACGAAGCAATTGAAGAATGATTTTGTATTCAAGGGTGTTGAAAAGACTATCAAACAAGATGTTGTTAATTCTAATAGTTTCCCCACCAACCCCCCTAAGGTGAGTAATGGAAATCCAAACCTGAGTCAAAGAAATATGTTTTAGTCTTTTATGAAGGTCCTCACCATCAATTTTGGTCTTTTGAATACAAATGAAGTTCGGGTTTAGGCTATTATCCCAAAACCATTGGCCAATAATAGCTGCTCTTGAGGGGTCAGACAGTCCCCTCACATTTAGCAATATGAAACTCATTATCCAAGGTTAGTTTCTTCGTGGGGAGGAACCATGTCCCTTTTGTTCTTGTTTTTCTCTTTTCTTTGAACTAGAGGCATCTGGACAAAGGATCTTTCCCTTGAGGGGGCTCTTCCATAGAATCTCCAACGGTTGCTTCCCTTTATGGGATGTCTTCTTCGAAAATGAACACGAAACAATCCAATCATTGATATGAATCTGTTTAGATTGATTCCATCCAATGCTTTTGTCATCATATCCACACATTATTGATGAGTTCACACATAAGATAATTCATCTCCCTACTTGTAATCTTTTCCGTGACATAATGATGATGCACTTGTTGCAAGAATCTTAATTCACGTGCACATAGAGGATACAGTACTAAGAACACACAAAAAATAGATATGTGAATAGATGAAACAATACACAAGATTGGGTGAAATCTCCTCCCATGCACTCAATTTCGGTAGGTCCACAGAGTGCATGTATTTATAGGATTTTTCCATTATCTCAAAAATAGTGGTTATAATGAGGGCTGCTTCGAAAACCAAGCCTGAAAGTAAAAAAGGTGCTCTCTTTTATGAAGGGCCTTTGCTTTTATCAACATAAATCGAGATCTCCAATGATCCTTATCCTAACCCTTATTTTTACTACTTTTTATAGAAAGAACCCTCTGCGTGGGTCATTATTTACAAACTATATATAAAATATAAGTCCTATTATTTGTATCCAGAAACATCCAAAATGTCCATCCATCCTCATTCACGCCCTCACAAACCATCAGCTGCTATATCAAAACACCAAAACACATTAATAACTTAATAAATCTCACTTCAATAATTCCTTGTTCAACACATTCCATAATTGAATAACATCACTTCTATATGTTAGTCCGGGCATGACAGATTGGGTTAACAGTAAGATGCAATGGATCGATATTATCCCCAAAGATATGAGGAGTAGATGATTTAAGACCTAAACTAGAGTATAGGGTCTTAATCCACTTTGCTTCCTGAGCTGCATTTGCAAGTCCTCTATATCGAGGCTCAACTGATGAGAGTGAAAAAGTGGGTTGCTTCTTTGAGGACCATGAGATGGGCTTTCTACCTGCAAAGGTGAGGTATCCCGATGTGCTTCTTCTATCAACTTTAGAGCCTTCCCAATCTGCATCAGAGAATATCTTGATGTCTATATCAGATATGTAAGGATAGTACAAACCTCCATTAATAGTTCCCTTTTGATATTTGAGGATCCTTTTTGGTGCTTCTGTGTGAGGTTTCCTTGGAGTATGCATGAACTCGCTTGGGACACTTAATCCATACAAAATACCCACTCTAGTTAGTGTAGCATAATTCAAACTACCAATTAGACTCTAATCGCTAGTTACATCCTCAGTTTGCTCACCTTCATGAGTGCTTAATTTCAACTTCATCTCCGTAGGAGTTCTTCCAACCTTTGAGTTCTCCATTTTGAATTTGAGAAGCATGTCTTTGACATACTTCCTTTACATATTTCTTTTTGTATATACTACTTCCAATCCTAGGAAGTATATGAGTAGGCCTAGATCCCTGATTTTGAACTCTTTCATTTGAAGCTTGATCTTCTTAATTTCTTCAATAGCCTTACCTATAATCATAATATCATCAACATATACATATATATATCTAACATTTTATTGCCTCCTCTTAATGAAGAGGGAAGGATGTGCTTTGCTCACATTGAATCCCTTATCCTCTAAATAAATAACTAGTTTGTGATTCCAAACTCGAGGGGCTTGCTTCAAGCCATAGAAAGAATTTCTTCACCTGCATACGTATTCAAGACATGAAAAATCATAAAAACCAAAAGGTTGAGCCATGTATACCTCCTGATATATCCATCCATTTGGAAAAACATTTTTTACATCCATTTGGTAAATCTTCTAATTCTTAAAAGATGCAACATTCATAAAAACTCTGATGAATGGCATCTTATCAGTAGGTGAAAAAGTTTCTTCATAATCAATACCTTTTGTTTTTGCATATCCTTTGTCCACTAGTCTTGATTTTTACCTCTTAATAGATCCATCATAACTTTTCTTTACCTTGTATATCCACCTTGACCCTATAAACTTCATAGATGGAATCTTGGGCACCAATTCCCAAGTTTTATTTTCTTGTAAAGCATCTATATATTCCTCCATGGCATTCATCTATTCAAGCTTCTTCCTTGGTTCCTCATATGATGAGGGTTCCATAATATGAGTCATATGCTATACATATAGAATGTTTATTAACTAATGAATTATCATAGTCATACCTTTCAAGCTTTCGCTTCTCTCTAGTTGACCTCCTAATTGACTGTTGAGAGGATTTTGCCACATCCCTCAAGTCCTTCACTTTGGCTTTGGTGTTAGAGTTCTAAGAGTTGACTTCTCTTCTTGTAGTCTTTTGATTATCTTCTAAATCACTTGATGCTTCAAGTGTGAGCTCATTTCTCTTTGATAAGGTTGGAAAGTCCTCCTCTAGGTCATAAGGTAGTTTGATCCTCCTGTAATCATCTTCAAACTATGACGTGTTTTCATCAAACACAACATCTCTACTCACAATGAAACCTTTGTTGCTTGGAATGTACAACGTATAGACTGTTTGGATTAAGGATATAGCCAATGAAGATGCATTACTCTACCTTTTTTATCCTTGCTTTTATTCTGATATGTATAGAGAGTAGATTCTTTATAAGCTTTGCTTCATGTGTGAACAATTTTCCCATGAGTGTGTTGAAGTTAGGAACTTGCATCTCCATGTCTGCCTTGATACCATTGATAACTTGCCTTAATATTTGTTCTTCCTCATCAATGACTTCTCCAATGCTTCCAAGGTGGTCTAAAATGTTCTTCATCTTGGTGACAAAATTAGTCACACTTTTCTTGGTGATTGCCTTGGTGATTGATGAGAACAATGCTCTAAGATAATTCCATGTTTCTTCTGACATCTTGCAATTCCTAATGTGTGGAAGTAAAAAAATTAGAGATAAATTTGAGACTGTACGACCTTGCCAAAGCATCCTTTGAACACCATGCATTTATCCTTTGCTACTCCTCTTGTGTTGGTTGGCCTTTGCTTCTAAGTATTGGCATCATCTCATCTCTAGATATATATACCATAGAGATTCCTTCCTTGTAGGTAATCCTCCATTCTAAGTGACCATGCTCAGTAATTACCTCAATCTAATTTGTCGATAGATTAGGGGAATCCATCACCCATGATGCTTAATTGCTCTGATACCACTGTGAAGTTGTGATGAGATATATGTAGAGATGAGCTTGGTTTTGCAACAAACTTGCTCTACACTAGCCAATATGACTTCAATGATGCTTAGTGTACTTCCTTTGCTTTCAAGATTGCATAAAGAGTCACCAAGGCCTTTGGAAAATCACCGCCAATTGATTGCATCAAAACATATGACTTGCACTTCCCAAGATTTGAAGAAACCTTCTATTTTGGGAAGTGAAGATCACAAAAAAATGCTCACAACTCACAACCTCATATGAATTGAGTAGAGAGCTTTTGCACACATATAATTGAAGCACATATCCAACTACCATAAGATGTTTGATGAGTTTATCTAAACTATACAAAGAGAAATGAGTTTATCAAGTCTGGGGGTTACCTTGCCATTTCAAGAGCAAGATGAAGTGCAAACACAATCAACTTCAAACATTCATAAATCAAAATATATGATGGTGAGACTTTGTAAGTAGATAAATGCCACTCCTATGTAATTGATCCAAGTGAAATTTTTGAAATTGAATACTCACATGCAAATAAATAGATAAAAAAAGTTCACTATGTACCTCAAGATACTAAGGCTGCACATAGAGAGTAAGTAATCAAGATGTATGAATCACAATGTGAATTGAAATTGCACACGTGATACAAGTGAACTATGGAGGACTACTCATACCTAAAGTGAGCTCAATGTATGATTAAGGATTCAGCTCAATCTCTTTGGAATAGACTTCATATCCCATGACTAAGAAGTAGTTGTATTTATACATGAATAACTGAACCATCTTTTGGAAAGGAAGAACGCTGCATTTTGCCCAAAATACAGCCTTCACAAACATGTTTTCCAGGTGCCTCAAGTTTGGGCAAAGAGGACACCATTTCAGATTTCTGCAGGCGTAACAAACTAGCAAAATTCAGATGACCAAATCGTGCATGCCAAAGCTTTGCATCTGACATAGCCTGAGAATCATGAACTGCACATGCCGAATCATTCACAGATCTTTCATAGTCTATGAGCTTATACAGCCCACAACATAAAATGCCAGAAGCAATAATCACATCGCCATTTGAGAGATCATGGACTGTACACCTGTCATCAACGAATTTCACAACCAAGCCAATCTTGGCTAATGCAGAAACTGATAACAGGTTCTTTTTGATCCCTGGCACAAATAAAGCATCTGACAAAGTGAAAGAACTACCATCAGCAGTAGTCAGAATGATCTTACCAACTCCCATAACAGGATAAGAGGAGTTATTGGCGCATGTGACAGTATTCCCTGTAGGGGCAGGCTCGAGTGAAGAGAAGAAACTGCGCTGCGAGGTAATATGTTTGGTCGCCCCACTGTCAAAGTACCAAACATCTGAGTCTACTGCAGACATGCACTGATCATGAGAAGATGGGTCAAAACTGCAAACAGTAGTAAACGCCCATTCTTCTTCCTGCACAAGATTTGCAGACTCTGTTTTTGGTGTAGAGGCCTCTGCAACAACCATTCCAGCCTCTTTCTTCTTTGTCTCTTTAGCAGCCAGTTTTGGACAGTTCTTTATAATATGATCATTTCCTTTACAGTACTTGCAGAACAATTTGTGCTTTTCTGATTTATTTTCATCTTTATCCTGGTTCTTCGATTGTGCAGCATTTGCAGATTTCTGCTTACTAGTAGAAGAGCTCCATTTTCCTTTGCCCTTCTGACTAGCCAGGAAAGCTTGATCTGCAACACGCATAATGGACTTGTTCTGCCTGGAATAATCTTCCTGCAACAGAACAGAGACTAATTCCTCAAATGACAAGGCATTCGGATTGCCTTTCATCATCAACCGAAGAGTAGAGGCAAAACTCTGATATGAATCAGGAAGACCATTCAGAACGGTCTGCACAAGTGAGTTATCTGGTATAACCTCATCAGCAGAAATCAATTGTTCCTTCAGGTCTTTGATCTTTGTAAGAAAACTGTCCATAGAATCACCTTCATTCATGTGCTCACTCTCCAACTGTTTTCGGAGGTAAGCAACACGAGCCTCATTCCTAGCCTGGTACAAAGTGGTAAGTGTATCCCAAGCATCCTTTGCTGTTCTGCAAGAGCGAATGTGAGGAATAATGGCACGTTTGACAGACAAGGCTATCAATGCATGTGCCTGGGCATCTCTGCCATCCCAACGAATCTGCTCTGCAGTAGGTGCAACAGAAACAGCAGCACGAACAGGAATCTGTGGAATATCATCTTCGACACCATCTTCATCAGCTCCAACACCTGTATTTGCAGTACCTGTCGTTACAGGTGTAACAGGACGTCTTTCAACACCCTGCACAATGTTCCACAATCCTTTTGCAACCAGTACATGTCGCATCATATAAGCCCATAATGGGTAGTTGGTACCATCCAACTTATCCTCAACAGCCAACATACGGAATACATCACTGCTTTCAGCCATGGCCGGTGACTAAAATACCTTGATGCAGAAAATTGACTGTATCTCAAAAAGTTGAACAGAATTGCCCAGACGAGTTCTGCTAGACCTGTAGCAGACTTCGAGACGCTTAAACTGGCGAATAGAAACTGGTATATACCTTTGGCACAAAAGGACGAAATAGCCTGCACAAGCGCTGCGATAGTGCGTTTAGAGGCCGAAATGAGCTCAGATCGCGATTTCGGCACCACAAAGCGAAGCAGTTTTGATCTCGAAAACACCCTGAGTATGCTCACCAAATTTCATGCGAATCTGAGACTGCAAACGGAGGAGTGTCGACGGCGCCCTAGAAGAAGCGACGACCTGCTCTGATACCAATTGTTGGAGATAGACATCTGTGGAAGCACGCGAACAGCACAAGGAAGAAGAAGAAGCTTGGAGCACAACACACAAGACTGAATGTATTACTAGAGAATGTACAAAGATAAGTAGCCCATTAGGGCAATAGGCGTATATACAAGCCGGGGGAAAAAAACCTCCTAAAGAGGGAAAAAAGTGCCCCGACGGTCCTAGAGTGTTCACACACATCACTACCTAAATATATCAACAAATCCTTAGCCAAAAACTATCCAAAAAATAATGATTTTTTTCTCTTTTGTTTATTCAAAAAATCGTGATTTTCTCCAAAATTGGATTGCAAAAAGTCATTATTTTTTCAAAAGTTGCCTTCCAAAAAGTCATGATTTTTATCCAATTCACCTCGCAAAAAGTCACGATGTTTTGTCCAAAGATTATGCAAAAAGTCATGATTTTCTAAGAATTTTGGTGAGAACTATGAAATCAAGCACCAACACCTCTGTGTCGTGTAGAGGGTCATGAAAACGAGAGAAACAAACACAAACACTTTGTCTCTCTCTCTCTCTCACAACCATGAATGAAAAATGAGGTGAAAATAGTGAATATAAAATAAAAAACAAAACATTTATGCAAAGATGAAGATGGGAAAAGATGACGATGATGATGCTAGAGAAAAAAGAAACCTGAATCTTAACAGAAAATGACTATTTTTACCTTCTAAAATCATGAATCTATGATCTTATCATCACAATGCTCATCCTTGAGCAACACTCCCTGATAATAGTGCCAAAATTTGATGTAGCCCAAGTGTGGGCACCACCTCCTTTACTTTTCAATCCATGGAGACATGAGGAGGATATGAAGATCATGAGCAAGTGTGGCAAGCAAATGTGAGTGACAAGCACATACATGCACACACACACACACACAAGGCAAGACAATATAGATAGGAACAATGGAAGGTTTGATTCTCAATAACTCGATTACACTCTTCAAGAAGCTCTCTCTCTAACTTGCTAACCTAAAAAGTGCTAACCTCAAAAATGAGCTCTCTATCTCTTTTTATAGTTTTTCACTAGCTTTGGCCCTATCCAATCCATGGCTTATTTGAGCATTCAAATGGAGTCAAGAAAGCATGAAAATTGGTATGTAGATACTTCTAGTACTCCTCAAGCTAGAGAACTCCTTGCCTTGAACAAAATGGAGTTTAAAATATGTGAAATGATATTTACAAAGGTTTTTAGCGATCAAAATCATTGTTTTTATAGGGGCTTCTTACGAAAATTTGACATATACTTCTTGGAGCTCCCTACATGCTCCCTCTTATTGTATGACCACTTCTTTGATGCGTTCCCACACCTTGTGCTTGATCTTGATTTCCAAAAAACTCCCATGGATATGAACTTGAAATTAAGTGCTCATGAAGGTGAGGAAATTGAGGATGTAACTAGCTGTCAGAGTCTAGTTGGTAGTTTGAATTATGTTACACTAACTAGAGTGGACATTTGCTATGGACTAAGTGTCATAAGCCACTTCATGCATACTCCAAGAAGGTCTCACATGGAAGTAGCCAAGAGGATCCTCAAATATCTAAAGGGAGCTATCAATGAAGGTTTGTACTCTCCATACAAATTTGATATAGACATCAAGATTTTCTCTAATGCATATTGGGAAGGATCTAAAGATGATAGAAGAAGCACATCTAGTAACCTCACCCTTGTAGGTACAAAGTTCATTTCATGGTCCTCAAAGAAGTAACCCACTATTGCACTTTCATAAAATGAGTCTAAATATAGAGGACTTGCAAATGAAACTCAAGAAGCAATGTCAATTAAGACCCTATACTCTGTTTTAGGTCTTAAAACACCTACTCCTCATATCTTTGGGGATAATATAAGTTCGTTGCATCTTGTTGCTAACCAAATCTATCATGCAAGACTAAACACATAGAAGTGCATTATCATTATGTCAGGGAAAATATTACAATTAAGGAGATTCATTTATCTTATGTGTCAACTCATCAATAATGTGCAGATATGATGACAAAGGAATTGGATGAAATCAAGTTAAACAGATTCAAATCAATGATTGGATTGCAAGAGATTTTGAAGTATTGAAGACTCAAGCTTCTTAGGCTTGAGGGGGAGCTGTTGGTGCAATAAGCAAGCCTATGAGCTTTGCCTTATCTCATGTACTACCCTCATAATTTATCTCACATAGATATGGTCATGTGAATACAGTTTGGTAAAACTCACAAGATGAAACTTATGTACTTATTATGGGGTGTGTGGAGAAGTGGAAGAGACACACAAGAAGCACACACAAGGAGCACAAATGCACCAAGACACACGGAGAAGACGTATGGTTGGAATAGCTCTCTCTATTGACTATGAACTCAACTAAAGTAAGAACTGAATAATATCCCTAAGTACAAAGTACCACCACATATGAGTGAATCATGTATGTGGTAACATGGGGAAAAAGACCTCTAGCCATCACTATAGTAAAAAGTGCCCATGTATAGGGAAAAGGTTCACATCAAAGCTACTCGAGGAACACATATGTGTAACAAACCCCCCTGGAGCGAATGATGTGAACACAAATAGGGAGTGACAGATCAGCCCCCACAAGGTAATAAGCCTAAAGCTTTGCAAAAAGCTTCAAACTTTTCCTGTGGAAGCGCTTTGGTGAATATGTCTACCACATTAGCTTGTGTTGGCACATATACCAAATCAATATCTCCTGCATGAAGGTGCTCTCTCACATAGTGATAATGCACCTCAATATGTTTGGTCCGTGCATGAAGCACTGGGTTTCGTGCAACAACCAATGCACTCTAACTATCAATGAGAATATGAATAACAACATCAATCTTCATGCAAAGATCCATCAATAGGCATCTCAGCCATATACACTCCACTGTAGTTGTGAAAACTGCCCTATACTCAGCTTCACAACTTGATGTCACCACTGTAGGTTGCTTCTTACTCAACCAAGATATGCATCAGTCTCCAAGGAAAAAGCAATTACCACTAGTGGACACGTGAGTATCATAACAACCAGCCCAATCACTATCTATAAAAGCATGCAAGCATGATTCAATATCTCTACCATAAAAGAGACCTAAGCTCAAAGTGCCTCTAAGATATCTAAACACACGTTTCACCACTTGCCAATTCTTAGTGCCAGGGCTATACATGAATGGACTACAACTGGGAAACTGCATATTTTATATCTGGCCTTATGTTGCATGCATGTATAAGGCATCCCATAGCTTGCTGATAAAGAGAAGTGTCAAATGCATCATTGGAATCCTCAACTGAGAACCTAAATCCTATCTCAAGTGGTGTGTAAACTAGCTTGCAATCCTCAAAGTCAAAATGTTGAAGTAGTTTTTCCACATACTTTGCTTGATGCATAACAATTCCCCCCTCAACGGATACAAACTGGATGCCAAGATAGTAGCTCAAAAGACCAAGATAAAAGACATCAAAAGTATGCTGCAAATCAGCTATAAGAATGTCAAGTTTTGTAGTGCATGACCCAATCAAGATTATGTCATCAACATAAAGAACAAGCACTCTAAGATCAGTCCCATCTTTGCGTACATAGAGTGTGCTTTCAATTGAACTACATGTGAAGTTAAGAGCAACCAAGTGCTTATGTATTTTGTCATACCATGCACGTGGAGCTTGCTTGAGACCATACAAGGCTTTATGCAAGCAACAAACCATATGCTCTTGCCCTTTCATGGAAAATCCAGGAGGTTGCTTCACATAAACTTCTTCTTGCAAATCACCATTCAAGAAAACTCTCTTTATATCCAACTGATGTACTTTCCAACCTCAATGGGCAGCCAATGCAAACACGATATGAATGGTAGCCATGCATGAAGTAGGCGCAAAAGTTTCCTCATAGTCAATGCCATATTGTTGTGCATATCCTTTGGCAACCAATCTAGATTTGTAGCGATCAATGCTACCATATGAATTTCTCTTAATCTTGTAAACCCGCTTTGTATCAATGGCATTTTTTCCTTTTGGCAATTCACATAACTCCCAAGTACCATTCCTATGTATGGAATCCATTTTTTGATTGCATAGCACTCATCCATTGTGGATCATAACATGTATCTTCAAAAGTAAGTGGCTCTTCATTACATGTTGTTGCAATAAGAGAATAATCCACAAAATTACTTGATGCATGGTGAGAGCTTGATCTTGTTCTACCAAGTAAAGGTGCACTCAATTTGCTCTCCTGCAAAGTTTGTTTCAGCCACTTTGGCATACTTTCTGCACTCTTGAAAGACATGCATTCATTATGTAATACATCATCAACATCTATATCATGCGTGGGCTGAATTTCATGCTCATTTTCAGCCATATTTTGATGCAAATGTTTAGCCATATGGGGCTAGAAATTTCCAGCACTTTTGAAAATTTTTGGCTCAAATTTTTTTGCCATGTTTGACTGGAAATTCTTTGCATTTTCAACTCTATTTGGCTAGAATTTTTTAGCCCTTTGAGCCTCAGTTGGCTAGCCTACATGGACATAGTCAAGTGCATCATTTTGGAACAAAGGCATGAGTATATCAAACACATCTTGTGAGCTAACTGTTGGCTATTTTTTGCATTTAAGTAGAAGGAAAACTGAATTTTCAACAAATACCACATCTCGACTCACAATAATTATATTCCTCAATGGATGGTACAAATGATATCCCTTACTTTTTAGCACTATAACCAAGAAATATACATTTCTTTGCCTTGTCATCAAGTTTGTGACGTTGTTGCGATGGCACAAGAGCATATGCCAAACAACCAAACATGTGCATATGACTAACCGTAGGCTTATGTCCATACCAAGCCTCAAAAGGAGTGATGAATCTCAATGTTTTTGTAGGACAGTGATTCAACACATAGTTTGCACACATGACTGCTTCCATCCAAAACTTATCAAGAAGATGCTTTCCTTTAACCATACATCGTGCCATTTCAAGTCCCATTCTATTTTTAAATTCGACAACACCATTTTGTTGAGGTGTATATGGCACCATACAGTGGTGTGAGATACCTCTTTCATGAAGGAAAGCATTAAACTCATGTGACATTTATTCACCACTAGGATCTGTGCGTAGAGTCAAAAGCTTTTGTGAAGAAAAATTTTCATCCATAGCTAAAAATGCTTTGAAGCAAGAAAATACCTCATTATTTGCTTTCAAAGGATACACCCATGTATGGCGAGTAGCATCATAAATGAAGGTAACAAAATATACATGCTTCCCAAAAGATGAAGTCTTGATGGGACCACATACATCACTATGAACAAGCTGCAATTTTCTTGTAGTGTGTGTATGCCCATCTATTGGAAAAGAAGCACGATGCATTTTTCCAAGAATGCCACATGCATGCTTTTCAATGGACTCAAGTGTTGGCAAAAAAATAATCATATCCTTCTTTTGCAAGTAAATCAAACTATTGAAGTTTAAGTGACCAAAATGAGCATGCCAAAGCTGCATTTCAGCCATGCAAGAAGTATGAACAACTAAGGCATTCGAGGCAACCCTTTTGTATGCATCCATGCGATACAAACCATTAGATAATGTATCGAAAATCACGATAACATCACCATTGCTGAAATCATGTTGAAGAATGAAGTCCAAGATTTGTATAGAAAGATTTTAACCACATGATTTCTTGAGTTGCATTAGCCAAATCTCTATATTCGCCGTTAGTAGAAGCTAATGCCACTGTTGGTTGCTTCTTGGATGACCAAGAAATGAATTTTGAACCTACAAATGATACATACCTGGATGTGATTCTTCTATCATCTCTAGATCCGACCCAATCCACATTTGAGTAGGCCTTTAGCTCAATATCTGAAGTAAATGGATAAAAAAAACCTTCATCAATGGTCCCCTTTAGGTACTTGAGGACTCTCTTGGCCGCTTCCATATGTGGTCTTCTCGGCTTATGCATAAACTAACTCAATATGCTAACACTATAGCATATATCCACCCTTGTGAGTGTTGCATAGTTCAAACTTCCAACCAAGCTTTGATAGCTTGTGATGTCTTCAATTGGCTCTCCTTCATAAGGACTAATCTTATGATTTTGCTCCATAGGTGTACCTGCACACTTGGTGTTTTCCATCTTGAACTTGATGAGCATGTCATGCACATACTTCCTTTGTGTGATGTATATACATGAACTTGTGTAGATTAACTCCAATCCAAGAAAATAAGTGAGTGGTCCAATATCACTTATTTTGAACTCCTCCTTCATTTGATTCTTTACCTGTTTGATTCCTTCAAGATCATTCCCTGTGATAATAATATCATCAACAGACACACATAGATAGATCACTTCAGATCCATTCCTCTTTATGAACAAAGAGGTATCCGCCTTGCTAGATTTGAATCCTTGGTCCTGCAAATAAGTCACCAATCTGAAATTCCAAGCTCTTGGAGCTTGCTTCAATCCATACAAGTATTTCTTTAATTTGAATACATAGTTAGGATGATGTGCATCCTCATATCCACGAGGTTGTGCCATATACACTTCCTCAGAAATCCATCCATTTAAGAAAGTATTTTTTACATCAAGTTGATAGAGCTTCCAATTTCTAGATGTAGCAAGACTAATGAGAACCCTAATTGTAGGCATTTTTGCAACAGGAGAGAAAGTTTCCTCATAATCAATACCATGGGTTTGAGCAAACCCTTTAGCAACTTACCTTGCTTTATGTCTATTTATACTTCCATCTGGATTCCGCTTGATTTTGTATATCCATCGAGATCCAATTACCTTCATAGATGGCTTGTTAGGTACAAGCTCCCAAGTGTCATTCACCTTCAAGGCTTCCGTTTCTTCATCCATTGCATCTCTCCAAGATGTCTTGCTTTGTGCTTCTTCAAATGTGGTAGGTTCTTCATTGGTTGAATCCTTTGCAATGTAGATTGAGTGCTTGGTGACCAAAGAAGTATCATAACCATACCTCTCTGGTTTCTTCTTCTCCCTTGAAGACCTTCTAAGTGGTTGATGTGAGCTCTCGGGTCCATATGTAGCATCTTGCGTCTTTGCTTTACCTTTTCTCTTCCATAGCTTTAGTCTTTCCAAGTCTTCTAGGTCAATCTCTGAATCACTTTCTTCAATTTGCTTTGGCTTCTTTGGTTGAACTGATGGAAAATCTTCATCCAAGTCATAAGCTAGCTTCACTTTCCTATCATCATCAAACCATGATTTGTTCTCATCAAAAATTACATCTCTACTCACAGAAAATCCTTTATTGGTAGGATTGTACAATCTATATCCTTTTTGGTTTTGGTCATAACCAATAGATATGCACTTCTCTGCCTTGGGATCCAATTTCCCTCTTACTTGAGAAGGAATGTGAGCATAGGCTAAGCATCCAAAGATTTTACAATGCTCTAGACTAGGTCTTCTTCCATTCCATAGTTCATATGGAGTGGTTCGATCTAGTGACTTAGATGGAGGTCTATTTATGAGATATGTGGTTGTAGACACAACCTCTGCCCATAGGTAGTTTGGCAATCCCTTTTCATTGAGCATGGACCTTGCTGATTCAACAATAGCTCCGTTTCTCCTCTCTGCTACACCATTGAGTTTGGGTGTATACCTTGTAGTGACCTCCCTTTAAATGCCTCTTTCATGCAAGTAGGCATCAAATTTAGAAGAGAAGTATTGTCCTCACCATCTAATCTGAGTCTTTTCAAAGTCCTACCTATTTGGTTTTCAACAAGAGCAGCATACTTCTTAAAGCAATTAAAAAATTCATCCTTGTGCTTCATGAAAAACAGAATGGTCCACCTACTACAATCATCTATGAAAGACACATAATATCTTGAGCCTGATATAGATGGCTCCTTAGGATCCCACACATTTGTGTGCACTAGATCCAAAAGATTTTGGGCCTGATATAGATGGCTTCTTACTAGCATCCCACACATTTGTGTGCACATATCCCTTCCTATTGAAAGTTTGTCTATGAGCCTTGTCCAATTGACAAGCTTCACACTTAAAAATCATGTGTTGCCTTGTGATATTAGGCAAACCAAGTACACTTTGGTCCCTATAGATTTGTTTTAGTGTCCTCTCACCAATTTTAGCAAGCCTTTTGTGCCATATCTCCAACTCTATGAGAGTTTGAGATCCATAGCTAAATAAGGCTATGTTCTTTGTATCTTCCACTTCAAAAGTGAAAAGCCTTCCTATCTTTTCTCCTTTGGCAATCCTTCTAAAGCCTTGCCTTGGGTCTTTAACATATGCTCCAAATCAGATGAATCTAACCTATAATCCTTTTTCAACAATCTGCCCAACACTTATTAAATTTTTGGTAATTGTAGGGACATAGAAGACTTTGGTTAAGAGGTTCATATTCCCATCTGATATCTTCACATTGCCTATCCTCTCCACTGAGTGCTTTGTAACATCTCTTGTTTGCACTTCATGTTTGTTGTGAGGATCTTCCAAATCATAAAGTAAAGCCACATTTCTTGCTACACGATTTGAGCATCCCAAATCAATGTAAAAGATGTTATCATCATCCTTACCCTTCTTCACTGATAGATTCATAATCACTAATGAATCTTTTTTATTTTTTTCCTCTGCATAGTTATTGTAATCTCGTCTTCCTCTATGGCCAGTTTGATAGTTGTTGTTGTTGTAATTGTTGATGTAGTTGTTGTTGCAGCATCCATTGTATCTGCCTCTATTTGATCCATATCCACCTCTATTGAATCGTCGTCCTTTTGAGTTCCTCGGGTTCCTAAAACATTCTGATAAGCCACATATATTGAAAGGTTCAGATGATTGGAATCTCCCCCTCTCTTGCTTTCCACCTCTACCTCTTCCTTCAGCTCTTCCTCTACCTGCAAAGTTTGCTTGGAAAGAGCTAGCTTCATCTTCATTCTTCTTATTCTTTGACTTGTCCTCGACCTTAGCTTTATTAGAATATAAGGCAAAAGTTTGATTAGTGATGGTTGCCCTTTGTTCCTCATGGTTGGCATAGTTTCATCTCCAAATGTGTATCCAAATAGATTCCTCCCTTGATGATAAGCCTCCATCCTTAGAGACCATGCTGGGTAGTTTTTTATATCCAATTTGTCAATTCTTGATGGAAATCCATCTCCCATGTTGATTGACTATGTTCTCATACAACTGCAAAGAGAGATGGTGGATGCAATCCGAAGATGAGTTGGTGCTGCTACAACTAGCTTCACACAAGCCAACTAGGACTTCAAAGTTGGTTCGTAGACCCTTTGAGCTTCCCAAATCCACAAAAAAATCACCCAAGTGTTTTGGAACAAGTATCTCAAACGTTTGAGTTAAGACAGACTAGTTGCAAAATGACTAGCTCCCAAAACTTGCTATTTTTGTACATACACCTACTAGAAAAAATGAACATTGCTCTCAACCTAGTAGGAATTAGAAACCTTTATTTTGGAGATAGAAAAAAGATGTAGATAGCTTGCTAATCCAAGTTAAAACACTTCAATTGATCAACTAAGCACTGTGAACAAGATTTAGCGAAATCTGGAACAATCCCGTCATTTTCGAGCTCCATAGAGATTCGACCAGTGAGCTGAAAAACATAGATTTCTCACAAATCGTAAGTGCAATGATCATGAAATTTTGGGAGCATAAAGTAGATTCATAGAGAAATCCAATGAACTTTACAACTCTAAAAAGGTTACGTATAGTCCGAGATATGAACTTCTAAAATTACTATTCTGAGTGAGTATAGCAGAGAATAAAATAGAAAAGAAGTAAATGATGAATGTATAGATTCACATATAAATTACAACCACATTGGCAATGAGTACTTGCAGAATGGGAGTAGAATGATAGAGCTATGGAGTAAGCTCTTCAATCTCTACAAATGAACATGAAGTGGGCACAAATCAAGCTCTCTCATGGCGACTTCCTTCTTGCTCTTTTTATAGTTACTTTTGGAGGTAGTTTTGAATTTGAATTCAAATAACTTCACCTAAAAGTGATACTAAGAATTAGGAGATATTCTCTCAGCTGATGGATTCATGGTTTTAGGTAGTTAGAGCCACGAATTTCCTTTTTACATCATGGATGACTTATATCATTCTTTTTTTCACAATTATAAGAGATAAAATATACTCTTTTACAAGAGGTGTTCAAATGTCTACACATATGACTCCAAATGAACATAAATCAAATCATATCAAGCATGTAGGCTTGGGTAAAAATGCACCAAAAATATGCTTTGAAGCACCACTATCAAATAACCAATCCGAATCAGCCTCACTCAAAACCATACATTTAGAATGCAAAGATGCATCATAATGACATGTAACAACACATGCCCAAAAATCTTGAGTCATGTTAGCTTCATCATTCTTTGCATTTGCTGAATTTTCAGCAATAGACATGCCGGATTCCTTCTTCTTTTCATTGCATTTAGCAAGCTTTCTACACTCATCAATAGTATGACTAGCCTTTCAACAATATGTGCATCTCTTCTTCTTTTTCAAATCAGCATCATTAGTTGAATGAGTGGAAGAAGAAGGTTGAGGCTTTGGTTTTGATGAACCCAAAGCTGAACCATACTTGCTTTTCCCCTTTTCTGAGATAGCAAGTGCTTGCGTTCCCACAATAAAACCACTCCTATTCACTCTAGATTACTCTTCTTGCAAAACAAGAGACACAACCTCATCAAATGCATATATGATAGGATTCCCTTTTGCAACCAAACAGAGTGTAGTGGCAAAGCTTTAAAATGATTATGGCAATCCTTTCAACAATGTAGAGATGAGTGATGCATCCGGAATAATCTCATCTATGTTTGCCAATTTCTCTTTCAAATCTTTGATGCATGTCACATGCACATCCATAGACTCATTTTCAGCCATACATACATCCTCAAGTTTCTTCCTCAAGTATGCAACACGTGATTCATTATGCATAGCATACAAAGAAGCAAGAGTGTCCCATGCCTGTCTTGATGTAGAACATGACCAAGTGTGTGGAACTATATAATACTTCACAGAAAGCACAATCAATGCATGAGCTGTGAAGAGATGGATAGGTATGTGCTTGAAGATGAAGAGGTGTTGCAAAATCCTTGATCTACACCAGCCAAATGAACTCCAAGAGTATGCGGTGGGCCCTTTTACCTTGCCAATGGATGTATTTAGACACCCTATGTACCTTGGAAGCTCACTCTCAAAAAGATAGATCAAAACAGATAAGTTAGAGTTAGCTCAGAGGTGAAGAACTTGCTATTTTGGTTCATACACCTGTCTAGTATTTTGCATAATTCTCTGAGCACAGCAGCAATTAGCTTAATTCCTCTTGGGGAAGTCTTGTTAACTTAAAGAGATAACTTTCAAGAGTAATCTGATAAAAAATAATGAACCACACGCTGAGAAAGATGTTTAACAAGTGATGACATCATCCCGATTTTCACGGGCTGCTACAGTAATGAGACTAGTGAGCAGGAAAATGAACATAACTCTAGATTTAAGAATCCAATGATTATATACAATACAATGGACTTACTGATACATATGTGTGGCTTGGAATCACACCTTGATATGGCATAAAGCTCAGCTCTTGGAGGTCTTCACATAGGTCTCTCTAACCACGACTAAAACTGCCATCTATTTATAGTTGAGCTTGGGAGGTTAACTTCCCTCAATCACTCTCAAATCAATTAGTGATTGATTTGATTCTCTACCTACCACAAATCACAAATTCGTGGCTCCTCTTTCCCTTTTTGATCAAGTGGACTCAAACACTTAAGATTCTTTCACTTTTACATTAAGTAAAGTCTTCAAAAGTTACAAGAGGTAGTTCACAAGTGAACTTTACATTGTCTTCATTTTAAGGCTTCTTCTATGACTTTGTGGGACTCAAGCCAATACTTAGGCTTGTCATAGACTTGCTCCAGCAGCTCCCCCTCAAGCCAAGTATGCTTGAGGTCTTCAATCTTCCAAGATTACCTGTAAACCAATCATGGCTTTGAACTTGTAGAGCTTTGTACCATCCAATGCTTTGGTTAGAATATCTGCACATTGTTGATGAGTGGACACATATGATATTTGAATCTCTTTGCTTAGAACCTTCTCTCTTACATAGTGATAATGAACAATATGTTTAGTCCTTGCATGAAAAATAGGATTAGCAGCCAAATGAATAGAACCCATATTGTCACCATAAATAGTTGGAGTTCCAAACTCCAATCCAAGATCTTTGAATAATTTCTTCATCCACATAGCTTCCTGAGTAGCTATGGCAAGACCTCTATATTCAGCTTCAGTAGAAGAGAGAGCAACTGTGGGTTGCTTCTTGGATGACCATGAAATAAGCTTTGAACTTGCAAAGGTAAGATAACCTGAAGTGCTCCTTCTATCTTCTTTGGAGCCAGCCCAATCTGCATCAGAAAATAGCTTCAAACCTAAATCAGATCCATAAGGATAATAAAGTCCCTCATTTATGGTTCCTTTGAGATACTTGAGAATCCTTTTGGTAGCATCCATGTGTGGTTTCCTTGGTGTGTGTGCATAAATTGACTTAGCACACTCACACTGTAACATATATCTACTCTTGTTAATGTGGCATAGTTGAGACTACTCACTAGACTTTGATATGATGTGATGTCCTCTATGAGTTCACCTTCATGTGTGCTCAATTTGTGATTGACCTCCATTGGAGTACCTGCAATCTTACAATCTTGCATCTTTCTTGAATTTTGCCAACATGTCCTTAATGTACTTTCTTTGAGTGAGAAACAAACCATGATCTTTGTAGACAACTTCCAAACCTAGAAAGTAGGTAAGTGAACCCAAATCACTTATCTTGAACTCTTCTCTCATATGATCTTTGATTTTCTCCATACCATCTGCATCATTTCCTGTCAATATAATGTCATCTACATATACACATAGGTAGATGATCTCAGAATTACTCTTTTTAATAAAGAGTGAAGGATCTACCTTGCTTGGTTGAAAGACTTTATCCTGCAAGAATGAAACAAGTCTAAAATTCCAAGCTCTTGGGGCTTGCTTGAGACCATACAATGCTTTGTTAAGATTACACACATAATCAGGATAAACTTGATTCTCAAAACTAGGTGGTTGTGCTATATATACCTCTTCAAGAATGCATTCTTTACATCTAGTTGAAGTATCTTCCAATTCTTGGAAGAGGCAATACTAAGCAAAACCCTAGTAGTAGGCATCTTTGCCATAGGAGAGAAGGTCTCCTCATAATCAATTCCTTGAGTTTGTGCAAATCCTTTTGCTACAAGCCTTGCCTTATACCTGTTAATGGAACCATCAGAATTCTTCTTGAGTTTATAGACCCATCTTGAGCCTATTACCTTCATGGATGAAGTCTTGGGCACCAAATCCCAAGTGTTGTTTTCCTCAAGTGCTTCAATCTCTTCCTTCATTGCATGCTTCCATTCTGTTTTTGCTTTGGCCTCTTCAAATGATGATGGCTCCTCTTGGTTTATGTCATGTGCTATGTAGATAGAATGTTTAGTTACTAATGAGTTGTCAAACCCATACCTTTCTGGTTTTTTCTTTTCCCTCATAGATCTTCTTAGGCCATGATGTGATGATTCTGCCTCATGTCCAAGTTCTTGCATTTTTTCTTTACCTTTAGACTTCCATGCTTTGATCTTTTCCATATGAGATTCTTCATCATCCTCCGAGGTGTCTTGTTCTTCAATCTTTGGTTGTTCTCTACCAAGCTTTGGAAAATCTTCTTCAAGATCATATGGTAAATTGACCTTCCTGCATGAATCTTCATACCATGAATTGTTTTCATAAAAAACTACATCTCTGCTTACCAAGAATCCTTTGTTGGTAGGGTTGTATAACCTGTAGCCCTTTTGATTGTTGTCATATCCAATAAATACACACCTTTCTGCCTTTGGATCCATCTTGCCTCTAACCTGTGAAGGAACATGAGCAAAAGCAATACATCCAAAAATTTTACAATGATCAAAGCTTGGTCTTCTTCCATTCCAAGCCTCATATGGAGTCATCCCATCAAGGGATTTTGAAGGCAACCTGGGCAAGTAAGAGGCTGTAGATATAGCCTCAGCCCATAGATAATTAGGTAAATGCTTTTCATTTAACATGGACCTTGCAGCTTCAACAATTGTCCTATTCCTCCTTTCTGCCACTCCATTTTGCTCAAAAGTGTACCTTGTAGTGACCTCTCTTTTGATTCCTCTTTCTTGGGAGAAGTATTCTCCCCCTCCATTTGACCTTAGCCTTTTTAGTGATTTACCTGTTTGATTCTCCACAAGAGCCAAATATCTTTTGAAACATGAAAAAACTTCATCTTTGTGTTTCATAAAGAATAGGATAGTCCATATGCTGCAATCATCAATAAAGGAGACATAATACCTTGATCCAGATATTGAAGCTTCCTTGCTAGGTCCCCATACATCTGTATGAACCAACTCCAAGAGATCTCCATGTATATAACCTTTCTTCATGAATGGTAACCTATGAGACTTTCCAAATTGACATGCACTACACTTATAAATCATATGTTGTTTTGACAAGTTAGGAAGTCCAAGTACACTTTGGTCCCTGCAAATTTGCTTTAATGACCTTTCACCAATATGTGCTAACCTTTTGTGCCATACTTCCAATTTTGTGAGTGTCTGACTACCATAATTAAAGAGAGCAATGTTTCTAGTGTCTTGTAATTCAAATGTGAACAATCTACCTGTCTTTTCACCTTTTGCAATTCTTCTGAATCCTTGACTTGGATCTTCAACAAATGCTCCTGCTTTTGTGAACCTGACTTGCAACCCTTTCTCTACTATCTGCCCAACACAACAAATTCTTTGTAATGGTAGGGACATAGAGTACCTTACTGAGTAGGTTGATGTTTCCATCAGGTGTTTTGACATTGCCTATTTTCTCCACAGGATGTTTTGTGTCATCTCCTATTTGTACCTCATGCTTATTCCTTGGATCTTCTAAATCTAATAGGAGTGCCACATTTCCTGCCACATGATTTGAACAACCTGAATCTACGTAGAAAACATGCTCATTAGATTTACCTTGTGGCATAGCCATGTTCATGATCAATAATGAATCCTCTTTGTTTGAGTCTTCTGTCTAGCATTTTGCATAATTCTCTGAGCACAGTAGCAATTAGATTAATTCCTCTTGGGGAACTCTAGTTAATGTAAAGAGCTAACTTTCAAGAGTAATCTCATAAAAAATAATGAACCACACACTGAGAAAGATGTTTAACAAGTGATGACATCATCCCGATTTTCACGGGCTGCTACAGTAATGAGACCAATGAGCAGAAAAATGAACATAACTCCAGATTTAAGAATCCAATGATTATGAAAATTTGTATGCTTATCCTATAATCCAACAAGCTTTAAATCAGTGAATTTGGGTAAGTACACACTGAGAAACAGCTCTGACAAGATGAGTAAAAAAGTTGGGTACCTGACAAAGAAGTGAAAATGAACAGACACTGTTGAGTTCAACTGAACATAACTAAAGATTGCAATACCCAAATGAAATGAAAATTCGTGAGCATATAGTAGACTTATAGAGCTAACTTTACCAAGTTAAATCACTGAAAATGATGCACCAAGCTTAGAGAAACCATCTCTACAATTTGACTGAGAAAACTGAGAGATATGGCAGTGAGTAGTACACTTCAAAAGAACATGGAAATATGAACTCAAATGATCATGAAAATGAAAGTATATTGATTGTACAATACAATGGACTTACTGATATGGCAGTGAGTAGTACACTTCACAAGAACATGGAAATATGAACTCAAATGATCATGAAAATGAAATTATATCAAGGTGTGCCTTGGAATCACACCTTGATATGGCATAAAGCTCAGCTCTTGGAGGTCTTCACATAGATCTCTCTAACCATGACTAAAACTGCCATCTATTTATAGTTGAGCTTGGGAGGCTCCCTCAATCACTCTCCAATCAATAGTGATTGATTTGATTCTCTACCTACCACAAATCACGAATTCGTAGCTCCTCTTTCCATTTTTGATCAAGTGGACTCAACCACTTAAGATTCTTTCACTTTTACATTAAGTAAAGTCTTCAAAAGTTACAAGAGGTAGTTCACAAGTGAACTTTACATTGTCTTCATTTTAATGCTTCTTCTATGACTCTGTGGGACTCAAGCCAATACTTAGGCTTGTCATAGACTTGCTCCAACATGAGCTTGAGCATCTTTTCCATCCCATCTAAGCTACTCCTATGTAGGTGAAAGAGAAACCACTATACTTGAAGAAGAAGCTCCATCTATGACAGTAGACTGTGAAGTAGAAGAACCTAGGGGTCTTCGATCTACATTTGCCACTATGTTCCAAAGTTTTTTTGCAACAAGAACATGCTTCATCATGTAAGACCACATTGGATAGTTGGTACCATCAAGCTTATTCTCAGCTTGAAGCATGCCAAACAAGTCATTGCTGCCCGCCATTTCACGAAGGAACAAGAATGTGACAAAATCTTTACTTCAACAAAAGTTGAAATGAACGTTGAAATTTCATCTCACAAAACACCACTCTGATGGCGATTTTGACTGCATGAATGGGTTTGAAATGGGTGTAAAAATTCAGTGCGACCACTGGAAATGTTTCTTGGCTGCTGAAATTCACTATTCTATGCTCTCAAGTCGATTTGCACTGTTAGAAGTGTGTGTGCATCGCAATGCAAAAAACCAAAACTTGAGAAGGAGTTGAACCTGCTCTGATACTACTGTTGGGTGTGTGTAGAAGTGCGAGAGACACACGAGAAGCACACACAAGGAGCACAAATGCAGCAAGACACATGAAGAAGATGGATGGCTGAATAACTCTCTCTATTGATGATGAACTTAACTCAAGTAAGAGCTGAATAATATACCCCCTAAGTACAAAGTACCACCACATATGAGTGAATCATGTATGTGGTAACATGGGGAGAAAACCTCTAGCCAGCACTAGAGTAAAACGTGCCCATTGTATAGGGAAAAGGTTCACATCAAAGTACTCGAGGAACACATAAGTGTAACACTTATCTTGGTCATTTGTAAAAGCCAAACATAGAAGAGGAATCTCATAGATTGAAGAAGCCAAATTCCATGAATTTTTTAGTTGGAATCAAATTCAAATCATTATCAAAGTCAAGGATCACTTTTAGTTGCAGCTTGTACATAGTGATGTCTGTGGTCCTATGCAGACACCCTCTTTTGGAAATTACCTTTAGTTCGTGACTTTCATTGATGGGCACCCTCCGTTCTGATCGAAGGGGGGAATATATGTCTTCAGATTTTAATGCATTTCTGGCTGAACGTGGGATAAAACACCAGTGTACAGTGCCGTATACACCTCAACAGAATGGAGTTGCTGAACGAAAGAACAGGTCACTCATGGAGATGGCGAGGTGCATGGTCAAAAGTCAGGCTTTACCACATAGTTTCTGGCTTGAGGCTATCATGTGTGAAGCATATGTATTGAACAGGTGTCCCACTAAAGCGTTGCAGTCTATCACTCCATATGAGGATTGGCATGACCGCAAGCCATCTGTTGCTCATCTGCGTGTTTTTGGTTGTTTGGCATATGCATTAGTGCCTGAACAACATCGCAGAAAATTGGATGATAAGGCAGTAAAATGTATTTTTGTTGGGTACAGTTCTGAAAGTAAAGGCTATCGTCTGTATCATCCACAGACTAAACGCATTCTGGTTAGCCGTGATGTTGTCTTTGTGGAAGATGCTATTCAGCCATTGCTTTCATGTACTAAGGAGACATCTGTTAGCTCCAAAGACATGTATGATACTTTGATGCCTCTTTTTACAGGTGGACAGGCTAGTGCTGGTCCTAATGAGGCAACTTCTCAACCTTTGCAGGTTTCATATGATGATGCAGATCATTCCATTTCTGATGCAGATTTACATGATGCACTTGTTGATGAGAGAGCTGATATTGAGCAGGCAAAAACTATGCCAAAATGGCTGGTGCAGACTTTGCGTGACAGCAAATTAGATGCACCTTTGTCATATCGTACTCGTTCAGGCTCTCATAGTGCCTCCTTTGCATCAGATTGCTATGCTATGGCTGCATCTAGTCTCTGTGATGAGAATGAGCCTGTTTCTTTTGATGAAGCACAAAATTCAGAAAATTGGATGGCTGCTATGCAATCTGAATATGATGCTATAATGAAGAATGGTACATGGTCTTTATGTGACTTGCCTCCTGGCAAAAAGACCATTGGCACTAAGTGGGTATACAAGCTGAAGCGTAAACCTGATGGTACAGTTGACAGGTATAAGGCTAGGCTTGTTGCAAAGGGTTATGCACAGGAAAGAGGCATTGATTTTGATGAGACCTTTGCACCTACATGCCGTATGACTACTGTTCGCAGCATTTGTGCACTTGCAGCCCATCATGGTTGGAATGTACATCAGTTGGACATTAAAACAGCATTTCTGAATGGTGACTTGCATGAAGAAGTGTATGTTTTTCAGCCCCGTGGCTTTGTGCAGAAAGGGCATGAAAACCAGGTTTGCAGGTTAAAGAAGGCATTATATGGTTTAAAGCAAGCACCACGTGCTTGGTATGAGAAGATACATGCCTATCTGATTGCACATGGTTTTTAGAATAGTCCAACTAAAAGCACCTTATATGTTAAGCGTGTTATTGATGTGCTTCTGATCATTGTTGTCTATGTTGATGACATGCTGCTCACTGTTCCTAATGAGACACATATTGCTGATTTTAAGGCTGATTTGCATGCCTCATTTGAGATGTCTGATTTGGGGCATTTGCATCACTATTTGGGCATTCAGTTTATGCATGTTGATGGTGGAATGGCTTTGTGTCAAACGAAATATATAGACACATTATTGCAGTGTTTTGGCCTTGAAGACTGTAAGCCTATTGCCACTCCTATGGAGACAGGTTTACGATTGAGTCTTCATGATGCTGGAGATGCATTTGATGTTGTTCTCTATCAGCAGGCTGTTGGATGCTTGATTTACTTATGCATTACTCGGCCAGATATTCAGTTTGCTGTCTCACAGATGAGCAGGTTTATGCATTGCCCAGGAGTCACGCATTGGAAAGCGGTTAAGCGCATCTTTCGCTACTTGAGTGGTACTCGGCTACTTGGGTTGTTTTATCCCAAGGGGGGATCACTACCGCCAGATTTGCATGCTTTTTCTGACTCAGATTGGGCTCGTTGCTATGACACTCGTGTGTCCACCAGTGGTTTTTGCTTCATGCTTGGTAGCTCATGTATATCTTGGTTGAGCAAGAAGCAGCCTACTGTGGCCACTTCCAGTTGTGAGGCTGAGTATAGGGCATCTTTCACAGCTACTGTTGAGTGTGTGTGGCTCAGACGCCTTATGGCTGATTTGGGTGTTGGCCAGTCTTCTGCCACCACCATCTTCACTGACAGTCAGAGCGCATTGGCAGTTGCGAGGAATCCTGTGTTCCATGCTCGCACTAAGCACATTGAGGTGCATTATCACTATGTCAGGGAGAGGTTCTCTGCTGGGGAGATCAGCTTGGCATATGTGCCCACGCAAGAGAACATTGTAGACCTTTTCACGAAGGCTCTGCCTAGGGAGAAGTTTGAAGCTTTCCGCAAAGCTTTGGGCTTACTTCCTTTTGTGGAGTGATTTCCACATAGCTTGGCACTTCCTTATACATGAGTGCCAGCTCCTTGTTCACCGCATCACTCCCAGGGGGGATTTGTTGATATATTTAGGTAGTGATGTGTGTGAACACTCTAGGATTGTCGGGGCACTTTTTTCCCTCTTTAGGAGGTTTTTTTCCCCCGGCTTGTATATACGCCTATTTCCCTAATGGGCTACTTATCTTTGTACATTCTCTAGTAATACATTCAGTCTTGTGTGTTGTGCTCCAAGCTTCTTCTTCTTCCTTGTGCTGTTCGCATGCTTCTGCAGACGTCTATCTCCAACAGGATTGACTAAGGAAAATTGAGAAGGCAAAAAGAAATCGTGACTTTTTGGATAATTTTTGGGCAAAATATCCTGACTTTTTGCAAGGTGAATTGAGTAAAAATTGTGACTTTTTGGTGGTCTCATAAAATTGTGATTCTCTAAGGATCACAGAACATCGCGATTTTCTTGCTTTCTAAGTGTGAAAAAATTGCGATTTTCTAGTAGCTTTAAGTGTGAAAAAAGCACAATTTTACGGCTCACTAATTGTGAAAAAAATCACAATTTTTTGGTTCTCTGATTGTCTCACAACATCACGATTTTCTAGTTGTCTCACTCTTAAACATTTATGACTTTTTGGTTCTCTTATTGTAAAAAAATCGTGAGTTTTCGGTTCTCTTATTGTAAAAAAATCATGAATTTTAGGTTCTCTTATTGTAAAAAATCACGACTTTCTAGTTTTCGGGTTGCCAAAAATTCACGACTTTCTGGTTGTCTCACTCTCTAAATAATTGTGACTTTTTGGTTTTTTGGCTCTCACAACATCTCAACTTTTTGGCTTTTGGCTTTTGGCTTTCATAACATCACGATTTTCTAGTTCTCTGACGCTCAAAAAATTGTGATTCTCTCACAGGTTCTGTTTGTCTGTTTGACCCTAGGAGCCTAAATTGACATAATTTTTTCATCCAAAATCCATTTTTTGAGCTCTAGAGTGTGTTGGAAAGTTAGTTTCAAATTCCACATGATCTCATGTGTCTTTCTTAAAAATAATGTGTTGATTTTTAGATAGGGTAACTTGAAGTTGACCTTCAAGTGGGATTAGGAATCCAAGGGGACCCCAAAGGATTTTGATCAATACAAAGGGAAACATGGGTCTTTAAAAATGCTTGAATCAAACTATACGTCAAATAAATTAGAGTTAAAGCTTGATCTGAATTTGAGACTTTTACAGGTTCATTGAGAGCCATTCAAGGATATCAAAGCAAGGTGCCAAGTGCATCGCAAGCTTGGGAACGTGTGTCTTGAGCATTCAAGTGTGATCAAGGGCGAAGCGACTTGAGGTTGGAAGCATTCTTAACCCCCTCAGTCAATTCTTAGTCTAGGCTAATCATTACTAGTGGTATTAACTAATTATGGTGATGATAAGCACGACATAAGCACCAAAAACCCTAATTACTCAAGTTCAAGCATAAGTTAGGATATTGTTGCAACAAACCCTAAAGGAAAAGGACTTAAGTGGATCGATCACATCTCAAAGTGTGGTAAACTCAAGTATTCCTAACGACAATATTTGTCAGACAAGATTACACTAGAGAAATGTATAAAAGAACAAGTAACTGATTCAAAAGAATATTGCAACACGGTTGTACTTAAGAAAATTGGGACTAGTAGACAAAGCTTATGAGCCTTATATCAAGTAGACACCTAGGTTGGGATAGATAAAGCATCAAATCATTTGAAGCTAGTGTCAATCACATAGCTAGGTCATGGGCACAACAACTTAATGATTATACCTACTTGCTAAGTTTGGAAACAAGTGATTCAAAAATGTCTTTTAGCATGGAGAGACCCACAGGTAGCTCAAGAACTACCTATTTACAAACACCAAAAGGCCCCTATAAAATGCAATTGGAATATATTAGGAACAACCAATTAGGTGCATGCATCTATGAGGATGGTCTGAGATGATCAATTTTCCAACTCAAAAACCTTGATCAACCCTTTGAACTTGAACACTCAGTGGTTAAATTCGAAGAAAGGAACCATGTATGTGGTTACCGATTTACCAAAAAAGACAGATGAGCTTGGAAATGTCATTCTTGAGAATGGGATAGGAGACCTAGAGCAAGGAGACCTAGGACAGGAACCCAAGACTCCTCAATGAAAATCCATCTTGACCAGAGTAATTACCCTAGAGTGGGTTCCCCAAGACAACAAAAGCATAGAACTATTCTTGAATAGAGAAACGGAGGAAGCTTTTTGGAGATTCAAGTGAGATGAACTTAGCAAAATAGGTGGAGTCACCATCTATGAGTTCAAAGATCCTGAGTTACCAGGCAAAGTTGTCTATCTAGATAACACGTCGGAGAGAATGTTCTTGGTAACAAAGCATGGTATGCATGCATACACTTGGAAGGGAAAGTTAATTTTTCCTCCACCATGATCTAATGTCTCCCATGGCCTCCAAGGTGTAGGATCATCCGAGGCTCATGAAACCTAGAGGGAAAGAGATAGAGAGAGGCTTGAGGTAAGCTTTTCATATAGTATGGGCAAAGATAGATCAGCACTTGAAAGTGAAATATGTGAAAGCGGGAGACATAGAGCACATAGGCATCAAAGATATGAACATGATTTTCCATTGCCTAAACCCCGAGAGTACCTAAGAACCCTTAGACCCTCTCAAGTGGTCAAGACAATGAAAAAATGCTTTCATGGGTCAAGAGATCCTTATGATCATGTGGCCGAGATCAAACAAGCATTAAGAGTTGAATAGGTCAAGGACTTGTTCACCTAGTTCGAGGCATTTGGTTTTCCCTTCAAGGGTACTACCTTAGCTTGGTTTCAGCCCTTGAATAGTTGCAACTACCAAAATATAGGTCAACTGCTAGAAGCATTCATCATAGAATTTTCCAAGAGTGGCACCAGACATAACACATCATCCTTGATCCACAGCTTCAAGTAGACGCCCCAAGAAATAGTTCAGCTAGTCGGATGGAGATTTAAATAATACATGGAAAGATGTCCCACACCTAAATTACCTACATAAGAAAAACAAGTTTCCCTATTTTTAGATGAACTTCTAAGTGGGAATGTAGACCATATGTATATCTCAAGGAGCCAATCTACAAGAGAACTACAATTACGACCACCACTTGCTAGAGAGATGACTCTCCTCCCAACCTTATGCCTATATATATATCTACTTAAATCAACAAGGACCACAAATGTAACTAAAGTCCACAAGTGCATGTGCAATCTCCTCCACTACTTTAATATCTTCCACTAGAGTCTAATAGTAGTTGGAGTGATCTGAACCACTACTTTAGTACCTTCCACTAGAGTCCACTAGTGGTTGGTGTACTCACTACTTGAGTTAAGTCCCACTGGACTCAAGTTAACCCATGTTAACTTGAGTTAGAAGTCTCTAGAGCTCCTTGGGCAAAACACTCTCCCCATGCTCCCGATGGGGTTTGAACCCAAGACCTCTTCCTTCACACCCTTGAGACTTAACCACTAGGCTAAGTGGATCACTTGTTTAATAGAGCACATGAACTTATCCTTAAGTGTAGTCTCGAGATCTTTGGCCATACACACGAGTGACCAAACGATGTCCGATTTTAGATCAGTCTGAACCGACCAGACCCCTAGATCATAGACTTACTTTATTACATTCTTGCCCCCTTCGAAAAGATTTTTGTCCTCAAAAATAAAGCTATATATAGTAACTATAGGAAACCTCGGAGCCTCATGTTATTAAGATGGAATAACATGGTCATGTTCTAAAACTATAAGAACATGTCTCATCTCTATGGTGGCATCCCTGCCCAAATGATTTCAAACAGTGTCTGGCTTTGCACTTTGATAAACTAGTCAAAGTACAAAGTAGTGAATGAATTATAAGGGTGGATCTAAAAACATCCTTAGTCACTTCATTGTTTCTCGATGTGCGATCTAGGCACAAACATATGAAATGGATGGATTCCAATTACGAGTACATTTCTAGGCATGATTGGTGCATGGACTTAGTAACTAAGGTGGGATTTTTTTCCCAATCAAGACTTTGAGAACTCTTGATTCACTTGAATTTGATTTGGAAAACTTGAACTTTGGTTGGTCCAAACATCTAACTTGGATATTTGTACAATGGTTTACTTCCATCCAACAGATACTTGATTTTCTTAACCCACCTGGAGGACTACTTTGTCCTAATGGGCTTAAAAATCTTATGTAAACTATAGGAGAAATTTTTCCATTTACTTTAGATCAACCGTACTATATCTTGACCAAGTCAAATTCAAAATGAAAATCGTCCAACTTAGGACACCTTTCTTAAAGACTTTATCTTAAAGTTCTTGGGAATTGTCAATCTTCTGAGCAACCTTATGAGCCATTCCTAACTTCACTATTCTAGAGTGTACTGAACTCTAGAAAGTCATTAGAGTTATGATAGTAATTGGAAGCAAACCCAAATGAATAAGTCAATCTTGGACTTTTCATCTTTGAAGATTGAATAAGTTCTTATACAGAACATCTATCTAGGATGTTTAACTTAGTTATCTAGTTCCAATTGGCTAACCCTAGACTTTTGTGAAAAGAATCAGATACCATATTTGAGTCAATTCCAAAAGATTTGGAAAGGAGAAGGAAATAACTAAAATTTTGTATAACTAATTCAAAGTTCTAAGATATAAACTTGCTATGAGTCAAATACTTGATGACCCAAGACTTTAGCTCAATACTTTAATTTCCTAATGATCTGTTTCAACAAGGTATTGAAGCATTTTAACTATCTTTAAGAGAAATAAACTAGATTCTCAAACAAATTTAGAGTAAATCTAAAACATCGTTCAACCACAAGATACTAGTGTGGTATCACCATCAGTGTGTTGACCCATTGAGGTTCTATTGATGAGGTTTTTACTCAAACAATGTTGCACTTGAGAATAAGTTCATGCCTATATTCAATCTTTATGACTGCTTACTAGGAATGCAATTCTTGTGCATTTCTTTGAGTCAAAGGATTGAATCTACCAAGTCACACTAGGAATAAGTGTGTTGACCCATTGAGGTTCTATTGATGAGGTTTTTACTCAAACAATGCTGCACTTGAGAATAAGTTCATGCCTATATTCAATATTTATGACTGCTTACTAGGAATGCAATTCTTGTGCGTTTCTTTGAGTCAAAGGATTGAATCTACCAAGTCACTTTATTCCTTATTTAAAAAATCATATCAATGTCAAAGTCCTTCTTTAGAATTTATGAAATATTTTTGAATAAGCAACACTTTATCTTGAAGTGTTTCATGATTCAAATAAGAACAAGTCTTTTCCTTATTTGAAAAAGCAGATCTTCGAAGTTACCAACTTCATATCTTTTTCCTCCTTGATATTGAAGTGTCTTGGGATCATTATATTATCTTCCAAAAGGAATTTAATTACTTAAATTTGGAATCAATTTTTAAATCCATAGTTGTAACTAATCGTGACTCCATGTCATGAAAAAACCTACATTAGATTTCATTTTCATATATATATTTGCAAGCAAAGAAATTTCAAGTATAAGTACCTAGAATTTTCTTCCCATCCAATGTGCGTGAGTTGCAACGCCGATTCTTCAGGTTGGGTTCACCATTGTTAGAAGTTTCTGGGTGTTCCATTGGTGGATCAAGTCAACCGCCAAAACACTTGGCACACGTTGGGTGCTTGGAGTAAACTCAGGTACAGTGGAGACTCAAAGAGAGTATTAGTAATTCAATTGCACCATAAGTCTTCATACGCTTAAGCGTTATTGGGCACGATTAATTCATCACACTTGCTCAAAGATTTTACCATCTACCTTGATCATTGCACGTCTATGTCAAAAGTGAATTCAAATCAAGTATTAAATTTCAAGTGAATTATATGACAATCCTATAAACCAAAGAATTCAAACTATGAAAAATTTCGAATGAAGAATCTTTAAAATGATAATAATGCTTAATCATCATGTATGGGATTATGAATATAGCATCGAGCTGGGTTATGGAAAAGGTGAGAATAGGCGCATATTTGTAAAGTTCACATTATTTTTGTGCATCAAAGCATTAGAATTTATCACTAGAGAATCCACAAAATGCAGATCCCAACAGTGTTGTTGTTGTCAAAGAAGGAATTAGTCATAGATTCCAATTGCGATATGAAAAAGTTGATTCAGCAGCTTCGACTGATGTAGTAAACAGAAAAATATTAGGCCATGATATGAAATGAGTATCTTAAGAACTTTAAGTACAAAGAAATTTTTCTGTTACATGTTCACGCCAAATGGAATCAATTATATTCAGTTGAGAGCATCGGTCTAACAGATCAATTTGCGTAGATCTATTCCGTATAAGTCTTTAGTCAACCGATTGAGACACATCTATAATATATTAAAGATGACCCTCAAACTATCGAATATTGTACTCACTCAAATCTCCGTGTACAAGTCTACATTTTTGGTACATTCGCAGCATGTTCACAACTATGACTAGGTAGCGTTCCCTCAACTTTGTGTCAGACAATGAGGCATCATTTAAACGGGGAGGTGGCCAACCATTGTGACCAATAAATGACATGACTAGAAGTAGAATTGGTGTTGGACATCGAATTCCAGCATTTTGCAGTCTTGATAAATTCCTTATTTCCTTTTTGTGCTCATGTTTTGACCATCATTCCAGGTTTGTCTCTACAGTAACCATGCCTTCTTTCCATATTGAACCCAATTAGGCCTTGGTTTCCACGACAATATCTGAAGAAGAATTGATGCACTTTCGATGATGTGTGACTTATGTCCTTCAAAAAGAAGTAGAGATCAAATTCTCTACGACATTCACCCCCACCAAACCTGCACAGCATCCTCGATGGGCCAAATAACCTATTGCTTCAAAATTAAATCATCTCAAATATCAGTTTGTTGGATTTGATATGTGCATGGGATCAGAAGATAAGTGTCTATGCATGGCCATATAATGTAGCCCTATGGATTGCATACTTTGAAATGCATGGAGAAACAAATATGGTGCAATCATTAAGGAAAAAGGCTTCTGATGATGAGGCTTGTGCACTCACTCACATACATTTGTTTGGTTTGTGTAGATACATTAATCCTTTCAATTACTCTTATGTGCATGGGTAAACCTCAGTTCATGCCTCGATGTAAGATCATGTAATGAGACCCTGTCATGCATACTTTAAGTGAATTTTCAAACAATTATGGTGCATACGCAAGGTACGAGCATTTACTGAAGAGGTTTAGTCTCCCATGTTTAGGCTTTGCTTCCAGATTTGAAAATGCATTTTACAATATCAATTGGTGCAAATAGACATGCATCTATTGGATAGGCAACTTTTGTGCTCATAACTATCACTCATGCATACTTTAGATGCAAAATAAGATCAACACGGCGCAAGAAAATGAGAATAGAAAAGAAGGCTAAAATGCAAATATCTCATCACTCAATAATTTTCTCTAATCGCTCAAATTTTATTTGCTCTATTCTGTGAAGAAAATCCTCCAAAATGTTCCCTGTTGCATAGAATCATCAAACTTTAGTACCCAAAAATACTTTTTATCACATAGTTTTCTCACTACAGATTCTCCCATAAAGTTATGTAAACCATTTATGGCACACAAATTCTCCATGGATCATTATCGGTCCTTGTATGCCATATGCAAGCTATTTCCCTGCAACAATCTCAAAAGCATGCTTATCCATATTTCATAATGTTCTTCTTGTAGGTGTAATTCATACTTTAATTTTTTATTGAGGAAGTAAAACTCCCATGATCATTCATAACTTATCTTTTTAAGGAGGAAGATAGTAAAAAACTTCCATGACCATTCATAACTTACCTTTTTGATGAGGAAGAAAGTAAAAAACTCCTATGATCATTCATAACTTATCTTTTTGTTGAGGAACAAAGTAAAAAACTCTCGTTCAACTGATAGACATATTAGTGAATTGTTCGTTCAAAAATAGACTATCAAAATGTATTAGTAGGCATTTCGAAAGGATCTTCTTTTTCATCATAATTTTTAGGTAATATTATCATGCTATTTTTCTTTTTTTGTATTAAAGGAACAAAAAATATAAAAACTGGCTCTCAATTTGTTTCACAATTTTATCAACAATTCCTACTTCTTTAGTCTGATCTTCATGTTCATAATTTGATGTACTTCCTTGGTCATTTTTTGTACTTATGTTTCCATCATCTTCTTGTTCTTTAATATCCTCTTGAATTTTGATTAGAATATGATTATATTTTTCTTGCATAAATCTTTTAATCTTTTCAAGATCAAAAATCTTATCATTATACAAAATCTTTGCATCAAGTTGGACATAGGTTGTGCCATCTTTCCTACTTTTTACTTTAATTGATTTTTCATGCTTTTCTTTATTTAATTGTAATCGTTCATTCAAAAATTTCTCAAATCTTTTTGTATCTATGTCTAACAATTCATCTTGATTCACACTTATGGAGGTTTCTTCCTTTTTAATTGAACAACTACTTTGATGATCATTAGATTGAGTATTGTTATGCTTCTTTGGCGTCCATTGCTTCTTAAAGGTATTTGATAATCTCGATTGATGTCTTGAGTCATCAAAATATGCTTTCAAACCACCTCTTCCTAAATTCAAGTGCAGAGATACATGATCATGATAATTACATATTTTTCGTTCAATTTCAAGTATCAATTTTTGTCTATATGCATTCTCATATGCTTTACACTTCCCATATATATGACCTATTTGTTCACACCAGAAACATCTAACAATTCGATAATGGACCCTATTTGGTCTTCTAGGAGTGAATCTTCTATGATCGGGTAAAGGGTTTTGGTCAATAGAATCTGTAGATATATTTTGAACTTGAACTTGATGATTATATTTACACTCACATGTAGCATTTTCTTGTACTTGATTGGTTAGCCTTTCAATATTTTCTTTCAAACTTGAAATTTCATGGCTAATAATTTTGAATACTGAAATTTCTTTCATATGATTTGACAGTGTATCGATACTTTCATTCAAACTTGAAAATTCATAGTGAACAGTTCCCTCTAAATTCCTAAACTATGATCAAATTGACTATCTAAGGATTTAATAGTTGCACTAAATTCAGATATTATTTTAGTCAACATTGAGAGAAAGGAATTTAATTACTCAAATTTGGACTGAATCTTTAAATCCATAGCTGTAACTAATCGTGCCTCCATGTCATGAAAACGGTTTCCTACATTAGATTTCATTTTCGTATATATATTTGCAAGCAAAGAAAATTCAAGTATAAGTACTTGGAATTTGCTTCCCATCGGATGTACGTGAGTTGCAACACCGATTCTTCAGATCGGGTTCAGCATTGTTAGAAGTTTCTAGGTGTTCCATTGGTGGATCAAGTCAACCGCCAAAACACTCGGCACACGTTGGGTGCTTGGAGTAAACTCAGGTACAGTGGAGACTCAAAGAGAGTATTAGCAATTCAATTGCAACATAAGTCTTCATTTGCATAAGTGTTATTGGGCACAATTAATTCATCACACTTGCTCAAAGATTTTACCATCTACCTTGATCATTGAACGTCTATGTCAAAAGTGAATTCAAATTAAGTATTAAATTTCAAGTGAATTATATGACAATCCTATAAACCAAAGAATTCGAACTATGAAAAATTTCAAATGAAGAATCTTTAAAATGATAATAATGCTTAATCATCATGTATGGGAGTATGAATATAGCATCGAGCTGGGTTATGGAAAAGGTGAGAATAGGCGCATATTTGTAAAGTTCACATTATTTTTATGCATCAAAGCATTAGAATTTATCACTAGAGAATCCACAAAATGCAGAGCCCAACAGTGTTGTTGTTGTCAAAGAAGGAATCAATCATAGATTCCAATTGCGATATGAAAAAGTTGATTCAGTAGCTTTGACTGATGTAGTAAACAGAGAACTAATAGGCCATGATATGAAATGAGTATCTTAAGAACTTTAAGTACAAAGAAATTTTTCTATTAAATGTTCACACCAAACAGAATCGATTATATTCAATTGATAGCATCGGTGTAACAGATGAATTTGCACAAATCTATTCCATATAATTCTTTAGTCAACTGATTGAGATACATCTATAATATATTAAAGATGACCCTCAAACTATTGAATATTTTACTCACTCAAATCTCTGTGTACAAGTCTACTTTTTTGGTACATTCGCAGCATGTTCACAACTATCACTAGGTAGCGTTCCCTCAACTCTGTGTCAAACAATGAGGCAGCTTCAAATACATCATGTGAGCACACTCTTCTCCAAGAAGTACTCCATAGCTGCTCCTCAACATGCTCCTAGAGGGCACCATGGCTACCCCATGTGTGCTAGAGCACCACCTCTAATGAGGGACCAAGAAAGGGCATTACCAATCGGTGTGTGATGTTCCAACAATGAGCCGAGCTCTTCTTATATAGTTTTAGAGTACCCTTTAAAAGCACCATTCAAAAGTAAAAAACTCTACGATCACTATTGATGCCAAAAGCAAGAAAAACCTCACACACTCATGCTCGTCGCTGTTGTTTTCCCACAAACATGATAAAAAGACATGTCTTCGCACTGCCGTCTGCAGCTCATGGGTATTGAACCCAGGCGCTTCTTATGAGAGGTAATCATTCTATCCAAGGTGCCCATCACTTTTGCTTGTGGAGAGAGTAAGATCAAACTCTTTACATGCTATGCTATTCTGGGAAAAATGGACTATTTGACCATGGGATATTAAACCATTGACCTTTTGACCATGGGATATTGTACTTATATAACATTCTTTCCAACAGATTTAGGATTGTCCAAACTCTATAAGGATTCTGATAGTTCTACTAATCATACTTCGAGAATCTCCACGAAAATAGATGAGATAGCTGAGCAAGTTTCCAAGAAGCTAGGAGTCCTAAATAGACAAACACCAAGAGTCACCTCAATGAACCGATGTTATACTTGCAGAGGGGACCACATGGCTAACATTTTCCCAATGCAAAACCAGAACATGAGAGAAATTAAGGGCCCATATTGCACTATCGAGAGAAAATATACAAACCATATGGCTCAAGATTGTCCCTACAATAGGTAGGCTATTAGACAAACTTATCAGCATCCTTACCAACAGGGTATGTACTAGAACCAATACCAACAACCATATTATAGGCCACCACAACAATGTCAACCTCATTACCAACAGCAATATCAGGCACCATATAGGCCACAACCGGTCTTAGGAAACCAACCGCCAGCTCCTCCCATTGTGACTCCAATTAAGTATGCAGTGGTAGAGGAGAACCCGAATAGAGCATTGGTACCAATGAGCCCATTAGTCTCAGAAAATGACCCTCATGCTCAGAGCTTTGATTACACCCATGAAGATATTCCATGAGCTTATTACATAGGATCACCAGAGAATAGTGAGATTTACTCGTATCAATATGAGACACCACCTGTGGAACAAAATTGGGAGCCAAAATACTCCAATGTTATGTATACAAATCCAAGCCCCAAGCCCCAATTGAGACAAGTAAGACCACAAGCCCCTAGAGGAGCATGTTTTAGATGTCAGGGCGACCATTTCATTCATGAATGTCCCCACCCACCATCTCCGAGACAAGGACATGCCATCACAATACAAGCCTTTTGTCTGGAGTGTGGCAAAGACCATCTCCCCAAAGATTGTCCAAGGAACCCATCTAGTGCACCCAAGGTTACACCCATTAATGTGGTAGGCTTAGTGGTGGATTCAAGTTCAAGTAGTACTAATGTGGTTCCTATACAGGCAATTACTAGAGCACAAGTAGGGCAATAGGCTAAACCAATTAAACAATCAGATTCGAGTGAATCAGGAGAGCCTAGTAAGAGGAAAACAAGAACATGGAAGGATACCATGGAGAAGGCTAGTTGTAAGTGGAATAAAAAGTTATCTGAACTAGATGAAAGCCTGAAGGAGGCAAGAACAAAAATAGAAAATATCACCTCTCAAAATCCCTTGCATGTCAAAACTCCATCCACTCCACTTCATCCCACCCCAACACCCAATGTAAATAAACTACAACCAGGGTCTGTTCTTGCAGATCCAACCCTAGAAGGCTTGGACATGATGTTCAAGGCCTACTAGTCTCGACTTCAAGAAGGGCCAACAGTTGCAAACCTAGAAAAGTTCTTGGGTATATGAACATATGCTTCACACCCAAAAACTTGAAGATGATCAATTAATATGGTGGCTTCCCTGTCCATAACTCTTGTGCCACTTTTAGGACTTTGGAAGTACTAGGTGAAAGGTTAACCACATGAACTGCACTCAATATTGCTTTTGCCCAAAAGCCTTGTGAGATTTGCATGATGCAACATAGAAAGTACTCTACCTTTTCTAGTTCTATTCATCCTTTTAGCTACAACATTCTGTACTCGGGTGTAAGGAGCTGTAAACTCTCTACGAATCCCTCTAGACAGACAAAAAAGGCTGAATTCATGTGAGGTATACTCACCCCCATTATCTGAATGTAAAGATTTAAGATTACTTCCTTTTTCAGTCTCAACTGAAGCAAGCCATTTTTTGAAAGTAGGGAATACCTCATCCTTCGATTTAATAGGATATACCCAAACTTTTCTAGTGGCATCATCTATGAAAGTGACAAAGTAAGGAGAACCACCTAAGGACCTAGTGGGCATAGAACCACACAAAACTGGATGAACAATATCTAGAGGCTGAATTGAAGAGTCAATGTGCATTCTGTGCACATTTCTGGTTTTGCTTTCCACATTGATAATGCTCACAAAATGAAAAATCAGAGAGAGATAACACATGTAAGTAGCTAGAACGAGAAAATTTTTCCATTACACTATGAGATATATGGCCCAAACAACCATGCCAGATACAAGCCTTAGGTTGTTCAGTAACAACTAACAAGTGTTCTTTCTCTCATACAAATAAAGGATAAAGTGAGCCAACTTTGCTTCCTTTTGTAATAACCATATTGCCCTTTGATATACAAAAGGACTGAGCATAGAAGACCACCTTGTAACCAAGGTCATCAAGTTGACCAATTGACATCAAACTATGTGATAACTGAGGTACATGGCATACATTATGCATAGTAAATTTTGAACCATCAATGAACTGCACAACCACATCTCCAATCCCCACAACGTTACACTAGTAAGGGTCACCAAGTCTCACGGTACCAAGAGACTTTGTTGCATAATTAGAGAACCATTCTCTGTGTGGTGTCACATGGAAAGAGGCACCAGAATCTAGCAGCCACATACGGGAAAGAGAATCAACCATAAAAGCCTCAGTTGGCACAATGCTATCAAGTGTCAATACAGATTGTGCAATCCCACTAACAAAGGTTTCTTAGTTAGTAGAGATGTAGTCTTTGATGAAAATAAATCTTTGTTTGATTATGACAGGAAAGTGAAGCTACCCTATGACTTGGAAGAGGACTTTCCATCTCTTCCAACAAAGGAACCAAAGCATCTTGAAGATAGTGACTCTGAAGAAGAGCTAACTGTTGTCAGGATCTTGCTCACGCTCAAACAGAGGTTACGAACGCAGAAAAACACAGAAAAAACACACCCAAGAATAAACGCAACAAGAGACGATAAAGTACGCAGATTGGGTGCAATCTCCCCCCATGCACTCTGTTTCGACAGTCCACAGAGTGCATGTATTTATAGGACTTTTGATTCCGTCGAAAATAGTGGTTACATGAGGGCAGCTTCGAAAAGCAGGCATGAAACTAAAAGTTGGTAACTTTTACAGAAAGCCATTACTTTGAATAATAGAAACTGCGGTCTACAACGACCCTTATTCTAACCATTACTTTTCTAACAATAGAACCTTCTACACAGGTTTATTTACAAGCTAAATAATAATTATTTGGATTATTGATGTCCGCCCTTTCACGCCTTGCACGCTCCTCATGAACCTTCAGCTGCTATATCAAAAAACATCAAAAACATATTAATACATTAATAATTTAACATTTTAACAATGCCTTGTTCAATAATATACAACATGCCTCTCAGTTGACAAGCAACTGACCTCAGTTGATAAAATAATTCAACACTCTAACAATTATAAGGCAGTGTTCAATATATTCCATATTACTGTTACAATCCAACAATGCATTGGCCAACATATTTCATGTTACAATCCAACAATGCATTGGCTATTCGATATTTCAATCCAACAATGCATTGGCTATTCCATATTTCAATCCAACAATGCATTGGCTATTCCATATTTCAATCCAACAATGCATTGGCTATTCCATATTTCAATCCAACAATGCATTGTTCAACATATTCCATAAGGTATAACATGCCCCACAGTTGAACAAGCAACTGACCTCAGGTGATAAAAGAATAAACATGGATGGCCAGTCACATGTTTCATCACTGAATAAAAAATAGGCATGTGCCATGTAAAAGTACATGCATGGAAATGTTCATGGAGCTGTTTAAGTTATTAAGAGTATCTGTAAGATGCGGACATAGTCTTTCGAATGAATTTGGGCAAGCAAAGCTTGAATATGCTCCTATAAACTAAATTCAATATGTAAATGCATCACAATTATCAAACATGTAAGGTAAACTTTAAAGGTAGAAATGAATCCTTAAACTCTTCTTGAAAAGCCTTCCAGGTGCGTGGACAATCTGCAGTATGACAAAGATCATTCCACCATTGCTGCACTCTTCCTACCAAATAATTAGTGGCGAACTCGATTTTCTGATTTTCTGAATATAACTCGTCGGAAAAGAAATCGTTGAATAGGGATAGCCATGATAAGACAAAGCGGCCATCTATTCGTCCGTCGAATTGAAGCATAGCATAACGTCCTTGTATGGCTTGGTGAAGTGCTTGAAGTTCTTGGTTCATAATCTCTAACTCTTGCTCGAATGAAACTCCAGGTAAAGGTGAATTACTGTGATCCTCCATGGTGCTCTTGGACCCTTGCTCTCACCCTTGGTGTCTTGAACCTTCTTGTTTGCAACCTTGGTGTCTCGATCCCGTGTTCTCAACCTTGCTTGGTATCTTGAACACTCAATCAAGTGCCACCCAAGAATTTTGAAGGAATTCACACTTCCAAGCTAGCTCATTGGAAAGTTCGTTCCGAGAGCTTTCCAACGGTATATTACAGGCCTCAATCCGACCTACGGATTGGAAGTTACACTTAATTCTTTGTTGGGTCCATCCTTGAAATCGCCGCGAGCGCCTTCCACAAGTAAGAGAGAGAGAGAGAGAGAGACTTGAGTACAACTCCAAGAGATGGTGGAGTGGTCAAAGTACTTCCCTTGAAAGTAGGAGGTTGTGGGTTCAAATCCTCCTACCTTAGGGACTCCAAACCTCTCTATTACCACTCAAAAATTAAAATTCCCTCGCGCGTAGCCAACGGTCGCCAAGGGAGCCTTGGGTGCCAATGTTGCCAATGTATTGCCTAAGTTATTGCCTAAGTTATTGCCTAAGTTCTTTGCCTAAGTTCTGATACCACTATTGTCAGGATCTTGCTCACGCTCAAACAGAGGTTACGAACGCAGAAAAACGCAGAAAAACCACACCCAAGAATAAACGCAACAAGAGACGATAAAGTACGCAGATGGGGAGTAAGCCGAAGGAGAAGACGTAGGTGAAAACGTAGGTGAAAACGTAGGTTCTGGTTCTGGATCTGGATCAGAATCAGAATCAGAATCAGAATCAGAAACCCAAGACGGAGACGGAGATGGAGATGGAGATGGAGATGGAGATGGAGATGGAGATGGAGATGGAATTCAGAATCGCGAACAGAGAACAGAACCCTCTGTATTGACGCGTGCAGAGCTCTGATACCACTATTGTCAGGATCTTGCTCACGCTCAAACAGAGGTTACGAACGCAGAAAAACGCAGAAAAAATACACCCAAGAATAAATGCAACAAGAGACGATAAAGTACGTAGATTGGGTGCAATCTCCCCCCATGCACTCTATTTCGACAGTCCACAGAGTGCATGTATTTATAGGACTTTTGATTACGTCGAAAATAGTGGTTACATGAGGGCGGCTTCGAAAAGCAGGCGTGAAACTAAAAGTTGGTAACTTTTACAGAAAGCCATTACTTTGAATAATAGAAACTGCGGTCTACAACGACCCTTATTCTAACCATTACTTTTCTAACAATAGAACCTTCTACGTAGGTTTATTTACAAGCTAAATAATAATTATTCGGATTATTGATGTCCGCCCTTTCACGCCTTGCACGCTCCTCACGAACCTTTAGCTGCTATATCAAAAAACATCAAAAACATATTAATACATTAATAATTTAACATTTTAACAATGCCTTGTTCAATAATATACAACACTAACAGATTTGGAGAAATTGAAGCTATGGAAGAACAAAGGGAAAGCTAAGGTGCAAGACCTAGCTCAAGGCTCAGAAAGCTCTCTTCAATCAATTAGAAGGCCAATGAGAGAGAAGAAGAAACCAGAGAGGTATGGATTTGATACCTCCTTGGTCACAAAGCATTCAATCTATATGGCTAAGATCTCAACCATGAAGAAGCTACATCTTATGAAGAATCTCAAAGCAAGAAGAAGTGGAGAGAAGCAATGGATGAAGAAATGGAAGCCCTTATGGACAATGACACATGGGAACTTGTTCCAAACAAACCATCAATGAATGTAATTGGATCAAGGTGGAGTTATAAAGTAAAAAGGAACTTAGATGGTAGTATTAATAGACACAAGGCAAGGTTAGTAGCCAAGGCTCAAACCCATGGGATAGACTATGAAGAGACCTTCTCACATGTTGCTAAAATGCCTACTATTAGAGTACTTGTTAGCATTGCAGCATCTAGAAATTGGAAGCTATACCAATTAGATGTAAAAAATGCATTTCTCAATGAATGGATTTCAAAAGAAGTTTATATGGCACAACCACCTGGTTATGAAGATGTACATCATCCCAATTATGTGTGAAAATTGAAGACGGCTTTGTATGATTTGAAGCAAGCTCCAAAAGCTTGGAATCACAGATTAGTTACCTACTTACAGGACCAAGGGCTCAAAGCTAGTAAGGCAGATACATCATTATTCATTAAAAGGAATGGATCAAAATTTATATATCTCTATGTCTATGTTGTTATTGCAAGAGAACCCAAGCCCACATACTTGGATGATTAGCATATTGCTTACGGAATCTTATATGATCAATCCCTTGTAAAATCAAGTACATTTACCTTTGTAAAAATGCATTACTTTCACGTGGAGTTAAGAAGCATCAAATCACAATTCATTTGGTAGTTGATTAATGAGATAATATATCTTATAGTTTAGGATTTACTTTTAGGTGGACTTTTGAATTTGAATTCAAAAGATTGGTTCCAAACTCAACTATAAAAAAGGAGGATCAAAAGACCCACAAAAAGAAGTCTCTACTCTATGAGATCATTTTTGAAGGGATACATTGTGAATTGAGAGCTAAATTCATAGCTCAATCACATCCCTCACATTTTTCAATAGATCATTGCCAATGACATTGTATTTGTACATGATTTAATACATACATTATCATTACATCTTCACTTTACTTCTCTGCCATGACTACATCAGTACAGTGACCTTCGCAGAGCTTGTTCTCAGTGTATGATTGATCATTTGTCGTGATTTAAAGCATCATAGATTCAATATGTTGTCTACTATATAGGTACAAAATTTCATTATTATTGCTTCTCTGAATCGTGAGATATTATAATTTTATTATGCTTTGGTATGTTGACTAATGCACCCCAAAAATGTGCGGCATGTCCTATGATCTTCTAAACATCATACTCAGCGTGTAGTTCATCATTTTTGTTGAAATCACTCATGATTGGTAGTTGTCTAAGTTAATTAGACATCAGCAAAAGGAATTAGGCTAATTGATCTTGTGCTTAGAGCACTATTCAAATTACTAAACAGGTGTAGACACAAAAATAGCAAGTCTATGACCTTGGATCAAATTTCTACTTATCTATTTTGGTCCATTGATTAGTGGATCATATTCCAAACAACATAGGTGATTATTTATGATGATTAGCAAGCTAAAGAGGCCCACTACACTCTCCAACAATTTTTCTTGGTTAGTATGAAGCAGGTTTAAGAACACACTTTTGAAGACTATCCACCATCTCCTCCAACCTTGGTATCAGAGCAACAACAAGCAAGATGGGAGATGGATTTCCACCATTCATTGACAAATTGGATAGAAGAAACTACTCAACATGGTCACTAAGGATGCAAGCCTACCTCCAAAGGAGAAGTCTATATGGATATATCTCAGGAGATGAAGAGATGCCAACATTCAGGATCAAGCATCAACCCACAAGGGAAGAGCAAGAAAGGTTGACCACATGGTGTGCAAAGAATTCTCTTGTTAGGTCTTATCTACTAAACTCAATATCTAATTTCTTATTGCCTCACATTAGGAATCACAAGACCTCCCAAGAGACTTGGGAAGTACTCTCATAATATTTTTCATCAAATACAAGAGCTAGGAAGACTCAGCTATGCATGGAGTTTACAACCCTAAAGAAGCAACCAAAGCAAAGTGTAGTTGATTATGTAACCAAAATCAAGGATGTGGTTGACCAGCTTGCAAGCATTGGAGAGGAGATAGAATTATATGTAAATTTTTACAGGTCGCTTATTAACTTCATCACCTAAATTATATGTAATTAACTGATCTTCTGGAACATAGAATTGTCGGGACTTCTCTGTAACATCGTGTGGGTTTAAAAGTTGTTGTAGATTAGTGTCATCTATAGCAGCAGTATCTTCTTTCTTGTCTTCTTCCATCACATGCATCACCGTACAAACTTCCGGATTCCAATTATCTACAATAGATTGTAGATCAACAGTTCCTAGGGAGATCAAATCAATATGAACTGGTTCTACAAAATAATCTTCATCATCTGACAAACCATCTAACATATGAACTGGTTCTACAAAATAAGGTCTAGCATGTAATTCACAAGGCTGTATAGCATCTAATTTTACAACATATTTACGATTATTGTCCTTGAAAGTGAGTTCCTGTGCGGACCAATCTTGTATCACCTTGGCTTGTTTCAACCAAGGACGGCCGAAAAGCAGATTATAATCCAAGCTAGACTCTAATAGCTCTAAGACGACAAAAGTCATCTTAAATGTTGTACCTTGCAGAGTTATGGGAATATCTCGTACTAGTCCTACTGGGTGGACTCTGCACTGATCAGCCATCCTTACAAAAAACTGGACAGGCTCAATTTTCATCCATCCTAACTTTTTACATAGTGCGGCAGTAGCAATGTTTACACCAGACCCTCCATCAATTAGTACTTGATTAATTTTATGATTTTTGTACCATACCGTAATCAATGGGACCGAATGATCCACCGTAGCGTCAGTTTCTAGTTGTACTGTTGCCGTTGCTGGAATGTAGGCAGACTCAGTACTAAACTGTTGCTGGAATTGTTGACGGACTCCTGGTACTAGTGCAAGTAACTGTCCAAGAGGAAGAGTAATGGACACTTTAGATAAGATTTCCCATGCTTGATTTACTTGACTTGTTTCTTTCACCGATTCTGAAGATGATGCGTCGGTTATTGGATTTGACTCTTGCTCCTGTGCAATTTCCTTTGACAGTGGAACTTGTGTCACCGGAATAGGATCTGGGAACACTAGAGGTTCTGAGGTGGTCCACTGAGTAGCCTTGTCATATGTTCTTTGCTGCTCTAGGATGTCTGGTTCAAATATTTCAGCTGTTGGTTGTAACGGCCTACCGGATCTGGTCTGAACTACTACAGCTTGTGTTTCTATTGGTGTGGTATGAACCATATTAGTCATTGGATTCTGCCATTCTTTCTTTCTCTGATCATATTCTGCTGCATCTTTATAAAATCTTCTAATGTGGCTAAATTCACCGCAAAAATGGCAGTGAGGTGGTGGCAAATTAGTATTTTCCTGTGCTGGTCCTGCCTGCCAATGGTTTGCATTGTAGTTATTATTTCTCTGTCCTCTGTAATTTTGGTATCCCTGCTGTTGGTCGTTTCTCATTTGAGGAGGTACATAGTGATTGGCCGGCTGCCCTGGTTCTTGTATAATTGCATTCACTGTTGCAGTTCCCTGTACTTTGGCGTTGTATGCACAGTTTTCAGTGGAATGTCCTGTCGTATTACAAATAGTGCAAAACAACTGGTTGAGGGCACAAGTGGCATTGGTATGCCCTGAATTCTTGCACGTGGTGCAGTACATCTGTCTGGTCGGATCTTTTGCAACATTTTTACTTGCCTTTAACCATTCCAGGTCTTCTGTAAATCCTCCAACCTTGTTTTCCAGCTGCAAAGCCATTGCGATCACCGCATCTAGCATCATAGCTCCCACACAGCGTATGATCATAATCTGTTTAAGTTGCGGAGTCAAACCATTGATAAACCATTGAGTGATAACGTCATCCGGTAGGTTGGCGTGTGCTGGCGGTAATTGCCTCAAATGCGTTCTGAATAGGGTGGCATATTCCTGCACTGTCTGATTCATCTTCTGTCTATTGTTTTGCAGGTAATCAAAAATTTCGGCTGGATTCTTCTTTAGCCTGAATCTCTGCAAAAATGCATCCCTTACTACTTCATAGGTGCCGAAATGGTTAATATCATATTCTGTAAGCCACCTAGCGGCTTCATTAACCAATGTAGACTGGAATACAATAGCTTTATATGCCGAATCAAGTGGATGATTGAGCACTGCGTAACTTATCTCAAATGTGCGTACATGAGCGTCTGGGTCATCACCTGGGAATCCATCGAATTTAGTGTACGTTACTCCTGTTGGAGTCGCCCGGGGTGGAAATAGATGTTGTTGTTGTTGTTGCTGCTGCTGTTGTTGTTGTTGCCCACTCATCGTGCTGGCGGTGGTATTGTGACTATCTTCTGTATCCCGAGGCTGAATATCTGAACCGTCTGAATCTGTGTCGTCAGTCTGTACACTTTCCGGCTTGCCAATATCATTCAGTATGTTTCTGATTTCTGTTTCGAACAAGCTACCTTCCTCCTTGGTATCAGATGTAGGGGTACTTACTCCAAATAGCGGCGACTGGACTAAAGATCCACCAAGAAATGGTAAACCGTCACCGGAAGACTGTGAATTCTCGGCAACTGGTACCAAAATAACACCGGAAGGTGTCGAATTTTCACCAAAACAAGGTGCTTTTCCTCTTTCACTGATTTCTTTGGCCAAGAAGTTTCTATCCACAGAACAATTCGAATCTTGACCCAATGGTGTTAAATTAACTTCAAGCTTCGTCCTAGTAGACTCTGGAGTTACTATTTCTTCGACAGACTGTGCCGAAATCGCACCAGAATCTACCAGAAACGTAGTACGTTCTACCAGAATACTACTGAAATCCCTACTGGCGTTCTTCAATTCCTTGACAGTTGGGTTAGACTTATCTGCGCTTCTACTTCCTCGAAGCGTCCTTAGCAAATTAGGTATCGCCCAAGACTGTTGGTTTCTTCTATGCTTCGGGTATGATTCACCGGAACGAGTAACCGGCATATACTATGTTTGCAATACTTTGCGTACTATTCTTCTTTACGGTCGATTCACAATCTATGACCACTTCCACAATCAATCAATGAACATTCTTGATGCTACATTCGCACAGGCAAATGGCAACAATCTGGTGCCACTTTCCCACAGTTAGCTTGCAATACTCTTGATGCCACTTTCCCACAGTTAGCTGGCAATACTCTTGATGCCACTTTCTGACAGAGGGCGCCAGTGTTAAACGCACAACTAACTATCAGAAGCGCATTTAAACATCTACTTGGGTTCTTGGGAGTGGAAGGGGTCTGTTAGACAGAGGCCCTGTTCTTGATTTTCCCAAATTTCCCACTTCACACAGCAATGTACTAACGCTCAAGAACTCTATCAAGAATCTATTTACGCTTCGCAATCTTACTATCTATGATTGGACACTTCCTAAAGTCTACTGAACACATTCAAATTAAGGTACTCTCAATATATATAGCACCAGACTACCCCAAAATCATAATACAGACTGAGTTTGATTGCTCAAGAACTGCTCCGAACACAAGACACTGTAACAACAGAGATAATACAGTGACTCAACCTTTACTGAGTAATTACAAACAATCAAGCAGAACCGAAGACACAGAAAGACTTAAAATTCTCAAACACACAGTACTGAATGTAGATTTCTACACCGGGTAAGACTTACTCAGTGATCAGTGTACCATATCAGAACTAACGTAACACAACTCGCAGTCATAACCTTTACGGGACAAAGATTCTGTACTCAGCTTAAGACGAACCTTACTGTAACTTAATCCTTACCGTAAATAGCAGATCTTCAACACGGACGACAACCACAATACGACTCAGAGTTCCTAAACACACTACAATTACTACACAGACTTCACCGACTAGACAGAGATTCACCAACCGAACAGGTACTGATAACCACAAGGTAGAGATGAGAACAAGGTACTCAAAATGACGCAAAACACACCACAGTAACGCACAGATCAATCACCCAGATAGACAGTCTGGTGATCCAACCGATCGTCACTGAGCGCCTCTTTTTCATTCATTTATATAAAGATTACAACCTCTTTGTAACAACCTTTCGTACGTGCGGACTAGAAAAAGATTCAGTTTTTACAACTGCCAATCCGGCGGCCGACTAACACAACTATAACCAAAAACTAGTGTTGGATAGATTGTTGAGAAAGGCTTACAAGTCAGATTCATAAGGCATGGAGCATATGTGGAAGACCCTGAGCAAGGCTTCAAGAGGATTGTAAAAGGTGAGAAATCTGGTAGACTCTTTACATTTGAGATTGAAGACACCAGAAACATAGCACTCTTCAATTACAAAGATCAACTCTATCTGAACTAGAGATATGGCATAAACAGCTAGGTCATATAGGAGAAAGAACACGAAAGCAAATATGCAGGGATCAGAGTGTGCTTGGCATCCCTAATGTTTCCAAGCAACACATGATATACAAATGTGGAGCATGCCAATTTGGCAAAGCTCATAGGCAACCATTCAATAGAAAGGGGTACATGTATGAAGACTAATTGGAGACTGTACACACTGGTGTGTGGAGTCCTAGCAAAGATCCATCAATCTCAGGTTAAAGGTACTATGTTTCATCTATAGATGATTATAGTAGATGGACAATTCTCTATTTCATGAAGCATAAGGATGAAGTATTTACATGTTTCAAGAAGTACTTGCCATTGGTTGAGAACCAAACAGGTAGAAGCTTGAAGAGGATCACATCTGATGGAGGTGGTGAGTACTTTTCATATGAATTTGATTCATTCTTACAGGACACGGGTATAAAGAGAGAAGTCATAACAAGATATACTCTTGAATTAAATGGAGCGGCAGAGAGAAGGAATAGGTTGATAGTAGAAGCTACAAGTTCAATGCTGAATGAGAAGAAGCTACCCAACTACCTATGGGCAGAGGTTGTTTCCATGGCCACTTACTTGGTTACCAGGCTTCCATCCAAATTCTTGGATGGAATGACACCCTATAAAGCATGGAATTGTGGGAGACTCTCATTGAATCATTGCAAAATATTTGGGTGCATTGCTTATACACACATTCCCTCATAGATTAGAGGGAAGCTTGATCCTAAAGCTGAAAAGTGTATATTCATTGGCTATGACCAAAACCAAAAGGGTTATAGGCTATACAATCCCATTAATAAAGGATTTATAGTTAATAAGAATGTAGTGTTTGATGAAAATTATTCATGGTTTGAAGATGATTGAAGGAAGATCAAATTACCTTATGATTTGGAAATTCATTTTCCAACTCTCACTCAAGAAGATCAACAAGTCCCAGAAGATGTCAATTCAGAGGATGAAGAGTAGGTTGACTTCAAGGCTTGGAAATCAAGGGGCAAGACCAAGTTCAAGCAATTGGAAGACATTCCAGAGTCCTCCAATCAAGCACTCAAGAGATCTCAAAGGGAAAGTAAAAAGCCCATAAGGTATGGCTATGACTCATCATTAGTCACCAAGCATTCTGCATATATCACTAAAGCCTTTATGACATAAGAACCTTCTTCATTTGAAGAGGCTAGTAAGAGGAAAGAATGGAGAGAATCCATGTAGGAAGAAGTTGAAGTACTTCAGGAAAACAACACTTGGGACTTGGTTCCCAAGAAGCCAAGCATGAAGGTAATAGGATCCAGGTGGATATATAAAATCAAGAAAAATTCAGATGGTTCTATAAATAGGCACAAGGCAAGGTTAGTGGCAAAAGGGTTTGCTCAAACCCATGGAGTGGATTATGAAGAAATACCGATGGCTAAGATGCCAACATTAGAACTTTGGTAAGTATTGCTGCTTCCAAGAATTGGAATCTATATCAATTAGATGTCAAGAATGCATTCCTAAATGGATGGATCTCAGAAGGCACAACTAGTAGGGTTTGAAGATAAAGATAAACCAGGTTATGTATGCAAGCTAAGGAAGGAACTTTATGACCTAAAGCAAGCTCCTAGATTTTCATGCTTTTTCTGATAGTGATTGGGTTGGTTGCTATGACACTCGTGTGTCCACCAGTGGTTTTTGCTTCATGCTTGGTAGCTCATGTATATCTTGGTTGAGCAAGAAGCAGTCTACTGTGAACACTTCTAGTTGTGAGGTTGAGTATAGGGTAGAATTCAGAGTGACTGTTGAGTGTGTGTGGCTTAGATGCCTTATTGTTGATTTGGGTGTTGGGCAGGCTTCTACCACCGCCATCTTTAGTGACAGTCAGAGTGCATTGGCAGTTGCAAGGAACCCTATGTTCCATGCTCGCACTAAGCACATTGAGGTGCATTAGCATTATGTCAGGGAGAGGTTATTTGTTGGGGAGATCAGCTTGGCATATGTGCCCACACAAGAGAACATTGCATAAATTTTTACAAAGGCTCTGCCTAGGGAGAAGTTTGAAGCTTTCCGCAAAGCTTTGGGCTTACTTACTTTTGTGGATTGATTCCACATATCTTGGCACTTCCTTATACATGAGTGCTAGCTCATTGCTCACAGCATCACTCCCAGGGGGATTTGTTGATATATTTAGGTAGTGATGTGTGTGAACACTCTAGGACCCTCGAGGCACTTTTTTCCCTCTTTAGGATGTTTTTTCCCCCGGCTTGTATATATGCCTATTGCCCTAATCGGATACTTATCTTTGTACATTCTAGTGGTAATACATTCAGTATTGTGTGTTGTGCTCCAAGCTTCTTCTTCTTCCTTGTGTTGTTCGCGTGCTTCTGTCGACGTCTAACTCCAACATGTTATATACATGAAAGTTGTAGCATCCAACTCAATTCTTCCATTTTCCAAGTCTAAAGCTTGAAGCTCAGATTCCTTGTTAGTATTAAACTCCCATTATATTTTTTGTTGGAACATCAAGCTTACACTATGCTTGAGGTGGATTTGATCTACATCAAAGGCTATCGCGTCAAAAGAATATCCGTTGGAGAGTTCTTTTCATATACTCATTTATTGTATTTTTTTGAGAGATTTTTGATGGCTCATTTACCGTTGTAAAAGCCTTGAGCTTTACACATGTAAAGGTAGAAAGATAGAGCAAAAATCCCACAAATTGTTGGTGGTTGAAGTTGCATTCAATCAAGCAAATCAAATCACCTAAAAGTAGATCAAACTAGATCTTCACTTTTCCTAGATTGTAGGGAAGTGAATTGATTCCCTCCAACAACCATTCCCACATTCATTTGAATTCAAATTCAACTTGTAAAAGTCGTGGAACACTCCTAGAGTCTATATAAAGACTTGAAATCACTTGTACAATACATGGAAGCAATATACATACACTTGTGACCATTATTGTCTTGCTCCAATTGTCTACATCATCTTCTTCGCCAATAGTAATCTTGCAGAGGCTGCTGCTCTCTCTTCAGAGCTCCAAATTGAGTGCAACGTGACTCATTGGAAAGATATAAGTGTCTAGTTTATGCCTATACATTTTCGTAGTATTTGGTTCAGTAGATTGGGAGAAATCGGAGTTTTTCTATCTCCGGGTCAATCTCTGCGTATTCTTGAAACATAGGAAGTACCACCGGTGAATGTCGCTTTCATTCCTATAGCATATTTTTCTTATTCCTTATACTTTTGTGCATTCCATACACTCAACCCTATGTGTATCACTCCCATAAAAGGATTTTTTCCAATTGTAATCATGCTGGTCGCTATGGGCATTTGAAGTTCATTGTCCCTTCCATAGATAGTAAGTTTTTTGAGCTAGTCGACCCGCGAAGCTATCTGTTTTGTATCGACTCATTCTCCTTGATGCTCCCAAGTACATAGTGTGTTTCTTTGCACTTATAGCATGCCTATAAGGTCTATTTGAGTCAACATAAGCTCAAGGGCTGGTCTTGTGCCGGTTGGCTTGACCAAACTTCGTCGCTTCGAAACGCACTTTTCTACCTTCGACAAGCTTCTCCAAGTTCTTTCAGTGGTATCAGAGCTAGATCAAGATGGGTGACGGCTTTCCCTCAATGATCGAGAAGCTTGATTGAAACAACTACGTGGCTTGGCAAATCAGGATGGAGGCCTATTTGCAAGGTAGAAATCTTTATGTAATTGTAGCAGGTGATGAAGTTATGCCTATTCCAAGATCCAAAGGAGGACCTACACAAGAGGAGACAGATAAGCTCACACTTTGGTGCACAAGGGATGCTCAAGCAAGGTCGTACATACTAAACTCTATCTTGACTTTCTATTACCACATATTAGAGGATGCAAGACATCTCAAGAGACTTGGGATGCCCTCGAAACTTTCTTTTCTGCTAGTACCAAAGCAAGAAAGAATCATCTTTGGAACGATTTCAACCAAATGAAGAAGACACCTAAACAAACCATCACAGAGTTTGTTACCAAGGTCAAGGAGGTTGCAGATTAGTTAGCATCCATTGGAGAGCTGATTGAAGAAGAGGTCATCATGAGGCAAATTCTCAACGGCATTCGAAGTGATAAGCAATGGCAATCCTTCACGACGGCTTATGATCTTATCATGGATGTGGAAACTCCAGACTTCAACATCTTTCTTGGACAACTCTTCAATCAAGAAGCAAACAATAGCATAAAGGAAGGTAACTCTTATCATGGTAATTCAACTAGTGCTCTATATGCAGATAAGAAGGACAAGAAGCAGAAAGGCAAGAAGAAGGAAGAGGATGAAGAAGAGACTTCCCAAGCCAACTTTGCAAGCAAGAGCAAGTGGAAAGAGAAGAAGAAAGGACCAAAGCAAGACAAAGCCAAAGGTCACAATGTTCAACCTTGTTCCATATGCGATAAGACCAACCACACCACTTGAAATTGCTGGTTCAATGGGAAGACCCAGAAAGGAAGTGGAAGAGGTGGATATGGCAGCAATAGAGGCAGAGGTGGACACAACTTCAACAATAACAATAGAAGCTATAATAGAAGGGACTACAACAATTATTCAGAAGATCAACCACATGAAGACTCATTGCTTCTTATGAATCTAAGCCACAAAGAAGGTAAAGAAGATGATCATTTGTTCTACATACATTCAGGATGTTCGAATCATGTTGCAGGAAACATTGCTCTTCTATCTGACTTGGAAAGTCCAAAGCATAGACATGAAGTGCAAACAGGGGATGACACAAAGCACAATGTGGAGAAGATTGGTAATGTCAAAGCTTCCAATGGCAGGACAAACATTCTGAGTAAGGTTCTCTATGTACCCACTATCACTAAAAACCTAATAAGTGTAGGCCAAATAGTTGAAAAAGTCTTGCAAGTTAGGTTCACCCAACATGGAGCTTTTGTGGAAGATCCATGTCAAGGCTTCAAGAAGATAGCCCGAGGTGAGAAGCATGGTAGGCTCTTTACTTTTGAAGTAAGAGAAACCAGGAACATAGCTCTATTCAACTTTGGGTCTCAAACCCTAAGTGAGCTTGAAGTGTGGCATAAGAGACTTGCTCATGTGAATGAAAGAACCTTGAAGGATATATGCAGGGATCAAAGTGTTTTAGGACTGTCGAACATATCAAAGCAACACATGATCAACAGGTGTGATGCATGTCAGATTGGGAAGGCACAAAAACAACCATTCAACCACAAAGGCTACATCCACAACAACTTATTGGACTTAGTACATACAGATGTATGGGGACCAAGTCAAGAACCTTCATTGGAAAGATCAAGGGATTATGTCTCATTTATTGATGACCATAGTAGATGGACTGTTCTATACTTTATCAAGAGTAAGAATGAAGTGTCTGATTGCTTCAAGAAGTATCTTGCACATGTGGAGAATCATACAGGTAGATCACTAAAGAAGCTCAGATCTGATGGAGGAGGAGAATACTTCTCCAAAGATTTTGATGAGTTCTTGCAGGACAAAGGTATCAAAAGGGAAGTGACTACCAGGTACTCTCCTCAACTAAATGGAATTGCAGAGAGGAGAAACAAGACATTGGTTGGATCAGCTCGAACAATGCTTGAAGAGAAGAAGTTGCCACATTATCTATGGGCAAAAGCTATTTCAACTGCTGTGTATCTTGTCAACAGACTACCATCCAAATCACTTCAAGGTATGAATCCTTATGAAGCATGGCATGGAAGAAAACCTAGTCTTGGACATTGCAAGGTTTTTGGTTGTTTAGCTTATGTTCATGTACCATCACAAATAAGAGGTAAGCTAGATGAAAGGGCAACAAAGGCAGTGTTTATTGGATATGATGATACAGGTTCTTCAATCCTTCAACCAAGCAATTCACTACAAGTAGAGATGTTGTGTTTGAAGAACATGGGTCTTGGTATGGTGAAGACAAACAAAAGGTAACACTACCATATGATCTTGATTCTGACTCTCATCAATTAGGAAGCAAGCATGATACACAGGTCCAGGATCCAAGAAGTGATACAGACGATGACCAAGATGAAAGAGAAAGGGATTACAAGCTATGGAAGTCAAGAGGCAAAGCAAAGATGCAAGAGGTTGGAGAATGCTCAAAACAAGCACCTAGAAGATCAGCAAGAGAGAAGAAACAACCAGAAAGGTATGGATATGATTCCACATTTGTTACGAAGCATTCAATCTACTTGGCAAAAGACTCTATTTCAGAGGAACCCTCAACCTATGAAGAGGCAAAGGGAAACCCTAATTGGGAAAAGGCCATGAACGAAGAGATAGATGTATTGAAGGAGATGGACACTTGGGATTTGGTTCCAATGTCGTCGAATCAAAAGGTAATTGGTTGCAGATGGGTATATAAAGTTAAAAGAAACTCAGATGGATCAGTTTGCAGGTACAAGGCAAGATTAGTTGCCAAAGGATGCTCACAAACTCATGGTATAGACTATGAGGAAACATTCTCACCAGTTGCAAAGATGACTACAATCAGGACATTGATAAGTGTAGTTGCTGCAAGGAATTGGAGACTCCTCCAACTTGATGTGAGAAATGCATTCTTAAATGGTTGGATAAGTGAAGAGGTATACATGTCACAACCACCAGGTTTTGAAAACCCTAATCATCCATCTTATGTTTGCAGACTTAAGAAAGCATTGTATGGATTGAAACAAGCTCCTAGAGCTTGGAATTACAGGTTGGTTACATATCTTCAAGATCAAGGGTTCAAAGCTAGCAGCTCATATCCTTCTCTATTCATCAAAAGGGATCACAATGAGGTTATCTATCTATGTCTATATGTAGATGATATTATTGTGACAAGTGATGATCTAAATGGCATTCAAAGGATCAAGAGACACATGCAAGAGGAGTTCAAAATCAGTGACCTAGGTGAGCTCACATATTTCCTAGGTATGCAGGTGATATACACAGATGAAGGAATGTATTTGACTCAAAGAAGATACATTCAAGATCTTCTTCTCAAGTTCAAAATGGAGAACACTAAACCTGCAGGTACACCTTTGGAGATGAATCATAAACTTAGTGTTTATAAAGGTGAGAAAATTGAAGACATTAAAGAGTATCAAAGCTTGGTAGGTAGCTTGATATATGCTACTCATACAAGGGTAGACATCTCATATAGTGTGGGAGTGCTTAGTCAGTTCATGCACTCACCGAGAAGACCACACATGGATGCGGCTAAGAGAGTACTTAAGTATCTCAAAGGTACAATCAACGAAAGGTATATTCTATCCTTACTCTTCAGATTTGGATATCAAAATCTATTCAGATGCAGATTGGGTAGGAGCTAAGGATGATAGAAAAAGTACATCTGGTTACTTAGCATTTGTAGGTTCGAAGCTAGTGTCATGAAGTTCCAAGAAGCAACCAACAGTTGCTTTATCTTCAACTGAAGCAGAGTATAGAGGCTTGACCATAGCAACTCAAGAGGCAATATGGTTAAAAGCATTGTATACAGATTTGGGACTTGTGAGTTCCAAACTTCACATATTTGGAGATAATGTAAGTTCCATGCATCTAGCGGCAAATCCTATTTTTCATGCGAGAACCAAGCATATAGAAGTCCATTACCACTTCATCAGGGAGAAGCTCATGGCAAAGGAGATTGACATTTCTTTTGTTCCTACTGAAAAGCAAGTAGCAGATATGATGACGAAGGCACTTGATGGAATAAAGCTTTGTAGATTCAAAGCTATGGCAAGTATTCAACCTTTCAGAGAATGAAGACTCAAGCATACTTTAGCTTGAGGGGGAGATGTTGGAACATCAAGCTTACACTATGCTTGAGGTGGATTTGATCTACATCAAAGGCTATCGCGTCAAAAGAATATCCGTTGGAGAGTTCTTTTCATATGCTCATTTATTGTATTTTTTTGAGAGATTTTTGATGGCTCATTTACCGTTGTAAAAGCCTTGAGCTTTACACATGTAAAGGTAGAAAGATAGAGCAACAATCCCACGAATTTGTGGTGGTTGAAGTTGCATTCAATCAAGCAAATCAAATACCTAAAAGTAGATCAAACTAGATCTTCACTTTTCCTAGATTGTAGGGAAGTGAATTGATTCCCTCCAACAACCATTCCCACCTTCATTTGAATTCAAATTCAACTTGTAAAAGTCATGGAACACTCCTAGAGTCTATATAAAGACTTGAAATCACTTGTACAATACATGGAAGCAATATACATACACTTGTGATCATCATTGTCTTGCTCCTTCAACTCTCTGCATCATCTTCTTTGCCAACAATGATCTTGCAAAGGCTGCTGCTCTCTCTTCAGAGCTCCAAATTGAGTGCAAGATGACGCATTGGAAAGGTATAAGTGTCTAATTTATGCTTATAAAAGTTTCATAGCATTTGGTTCAATAGATTGGGAGAAATCTGAGTTTTTCTATCTCGGGGTCAATCTCTACGTATTCCTGAAAAATAGGAAGTACCACCGGTGAATGTCGCTTTCATTCCTATAGCATATTTTGCTTATTCCTTATACTTTTGTGCATTCCATACACTCAACCATATGTGTATCACTCCCATAAAAGGATTTTTTCTAATTCTAATCACGCTGGTCGCTATGGGCATTTGACGTTCATTGTCCCTTCCATAGATAGTAAGTTTTTTGAGCTAGTCGACCTGCAAAGCTATCTGTTTTGTATCGACTCATTCTCCTTGATGCTCCAAAGTACATAGTGTGTTTCTTTGCACTTATAGCATGCCTATAAGGTCTATTTGAGTCTCCATAAGCTCAAGGGCTGGTCTTGTGCCGGTTGGCTTGACCAAACTTCGTCGCTTCGAAATGCACTTTTCTGCCTTCGACAAGCTTCTCCAAGTTCTTTCATTGTTCAGAATACTTCTCTAGATAATTATACTCACCAATGTACTCTTTAGAAGGTACTAATGACCTTTCCAATTTCTCTTCCACTAGAGTATACTTTACTGGGACAATATTAGCTGGTATAGGGGGTTGCTATCCTAGAACAGTTCTAGGTTGTTCCTCAAATCCTAATTCCTTATATTGACTTGATTGACTTTGGTAATCCCTTTCTCTCATAGGTTGCTTATTGTAAAAATACTCATCTCGTGCGTGCTTTGTCCATTTTCTTTCAAGTGTGCAATACTTGAGTGTTTTCCTGTCTTGTAAATGTTGAGGCTTTTGATGGTTACACAAGTGTGTGGGATCATTTTCTCCACAAATATAGCATTTTTTTTACCTGTCTTACCCTAGGGTTAACTAAATTTGCTCTAGATATGGCTCCTAAAGCCTTTGCTATTGCTTGTGGTAGTTCCTCTGTAGGTGGTATTCTTGTTTCATTACTTCTTTGTTGGTAAAAAACTAGAAGATCATTGCCTCTATTATCTTCTAGGTCAATGGCTTCCTTTATGCATGAATCTAGATGAAGACACCTTCTACAGTACACCATGGTCCTTAACTGCACATTATTTAATCCTTCTATGAATAGAGACACTATTTTAGGCATGGATGGTTTTTCATCCTTTGGACATTTGTCCTAGTATTGTTTCAATCTTCTTGCAGCTTCTCTTATACTTTCATTATTATTTTGTATGAATGTGTGGATTAATGTATAGTGCTATGTTTAATCCCTATCTTAGAGAATTCTCCAATGAATCCTTCTGAAAATCCTTCTATGTCTATAAACATTTCCGTCCTTATTGGCAAGAACCAATTCAAGGGTGGACCTAATAGAGTTAGTCCAAATGCTTCAAATTGAGTTTTATAATCTTGTATTTCTTCTGCTCTAAGGATTTTTTTATATTCAACTACATGTTCATGAGAATCTACACATCCATCATACTAGTTCTTCATACATTAAGCTACCTAGTAAGATCTCATGATTCTCCGAGTGTTATTCCATTCTTGTCTTCTTATTCTTATAGGAAATTCTTACATAGCCACTCCCTCTCTTAAGAAGGGATTAGGTGATGTCTGCTATCTTCTTTCCCTCTGTGGCTCTTTTGGAGTATGATTTTTGCTAATTCTATGAATTTCATGTTGTTGTAGGCCTTGTTCTCAAGTTCCTTTATAAGAGCCTTGTCCCAAATCATTTGTACTATCTAGGTCATTGGTGAAGACATAGACACATCCTTGTCTATCCTCATACCTACCATCTTTAAAATGAGCCACTAGCATCAAACTTAAAGGTATCTCTAAGTTTCTCAACCGATAAGATCCTTATGCAACCCATCTTGATACACATAGGCTCCAAACCTATTTGTATATAAGTATTTGAGGATATTTTTGTAATCTCCTATGTTAGAAGGTTCTACCTCACCATTCATGGTTTCCATGCTTATGTCTATTGTATAGGGATGTTCTTGACTTCCTTTTTTGCTTTGATGTACCCAAGGTTCACTAGGTTTTTCACTATGATCCACTATGACTCCTAACCTCAATTTCATTCACCTAGCTCTCTTTTCCAAATAACCCTAACTGTTTCAAGGAGACTAGGGTTTGGATTTTTGTTGATCTTCTATCTTCTTTTTTTTATACCAAAATATTTCTTATCATCAAATTTTTACCTAAAATTTTTCCAAGAAAAACACGATTCTGACACAAAATCACATTTTTGTTAAAAATTACAATTTTGTGCATTTTTGTGATTTTTTGGTATGTTTCTTATTTTTTATATTTTTATCAATTTATGACTTTTTTTTCAATTATAGAAAAAAAAATTTTGAAGTAGTTTTGGGAAAACATGATCTTGTGCTCAAAATCATGTTTTTCAGGTGAAAATGACGATTTTGAGAAATCATGATTCTCTACTAAGCATCACGATTTTGGGGCTTAAAATCATGTTTTCTTACACACAATTGTGTTTTTCACACACTCCTATTTTTCATGATTCTGACTTAAAAATCGTGAAATTTTGAATGTCAAAATAGCGATTTCCACACACCATCGTGTTTTTTACACAATTGTGTTTTTTCCTAATTTTGACTCAAAATCCTGAAATTTTGAATGTCAGAATCATGATTTTCACACACAATCATATTTTTTCATGATTCTCACTCAAAATCATGAAATTTTGAATGTGAGAATCAAGATTTTCACACACAATCGTGTTTTCTACACAATCGCATTTTTTTACAATTCTGACTCAAAATTGTGATATTTTGAATGTCCAAATCTTGATTTTGTGGGGATTTTTTTCAAAAAAGAAATTGTGATATTTTTTTTGTTTTTCTTACTTCTTCATAAGCACATATCTAAAAGACTTCCATGAAATAACAAAACAAATAAAAAAACACTTCATTTTTCAACTTATCACTAATTTACTAAAAATCGTGATTCTGATTAAAATATGTGTCTGCTCAATTTTTTGCAAAAAAATATTATCAATCACTCTTCAAATAATATCCCAAAACATTTTACCTTGCTTGAGTTTGATCCAGGTTGCTTTTACTTGCTTGCTTGGAAGTCGTGGTTTTAGCTCTCTCTCTCTCTCTCTCACAAAATGAAGAAAAATTGTTCTAAGTGCTATGTTGATATTCTCTGCTCACAATCGCAATTTTCACTCATTTTCATGAATTTTTATTTTTCTCTCTTGATTTGAAGCTAATGTTACTTTTACTCCTCTTGGCAAACAAAAGATTCTCAATTTTTTAGAAATTTGAAAGATCTTACCACCTCCAAAAAAATTTGTGATTTTCTGTTGAAAATCGTGATTTTGAGTTTCACATTGATTTTTTGAAAATTCTTCACTTTCTCTAATTCAGATTCTCCCTTGGCTATTCAACACCACTTTTGCACTCCTTTGTTCCTGCAAAAAATCAATTTCTCATTAAAAAGTCTTGAAGACACAATTTATGACATAAACTACCTTCAGTTTTTTTGTTTTGATTTTCTCAATTAATTTGATCATTGGTTTTTTTTTCTAATGTCATTCCCTTGTTTCCCCTCAACTCTCTTGATGATCCTTTGTTTCCCCTCAAACAAAAAGTAAACAATTTATTTAAGGTTCATGTGTATGTGCTAAAAATCTAATAAGATAGGTTGAAGAACTTGTGACTTGAAACTAGAGAAAAACATGCAACTCATTACTTCTCAATCTAAATAGAGTGAATGAAGTAATCTTAGCAAAAGGCAACACAGTCACCTTTTCATCCTTGCACACTTGATGAATCAAAATGAATTTGAAAAAGTGTTTGTTACCATCAACTTGGAAGATCCAGCAAAGGTCCAAAGCTCCAATGGATGAAAGCTTTGCTTACTTCCCCAATAATGTTGCCAAAAGATGTTTATTGTTCTTTGGATTTGACCTCTCCAATCATCATAGCACAAGATATTAACAACTTAGACACCTCTAATTCATCAATCCGGGAAGTCTACTAAGACCACAATTCTTCATCAGTGGAATCCAAGATTTGTCAACAAAACCAGCTTCAATAGAGATTTCATTGAAGTCTATAGAAAATACTAGGGTCTCTTGTAGTTTGAGTTATAAATAAGATTTTTCGATGATTCTTGTGCCTAAAGCATGCCATTTTTTATGTAGAATAGAAATATAATGTCAAAACTTAATTTTAGTACATGTATCACCAAGACGAGACAATCATGATTTTGATAGATTGCACACAGTCAACTTCCACAACATTTGACAAGATAATGGAGATTCGTTGTGGTAAAAGGAACTCCTAATAGCATGAAATACTCAAAGAAAAATTGATCAACAAAAAAAATCCATGATAAACACTCATAAATTCATTAACAAATCACCATGAAAGCTATGTGACAAGATTTAGAGAAGAAGATAAGAGCTCTTAAATTTGCATTAAAAAGTCAAGTACAAATGATTCAACCTCCAAAAATAAGTCATAAATTGACTTATATACTTTTCCTAGGTCACACTTGAAAATTAGGTCCTCTAGACTTGTAGAATAATTTTCTATGTATTCAAGAGTCTAAAAATCATCAATAAATTACCTAAATTAATTCTTCTCAAAAGACTCTTCCTCAGTTTTACATAATCCTTCTGTAATACAAAAACCTAATTTTACAATTTATTTCTTGTCTAAAAAGTATCTTCTAACACCAAGGAAACCAAAATCATAGAAAATGGATAATTTTGGAACTAGAACTAGTGCTTAAAATGCATACATATATGGTTCTAATAAAGCCTTCACATAGAGAGAGATATGAATAACTAGAGTTCACTATTTTGCTTATTTTTCAAAGATTACTTAGAGAATGAACCCAAGCCTTGGTGAGCACAACAATGACTATATAAGCTAGTCAATAATTTTAAAAATTACATAAAATGGATTCCTCATGAACAAGAAACAATGTTGATAACTTAGGGGTAGAGATTTTGAGCACTATCTATGCACACAAAGAGGTATGGTTACTCAAAACCAACAAAAGGAGAAGCAAGTTGCTAGCTAAGCAAGGGTCTTGCTTGCTAACACTCGACAACACTATGTAGGACTTCCAAAATCTAGAAAACACGTGAGATTACCCATTTTGAATCAACAAAACGTATGTATACAAGTGCAAAAGTGAGAATCTTTTCCTAAAAATCGAGAATCACACCTAAGTGTGATTGGAAATAGATGAGATGAATGAGGAGGGTTTCAACAACTTTTTGATGAAGTAATCTCGTGGAATTCCTTTTCCTTTAGTTCTCCACTTGTGGCTGATGTGATTTAGCAACATTTCTCCACTTGTAGCCAATGAAATTACTCCAAAGTGCACTTAAGGCTGGAGTTTGATTTTCAACACTCCCCCTGAGCTTCAATCACTTCATCAAAGATCTATGATTCCACTGCTTCTCTTGAACCTAGTAAGCTTTGTAAAATCCAATGCCTTATTGAACATATATGAAAAATGGTTTTTGGTACTAATGTAATAGATTTGTACTTTTTTTTCATGCATTTTCTCCCTCACAAAATGATACTGACCTTTAATGTGTTTGTGCCTAGCATGAAACATGGGGTTTGCGGCTAGGTATATGCTACTCATATTATCACAATAGATAGGTATCTCCTTAACTTGCATATTTGAGTGTTCAAATAGCTTCTTTATCCAAATGATTCACATGTAACTTGAGCCAACGCTCTACACTCCACTTTCGTTGATGACAAAGCAACTGTGGGTTGTTTCTTTGAGCTCCACAAGATGAGCTTCTTTCCTAGCATGAATGCATAGCCACTTGTGCTTCTCCTATCATCCTTTGAAATAGTCAAATCAACATCAAAAAAGCTTTTGAAAAGAAAATCACTCTCAAAAGGATAATATAAACCTTCATTAATAGTGCCTTTGAGATATCTTAGCACTCTTTTAGCCACAAGAAGATGTTCTAGGAGCTTGCATGAATTGAGAATGGACTCCCACTACATATGACAAGTTTAGCCTTGCAATTGTGGCATATATCAATGAAACCATGATGGACATATAAAGTGTGAGGTCCTCCACTTCATCTCCTTCCATTGAGCTAAGCTTGACATTGAATTCCATAGGATGTTTCAATGGATTGCAACCTATGAGAGCAAATCTTTCTAACACATCTAGTATGTACTTTCTTTGCATCAACCAAATGCCATTTCATTTATACACTACTTCAATACCTAAGAAGTACCTTAGCTCTACGGAATCTAAGATTTTAAATTTTGATAATTTCCTCCTCTTTATGTCCTTGATTATCACCTATTATGATCATGTTGTCTACATATACACATAGGTAGATAAAATTTTCACCTTCTCTTCATATGAATAGTGATGGATCTACCTTGCTTTGTTGGTAGCCACACTTGAGTAGGTAATACACAAGCCTTTTATTTAATGCTCTAGGTGCTTTCTTGAGTCCATCTAAATCCTTTTCAACATGCAAACATGAGTTGATTTTCTACAATCTTTAAATCCTAGAGGTTGATCCATATACATTATCTCTTCTAGCTCTCCATTCAAGATGACACTCTTGACATCTAATTGATATATTTTCCAACCCTTAATTGCAACCAAAGCAATCAAATTTCTAATTGTGGTGTACTTAGCCACATGAATGAAGATTTCCTTAAAGTCGATTCCATGTTTTTGAGCAGAATCTTTAGCAACTAACTTTGCCTTTTACCTTGGTATGCTCCCATATAAATTGGCTTTGATCTTGAACACCCATTTGTTGATTATTATGTTCATTTATTTTTTCCTTCAAGCCTTTGATTTCCTCCTTCATAGCTTCTTTTCATTCCCTACACTTGCTTGCATCTTCATAACATGTAGGTTCTTGATTTGCTATGACTTTGCTCATGTATGCATAATACTTTGCAATAAAAGAATCATATGTAAAACTCTCTATTGGAAATCTTTTCCTTTTTTATTTGCTTTATTCTCCTTCATTTGGGATGAATCTTCTATTCCCTATAGTTTTGATGGTAGCCTTTGAGGTTTCTCCATTTTTTAATGCATAGTATTCATCTACATTGTCCATGTACATCCACATGTGAGACTCATCTTCTTCAAAAAACTTCTATTTACATTTGAGGTATACATTCCAAGATTCTAATCTTGGTGATCCTTCATCCATATTTGAATATTTAGGACCCCTTAGCTGTATGTATGTTTTTATATCTTCCTCTTCATGCATGCTCTTAGCTTCAATTTCACCTTAACAACCATATATTCAAAAGGTACATACCATGGTAATGTTGTTAGATATGCTCAATACTCCACCCTCAAGTGATCACAAATGATCCATGGTGCTCTAAGTTGTAAGGCCCCCATTATGAGGAGAAGCCATTGTGAGAGCCTTGACATTTGTGGAGCCATAACTTCTAAGTTAGTTGAGTTCTATGTGCAAGTCGTTCATGGTTATAGATGATCTTTGTGAGCTTAGGTCATAAACTTCTAGGCCATTGGTTTGTCATTCAAGGCAAACATACAGGCCCTTTGGCATAGTGCAATTTTCCCATAGAACCTTAATGGGGGGAGTGCAGAGGGGCCTTGCCCCCTTCCACGCGGTTCGAGGGGCCTATCCCATCGGCCCATGGGGCCTAGACAATAGGACTTTTGGTTGTGGAGATATTGTCAGATTGTATATTTCACCAACTATTTCATATCTCATGACTACGTTTATCTATCCCAAGTCCCCTTGTAAACGTCATATAAGCATGGCCCAGATTGAGCTTTACATAGCATTGCACACTAGTAAGTCCATCTAGATTCTATCTAGATCACCATATAAACTCCACATTGGGAGCACATGGCTTGATAGCACCATTGTTGTAACTGCATTACGCTTGGAAATGTGATAATTCAAGTTCTTTATCTCTTAGTCTATGTCTATCTTTGTCTGCATTTTTCTCTCAAATCTATCTACTAGTCTATTCCACTGTGCTATTATTTTTCTTACATGGTATTAGAGCTCAAGAGACTCTGAGTGGTGCAGAAGAAAAAACGCAAAGGTTTTGAGACAAAAGAAAGAAGATTTCAAGTGGTATGTCATCATCTACAACTAGGAATCAAGGTGGTTTGTCAACAAGAGTAGGTGAAGCATAGATAGGAGCAGCAATGATGCTGGTCATCCCAACATTGCAGATATGACCACTAGCCTTCATGAAAGGTAAACTTCACGGTACAAACTACACCCTGTGGAAGTTTAAATTCACCTCTATCCTTGATTCATATGAGCTTTTAGATATTGTTCGTGGGACTGACCATGAGCCCCAAGAAACACATGATCCAAATAATCTTGGTCAAATGATTCCTCCTGATTTTGATCTTCTACATGTTTGGAAATAAAGAAACACATATGCACTCTATGCTCTAGTTACAATTACTAGTGATAGTGTTATGACTCTCGTTCAGCATACTACCAAGGTGTGTGATGCATGGGACATATTGAGAAATCAATATGAAAGTCGTAATCAAACATGGATTCAGGAGCTAGCTCGATGTTGTCTTCGAATCTATCCACCTAAGTTTGATGGTTTCGTAACTGCCCTTAATACTCAAATCAGACCTCAACCACTAACTTTTGAAGAATTAAATGGCTTACTCATGGAGGAAGAGCTACAGCTCAAGGCAAGGAGTGGTGACAACAAAGGAGATGCTATGTTCACAGCCAATGCCAAAGGAGGCAAAGTGGAGTCTTCAAAAGACAAAGACAAAAAAGAAGAACGACAAAAATAAATTCAAGGGAGAGTGTTTCCATTGCAGGAAGAAAGGGCACAGAATGCAAGACTCTCGCATCAAGAAGGCAAAAGAGAAGAATGGCTCTTCAAAAGATGGCAAGGGAAAGGATTCTTCCAACATAGTAGAAATAGAGCTTGATTTATTTGTTACCATAGAGGAGGTATGCTCTTTGGCTAAAGATTCAGGAATGGATGACTCATGGGTGTTGGAAAGTGGTGCATCTCATCACATGATGAGCAAAAAAAACCTTTACCCATCATAGTAAAGGTAGACAACAATGCAAGATGTCAGGCCATACATTATATCTAAAGTCAACAACAATGGTACATATGCTCTTTGTGAATTAAATGGTTTTGCATTAAAAACTTTGATTGTAGGTAAACCGATAAAGCTATTCAAGAAACGTGATAATGATGACTACATTTTAGATAAGGACATTGAAGAAGATGAAAACAACGAGGCCGATTCATAAAGAGGAGTATCCATGATAAAAAATAAAAAATAAAAATAATAAATAAATAAATAAATAAATAAAATATCATTTCTTTTTCAATTTCATGTTGCTTTGTTTTTTCAAGTTCATTCCAACCTTTTTTTCTAATTCTTGCTTGTTTTCAATTTCACTTCATGCATGTTTCCTTTCAATCTTTGCTTTGCATTGCATATCCACATCACTTGAGTCAAATGAGCAAATGATGATTTCTCTACTTGTGTAAAATTGTATTTTGAGTAGTAATTTATCTAATAAGAAATCAGTTATAATCTAGGATTATGGAAAGATAGAGCATGTAGATTTTGAGGTTTATTTTGGTAACATGACTTTCATATATAAACGGGCATATGTATCTTGTATTGAAAGCATAATTTTTGAAGTCCTAGCTCCTCCTACTGCATGTTTCTACATCCTTATTCCACAACATAGCACTTGTATCAGAGTTTAAACGATTGTTCTTTATCATTTAAAATGGTTGTACCTTGTATCAGGGTTTAATCTTTCCCCAACATCAAAAAAGATAATCTACCATCTGTTACCAAGAATTTTACACTTTCTTCCAGCCCAAAAAAGTGAACATAACCATAAATCACTGAATCATTATATAAAAAGAAAAAGAAATTCAAAGGAAGCTAAGTAGGCATAGAAGAATAAAGCACGGGCTATATAGGTAGATTTATGCATTAGTGGAGTTTAGTTAGATTTCCTTGCATGTAATTAGGGAAAGAGCATATTCATATTTATGTAGGAAAGAAGTTGATCTAAAATAAGCGAAAGATGAAAGATTTTTCTTGAAAATCCTCAATCTTTCTTTATAATGGTATTTAAGGTAGATTACTTAATGAAAAAGGTACAAATTTTTCTTAAACATGAGAGCAATTGATGCTTAAAACCACTCAATACATTCACTTCTAGTTCGTATTGATGCTTTTTTTTTCTTCTTTTACATATTGTCAATGTTGCCTGTTTATTTGAAAATATGTTGCCTATTTGTTCATGCATATTCATGTTGTCTATTTCAATTATTGTTTTCATGCAAATTTTGCTTCATGTCACGTTGCCTACTCATTCATCCATATAATCAATTTTTTCTTCCATGTTTCTTATGTTGCCTATAAAATAATTTAATGCTGAGAAATTTTTGTTTTTTTAGAGGGACTAGAGTGACGCTTTCGGAGGAATCCCAAGTTTAGTGGATGTGAATGTCGTTAAGATTTTCTCTCCTCTCTCACTCATGGCCTATAGGAAACACATTCGATGAAGGTACAAGATGCATCAAGGATGTCAAAGGGATTTCACATGCAAAGTTTGAAAGAAATAAAGTAAATCTAGGGTAACAGTCAAAGCTGGCCAAATTTTGGAAATTAGGTCAAAAAATTCAATGTCATCAAATCACATGAAAATTCATATACTTGTAAAGCCTATCAAAGGCATTCTATAGCCTTGATTTCATATGTAAATGGATCTTTTAGCACATTGATATGCCATGTGCATTTTATAAAAATGTAATTTTTCCACTTAGATCCTACAAAATCTTTTATAGGAATTTTTGTTAGCCATATGTTCTAGTATGTATAAAGATCATATGTTTCTTCACATTTATACAAATTTTCAAGGCTATCAGAGCTTCCTATACACCTTAATGTCACCTTGCAAACTTCCAAATGTAGTCAAACTTGTATAAGGGAGATTCAGATGGGATTTTTTAATGCATATTCCTAAAGGAGACCTTTGAAAACATAGCCCTCCAAATTTTCATCTTCATCAAAGGATATTTGGAGGTTCAAATAGCACAAAATCTAGTTTTCAAGGTCACCATAGTTTTCTAGATTAAGCAAATTGAAGGCTTGAAGCGCAACCACATGGCAAAAGATAATTGAACCATGTTGAACGATCAGGATGAGCTCACATTCAAGGGTGTAGATGAACCAAAGCTTAAAGCAAGGAGGATTCACAAGTTTTTTCATCGGATAAGCTTATTTTGATGGCCAAAGATCAATAATGCAAAGTTCTTCTAAAAATAGTAGCTAATCTTATCTGAATTGATGTCAAGATTGATCCGAAGATCAAGATCTTCCCCACATCCAATGGTGGAGAATGAAGGCGGCTAATTTTCCCTCCTTTGCCCTAGATATCATATAAAGAATCAATCCTAGATGTCCATTTGATAAATCCAATAGTTGTAATGAAAAGCAGTTGATCCTAGGGTTGAGAGTTGATTTCTCAAGAAATCCAAGGACCCAAATTCATTCAAAAAACTATTAAAAACCCCCTCCAAATTCACAGAGCATCATTGTTAGGTGTCCGTAGGGGCCTTGCTAGCATATGGTTTCCTTGAGATGATCACCCTCAGTTGAGTGTGTGTGAGGATCCAAGGTGGGCTAGTGAGAGCATAGTTCATAGAATCAATTTTAAGTTAGACTTCCAAACTAGGATAGTCTCATAAACCCAATAGTTTCTCTATCTTTTCTCACCCTCAATGGAGCATGTGAGTGAGTTAGAGTTATTTTTATGATACTTAGAATTCTTTAGATATATGTTACACTCCTAGAAAGATATAGGGTCAATGAAGTGGAACCGATCCTCTCACGTGTGACATTCGGTTACACTGTCATGGTAGAAGGGTCATCCGGACCACCTTTGACCATTAGAATACCTAGCTTGACGTATCACAATGCTCATTACATATATTTCAAGTCTCTTATCTCTTATGTGTTTTTACATGTCTCATTTTAGCTCTTTCTATGTGTGACAAGGATCCACAATCTTGCATTGAACCAATAAGGATTATCCATTGAGATTGTGAGGGTAAGTTTCTATATATTCGCAAATCATGATCCACATGCATGCATACTATCCACAAACACCCATTCATATGCTGCAATTTTGAAAATGTATAAGAAGCTCCATTTTCGGACCATTCTTCTGTTGGTGCAAAGTCCAAGCCCACACATTTGGCTTGAGGTTCATAAAGATGTGGAGTTACATGAAAACCATTGCTAGTGGAGATTTACTTCTTTACCTTTGTAAAAGTCATTTCTTTTTTACTTGAGAATATTTGCAATCACCTACCAAAAAGTTGTGGACTTGATTAGTTGGAAAGTAACAACTACATTGAGAGAATATCTCCTAGAATGAAGGTTCACTTTTAGAAAGATCCAAATTTGAATTCAAATTCAAATTTGAACTCCACTCTTATATAAACTCAATTGAAAAAATCGTGGTTAGAGCAGTCATTTCCCGAGCTCTCCATTGTCATTATGTATGTTTGTAAGGCCTACATTGTAGCCTAAATTGTAGCCTACACTAATCTCTATCATAAGGATATGTTTACCAAGCCTAGGATCTTGTACAACATTGTTCATTAATACATTATACATACATTGTTGATCTATGATATCTTTGTTATTATCATTTCTCACTGTCAACATGTGCTGCTCATATCTCACTCATTTCTCCACCAAATTCAATTATCTATAGCTTGTTGGAATCAGCTCCAAGTTATCTATGTGCTGCCAAAGTTTGAAGCAAATCCATTTAGCCAATTTGGAGAAACACGCATCGAAGCACTCACTGGTCAAAATCTGCAGAGGCCCTAAAAAATCGGGGGTAATGATTAATTTGATAAATTGATTTCTCTGTGTATAGTGGATCATCTCAAGTGATTCCACTTGGAATAATTATCTTACTAAGATAATTAGATACCTATAAAAGGAATTTTCCTAATTCCTACTGTATTGGTAGCACTGAGCATTACAAGCAGCAGGTGTATGATCCAAAATAGAAAGTTTTTCTTAGATTCTTCTATTCAGAAGTAGTCTGTTTTGATTCAATATTTTCATACATCATTTCCAAAGTACATAGGCACTTTTACGGTGTCATTGGAAATCTAAGAGGGTCCATATATCAACTCTGAAGCTAGAAGGGGTTGATACTAAAAAGGATTTGGTTGTACCTACTCATCACTTGGAGTGTCCATCCATCTTTCCCAATAGTGGTATTAGAGCAAATCTAAGGTAAAATGGGAGATGGTTTTCCTCCTTTCATTGATAAATTGTGCATGAACAACTATCAAGCATGGTCTCTAAGGATGAATACAGACTTACAAGGAAGGAGCCTCTATGGATATATCTCAAGAGATGAGGAGATGCCCTTATTCAGAAGCAAAGGACAACCTACAAGAGAAGAACATGAAAGACTCAACACATGGTGTGCCAAGGATGCATTAGCAAGGTCTTACTTACTTAACTCAATCTCTGATTTTCTTCTTCCACATATTAGGAACTGTAAGACATCCCAAGAGACTTGGGAAACATTGTCTTCTTATTTTTCCTCCAACACAAGGGCCAGAAAGAATCAATTGTGGATTGAATTCACAACTCAAAGGAAGCAACCCAAGCAATCTATCTGAGAGTATGTGACCAAAGTTAAAGATGTAGCAGATCAGTTAGCAAGCATAGGAGAAGAAATTGAAGAGGAGCAGATTGTAAGGCAAGTTATCAACGGTATAAAAGCAGATGACAAATGGGAGAGCTTCACAACTACCATGGACTTGTACATGGACATGCAGATTCCAGACCTTACCACACTCATGGGGCAACTATTTACCCATGAAGCCAAGCTCAACAAGAATGGAGACTCATCAAGAGGTAATAGCTCTTCTGCCCTATACATTGATAAGAATAAGTCTAAAGAGAAAGGCAAGAACAAGAAGGTAGAAGATGAAGGAACTACCTCCCAAGCCGACTATGCAGGGAGATGTAGATCATCAAGAGGAAGGGGCAAAGGAGGTAATCAAGGTAGGGGGAGACCTTATAACTCCTCACCATGCAATATTTGTGGTTTATCAAATCATACTACAGATGAGTGTTTCAAGACTTGAGAGGTAGAGGTTATCAAAGAGGTGGATACACACAATTAAGAGGCAGATTCAACCACCACCAAGGATACAAAAACAACTACAACAACAAATACACTAGCAACTACCAAGGAGGATACAAATCCAGAAAGGATTACAAAAACTACACAGAGGAGCAAGAAGATTCTCTTCTAATCATGAACATGACTTCAAAACCAGGTATAAATGGAGACCAACTCCTCTACATTGACTCACAATGCTCAAATCATGTGGCAGGCAATGTAGCTCTTCTCTCTGACCTTGAGGAACCAAAGGGTAAGCATCAGGTACAAACGGGTGATGACACCAAGCACCCAGTGATTAAAGGTGGAAATGTTAAGACCTCTAATGGGAACAAAAATCTGTTGAGTAGCGTTCTATATGTACCAACTATTACCAAGAATTTGATGAGTGTTGGATAGATTCTGGAAAAGGGTTTGCAGGTTAGATTCAACCAATACGGAGCATTTGTGGAGGATCCCAAGCATGGGTTCAAGAGAATCACCAAAGGAGAAAAGACAGGTAGACTTTTCACTTTTGAACTTGAGGATACAAGGAACATTGCACTTTATAGTTATAGAGATCAAACATTATCAGAGCTTGAAATTTGGCACAAAAGACTAGGGCATGTAGGTGAAAGAACCTTGAAACAAATATGCACAGATCAATGTGTGCTTGGGATACCTAATGTATCCAAGCAACACATGATTTATAAATGTGGTGCTTGTCAATTTGGAAAGTCTCACAGGCTACCCTTCTCAAGGAAAGGCTACATGCATGAGGACTACCTAGAACTTGTTCATACAGATGTACGGGGACCGAGCAACGATCCCTCAATCTCTAGATCAAGGTATTATGTATCTTTCATTGGTGATTACAGTAGGTGGACTATATTGTACTTTATGAAGCACAAAGATGAAGTATTCAGTTGCTTTAAAAAGTATCTTGCACTTGTTGAGAATCAAACAGGGAGAAATCTAAAAAGACTAAGTTCAGATGGAGGAGGTGAGTACTTCTCAAATGATTTAGATGCATTCTTGCAGGACGAAGGAATTAAGAGAGAAATTACCACAAGGTATACTCCTGAATAGAATGGGGTAGTAGAAAGAAGAAATAGATTGATTGTTGAGACAGGTAGGTCAATGTTAAATGAGAAAAAATTACCTAATTATTTGTGGGCAGAGAGTGTATCTACTGCCACTTATTTGATAAACACGTTGCCATCAAAATTTCTTGATGGGATGACCCCTTATGAAGCATGGCATGGTAGAAGACCTTCACTTGATCATTGCAGGATCTTTGGATGTGTAGCATATGTGCATATCCCTTCTCAGATAAGAGGTAAGCTAGACCCTAAGGTAGAGAAGTGCATGTTCATTGGATATGATCTACATCAGAAAGGTTACAGGTTCTACAATCCTTCAAACAAGGAATTCATGGTTAGTAGAGATGTTGTCTTTGATGAAAATGACTCTTGGTTTGATAGTGAATGCAGGAAGGTAAAACTACCTTATGACTTGGAAGAGGAGTTTCCAAGCCTCACTAAGGAGGAACCTACTCAGAATGAAGACACCAATTCAGATGATGAGGACATCATCAACCTTGAAGAGTTCAAAGCATGGAAGTCCAAAGGCAAACTCAAGATGAAAAAATTGGAAGATATACCTGAATCTTCCAACCAAGCAATTAGGAGATCACAAAGGGAAAGCAAGAAGCCAATCAGATATGGGTATGACACTTCTCTTGTTACTAAGCACTCTATTTATCTTGAAAAAGATTATAAATTGAAGAACCAGCATCATATGAAGAAGCTATGACCAAAGCAGAATGGAAGGAAGCTATGGATGAGGAGATTGAAGCACTCAAGGAGAATGATACTTGGGAACTAGTACCAAAGAAGGAGTCTATGAAGGTAATTGGCTCTAGATGGATCTATAAGATAAAAAGAAATTCTGATGGGTCAATAAGCAGGTACAAAGCTAGAATTGTGGCCAAGGGTTTTGCACAAACTCAAGGCATTGACTATGAGGAAACCTTCTCACCTGTGGCAAAAATCCCAACCATCAGGGTATTGGTAAGTATGGTTGCATCAAAGAATTGGAACATGTATCAGTTGGATGTAAAACATGCATTTCTAAATGGCTGATTTCAGAGGAGGTGTACATGTCACAACCTCTTGGCTATGAGGATCCAAACAAGGTAACATATGTATGAAAATTGAATAAATCTCTTTATGGATTGAAGCAGGCACCTAGGGCATGGAACCATAGGTTGACCACATATCTTCAAGACCAAGGTTTTTTCATGAGTAAAGTGGATACTTCTCTATTCATCAAGAGAAGTAATTCAGAGGTAATATACCTATGTGTATATGTTGATGATATCATACTTACAGGTAATGATGCTAATGGCATCAAACAGATCAAGAATCAGATGATGAAGGAGTTCAAAATTAGTGACCTTGGATCACTAAAATATTTTCTTGGACTTGAGTTAGTCTATACTAACTCTGGAATTTACATTACTCAGAGGAGGTACATACAGGATATGTTGAAGAAGTTTCATTTGCAGGATGCCAAAGTTGCAAGTACTCCAATGGAGGTAAACCTAAAATTAAGTGCTCATGAAGATGATGTACTTGAGGACATTATAGGTTACGAAAGCATAGTGGGAATCTTGAATTATGCTACCTTGACAAGGATAGACATTGCTTATGGAGTAAGTGTGCTAAGTCAGTTTATGCACAAGCCTAGGGCACCTCACTTGGAGGCTGCCAAATGGATCTTGAAGTACCTTAAGGGTACTCAACATCATGGTTTGTATTTCCCTTATACATCAGACTTGGACATTTAAATTTATTCAGATGCAGACTAGGTAGGATGCAAAGATGATAGGAGGAGTACCTCAAGATACCTTTCATTTGTAGGTGATAAACCAATATCATGGTCTTCAAAGAAGCAACCTACTATTGCTTTATCTTCTACAGAGGTAGAGTATAGAGGATTGGCCAATGCTACTCAAGAGGCCATATGGATCAGATTGTTGTATACAGAATTGGGCTTGTATACTACATCTCCAATGATTTTTGGGGATAATACAAGTTCATTACACCTTGCAGCTAATCCTATTTATCATGCTAGGACCAAGCATATACAGGTCCACTATCATTATGTGAGAGAGAAGCTATTAAGCAAGGATATTCAGCTTGCATATGAATCAACTAATATGCAATGTGCAGATTTGTTGACTAAAGCATTAGATGGTACAAAACTTTGCATGTTCAAATCAATGATTGGATTGCAAGATATTTATGAAGATTAAAGATGAAGACCAAGCCAAAATGTTTGGATTGAGGAGGAGCTATTGGTGCAAAGTCCAAGCCCACACGTTTGGCGTGAGGTTCATAAAGATGTGAAGTTACATGAAAACCATTGCTAGTGGAGATTTACCTCTTTACCTTTGTAAAAGTCATTTCTTTTTTAGAGAATATTTGCAATCACCTACCAAAAAGTCATGGACTTGATTAGTTGGAAAGTAACAACTACATTGAGAGAATATCTCCTAGAATGAAGGTTCACTTTTAGATAGATCCAAAATTTGAATTCAAATTCAAATTTGAACTCAACTCTTATATAAACTCACTTGAAAAAAGCGCGCTTAGAGCAGTTATTTCCCGAGCTCTCCATTGTCATTGTGTATGTGTGTAAGGCCTACATTGTAGCCTACACTAATCTCTATAATAAGGCTATGTTTACCAAGCCTATGATCTTGTACAACATTGTCCATTAATACATTATACCTACATTGTTGATCTATGATATCTCTGTTATTGTCATTTCTCACTATCAACTTGTGTTGCTCATATCTCACTCATTTCTCAACCAAATTCAATTATCTATAGATTCTTCGAATCAGCTCCAAGTTATCTACATGGTGACAAAGTTTGAAGCAAATGCATTCAGCCAATTTGGAGAAAAGTGCATCGAAGCACTCATTGGTCAAACTCTACAAAGGTCCTAAAAAATCGGGGGTAATGATTAATTTGATAAATTGATTTCTCTATGTATAGTGGATCGTCTCAAGTGATTCCACTTGGAATCATTAGCTTAGATGCATCTAAAAGGAATTTTTCTAATTCCTACTGTAGTGGTAGCACTGAGCATTACAAGCAACAGGTGTATGATCCAAAATAGAAAGTTTTTCTTGGATTCTTCTATTCAAAAGTAGTCTGTTTTGATTCAATATTTTCATACATCATTTCCAAAGTACATAGGCACTTTAATGGTGTCATTGGAAAGCTAAGAGGATCCACATATCAAGTCTGAAGCTAGAAGGGGCTGGTACTAAGCAAGATCTGGTTGTACCTACTCATCACTTGGAGTGTCCATCCATCTTTCCCAACATCTTCCTTTTGAAATCAACTCATGTGTATGGTTTCTTTTTGTTCTCATCATGCATACCTACCATCCACAAGAACCCATGCATACAAATTAAATTTTGAAAGTGTATAAGAAGCTCCATTTTTTGGACCATTCTTCCTTTCAAAATCGATTCATGTGTATGGTTTTCTTATGTTCTCATAATTCATGTTCATGGATTTATCTTGCATTCATATGTTTCCCTTTCCATAATCAAATCGTCACATCTCTCCTCTCCATACCCAACTTCACCTTCACCTTCACATTTTGATCACATAAACCCCAATTGCAATCACCTCCATACTGCATCACAATCAACCCAAGATTTTGTATAACCAATACCATAATCATCCCCATTTTCCTCCTCATTTCCACTGCAACCACCATCAACTATACTACCACCTCCTCTCCAACCTTGGGTTTCCATTTTTTAATCTACTTTCCAACCATTGACCCAATCTACTTCCTCGAGGGCTATCTGTTCACAAGATCCCCAACAACTTGTAATATCATCACTTTTCATTG
>CM035431.1:71679274-71779274 GCA_020310875.1 Ceratopteris richardii
CATAGTGCATATCCCAGCCCCAATGGGAAGCATGCCACTTCACTTTTGAAGACTCTTGACATGCCGGCCCAAGAGTAAAAGATAGGGACTTATTTTCGTCTATAAAAATTTTAGGCCTCGGGGTGCTCACTACCCTGGCCAATGTGATTCTCTCGTTGGAGAACACGGTTAGATGCCCTCTTGCTTCCATAATTTTGCTTAGCTCGAGGGTGACTCAAACAAATGATCTTACAATATTTTCAAAGGGACAAGTCTTACAATTGATAAGCAGGTTGAGTGCATGTTACATTTTGACAGATGGTAGCATCACTGTTTTACCTAGCACTCTACCCTAACAGTCCACCCACCGTGAAGCACAAAAGGACTGCCCTGTGTTGCTCCCTCTCTTAAGTCTCGAGGACGGAGGGCCCCACCCCAAAGGAATGTGACTTACGGCATGTTAAAGCATCTTACAGTGCTACCCCAACCAGAGAACAAAGTGGCCTTGCCGGTATATGGAGGACATTACCTCTCACCTCACAGTGGTTTTCGTGGAATGAATGTCATGGGGCCACCCAATGAGGGAATGAGCAAATGGGAGTAGGTTGACAAGTGGGTCGGACCCATAAACACATTGATGGGCAGTCATTATGTCTTACATAAGATCATAAAAGATTGGGGTGGCCTACCACACCGACCTCACCCATGCCATGTAGGCCTGAAGCTCTGATTTGCTACCGTTTTTCGATGGCCCATGCAAGGGCTGATGGCAGACATTATGATATCCATGAAAAAAATACTCCATTTTGTGTCAAAACAAGCCGACGTCCACATTAGGGGAAAAAATGAACCCTGGATGGGCCTTTTAGATTAAGGAGTGATTAGTCATGGACCAATCAGAAGAGGGTGGTGGCCAGAGTCTATGCCCTATAAAATAGTAGGCTGAAGGGGGGAGAGGCAACATATTTCTCCCATATTTAATGAGTTGCCTCTAAAGAGAGAAGGAACTCGTAACTTAGTTGGGCCCAAAAATTCAAAATTTCTAAAAAGTTAAAAAGCTCATCATAACACCTGAGAATGGAGCCCTCATTACTTTTTAGGGTCAAAAGTACTCTTTTTGACCCTAAATTCGAAATCTGTCCATGTTTTGAGCTGAAAAAAATGGCTCTTTTCAAAAATACTCAAAAAATAGTTATTTCCCTCCTAAACCTCACATTTTCATACCTAGGTCCCAAAAAGTCATCTTTTCGCACTACTTTCACTCTGTCTTGTTCCTACATTCCAACCTACCTGCATCTCCTATCTCAAATTACTGTTGTAGCTTGAAGACCTTTAGCTTCAATGGCAACATCTAAAGCTTCTAGGCGATCGAAAGATGAAATCCTCACATTAAGATGTCACAATATCAAAGCCACAGATGGACAATAGCTATCACATGAGTACTCCAAAGGTGCATGGGTGTACATGCAACCGTCTAGAGTTGGGCCTCATCGATTTAGAGATCGTGGAAACATGGATCTTCACTGGAAGGGAAAGTTACTTGGCTTCAAGAAGCAGAGAGACAATGGGATGGTTACTATTGTACAACATGTTTTTACAATGATATCTATGAAACTTAAAAACTCTAATAGAATGAGATATTCTATGAATTGTAAGTATTACTCTACAATATTGTATGTTTTCTAGTGTTGAATATATTTCTGAACTATTTAGATATGTTTTTGTTTGTTTTAGATATGTTTCCTTCTACTTTGGTGGAAGAGCAACCACTTCATAGTCTTACAGGTACTTTCCAAGCATTGCATGCAGATGTTGGTGCACTATTCTTTCCAAAAATATCTCCTGCTCAACTTTTCCATGATAGAGTTTTCTTTTACACACATAGATATGTTGTACCCTCTACAATGAATGGTTTTGGAAGGCTAGAGAGGATTGAAGTACATTCTCTTCTTAGCTTGGAGTGGCCAAACCTGATATATGGTCTATATCATCTTTGAAGCACAAGATGGTAATGGATATACATAACACTTTGAAATTCACAAAAGTGTCTAGGTCTGTAGGCTTGCACTGGTCTTTTCTCATCCATTTTTTTGTATATTTATTCCAAGGATTCTCATTCCACGAGACTTCCACCATGTTCATGTGTAAAGAAATCACATATGAGCAAGTCGAAAGTCTTCTTGGTGAAATAGGGTTTGATAGAAGGAATTGCAAAAGGTGATAAATATCTTTGTAAAATAGGTGGAACAAGTATAGGATTTTGATATTTGAAACAACTTACTTTGTTATACATTAGATTCTACTATGATCGTTGGATGTGCAAACTTTGCAACTGAATACCATTTCAAAGTTCAGAGGGATCTTTACATTCATTTGAAATAAATCTTAGATTTCCCGACAATGAAATAGAAACTATTTTAGTGAATAATCATTGGACCTTGGCTGATTTGAGAGAAAACTTGGTGATTATGGGGTTTGAAGGACTAACTCCATCCAAATTCAAAATACAAGGACATAATGTGAGAAATGTTTTGTGCTTTTGTTAAAGTAATCTTTTCATTATTGCTTATTTTACTTTTATAACTTCAATTTCTTGCAAATTGATTACAGGTGGGCAGAAGATTGGAATATAAAATGAAAGTCCCTATAGATTGGAGCAAAGATGGAACAAAACTCTCATTGTCATAGTTCTTTTGCAACCTGATAATGTCACTTTTTGGGTCCTAGTCATTGTATCTCATGGTTTTTGCACTTTCAAGAACCTTGTAAAAAGTATGACAAACAATTCATGTTAGATATTGTTTATACCTTCTTATTTGCAATGGTAATTTCAAAACTTTTGGAATGATTCTATGTTTACTACTTTGAAATGTGGTTGCTCATGTTTTTTGTTGTGTTATGTTTAGACATTTGCTTTGAAGCAAAAAAATTCATATCCTTTGGTGTTCTGTGCATTATTTTGTCATCAGAAACACATTTTTTGAACTTTCACTACTTTATTATGTACTTTTAAAAGTGGGCCTAGTCACTTGAAAAACTTGAAACTGCTATAAAAATGGGTTCTATGTGCTCATCTCTCACATTTGCACTCATAGAGCTAGAAAGCATAGACCATCCAATAGGATTCTCGCGTGCAAGCAATGGCTGCTAGCACTTCCACTCCCATGAAATCTCCTCAAGATCTATTCATGGAGTTTTTGGATACTACAGACTACAACGGTCGTACGGATTTGTATGACCTAGTCTGTAGAGTCCCAAATCTTGAAGGGACAATAGCCATGAACTCCGATGTGATCGAGGAGATTACAGATTTTCTAGAATTCTATATATTAAGATACGCTATAGATATTCTAGCATATGAGTGTAAATGGGTCCCCTGTGACCTACTTTTGTACATTCATAAAGGAGATGAGGCATTTGCGAAGTGCTTAAAGCATTTCATGGCTGTTGTTGAGGATGCAGGGCACCTGTTAGATGACACAGTGCCCTTAATTAAACAATTAATTAAGAAGAGGAAGATGGGAAGAAAGTATCTTTCCTATGTTGCAGCAACAATCTTTTTTGTCGATGAGGAGCCCAAACTTGCACCCATGGACCTACCCATCTTGTCACTGGGGGTTTTGCACATGACAAAAAGGAACCCTAGATAGAAGCTCTCAACTTATTAAAAGAGAGTCAGAAAATTTGCAGAGAATTTCTACAAGGGGTAGTGGACAAATTAAAGGAAGCCAATACGCAGAATACTCCACCCTACAACTTAGAGCCCGTGGAACCCACTCTACCAGAGGTAGAGATGGAAATGTTTTCAATGGTGCTTGTCGATGGAGAAGAATTTTTGTTCCTGCACGATATTGAGAAGGCATTCGGTCTACACCTCGATGAATGCCTAAGTAATTTTTTCTCGACCTCAGATGTTCCCATGGACAACACTTGTGACATAATTGAAAAGACAACAATTCCACTTGGTGATTCAGTTGCAGACACCATTGCATTTGTGTGTGAAGAGATTTTGAGTGATGCCAATCAAAATGCCACTAAAGAAGATCTAGCCACAGCAAGGGAAAGAATTTTGGAGAAGAAAATTCCAACATCCCTTGTTGTGGAGAAAAGTGGCATGGCTCATTCGTCAATTCCAGTAGATGCAATGGGAAGAGGAGAGGATGAAGATAGGCTTCAAGATGTAAGTATCCAATGACATTTATGATTGTCTCATATTCATACAAGATGTATCTAATGAATTTAATGATTGTCTATGTGTAGGAAGCAATTGAAGTGGATAAATTTGCAGCAAGGAGTGGTGGTGATCGTGTTGCCCATGGTAATGGCTCTTCATTGGCACATTACATTGGGAAATTTCCAAAGGAAAATTTTGTCATAATCCACAAGGACTTTTCCCCTCATTGACACTTCATGACTTGGTGTCTGAAGGCCTTGAGCAAACTTTTGTGCCTATCTACAATAATGCAAGGGACCAATTGTATAACTCTAGTTAGGAAGTCCTTTGCCCTTACTACCCTAGGAGTTAACTTTAGAGGAAAAATATTAGGTCAAATAGGAATAGCTTTAGGTCTTGGATTGACAGACCCTCATTTAATATCCCAATCAGTTTTGACTTACCAATTGCCACTGTCTTTTCAGAGAAGAAAGAATGTAGTGGAGAGGCTCAAGCCAAGAGCCAATTGTAAAAATTTTATAATACCAATTATTATTTTTTCAATTTCCATGTGCATTCAATCTATTATGTCTTTATGTTTTTGACAATCTCATAAATTTTGCACAGTTTAATCAGTCTTTTTCCATTATTCCTTGTAAGTTTTGTTGCCCAAAATGCATGCAATGGCCTAGGAATGAAAAAAAAAAAGCCTGCCATAGAAACGCGGGGATGGGCCTTGCAAACGTTTTGCAGGGCCCATCCCCACGTTTCTATGGCAAGCCTTTTTTTTGCATTCCTAGGCCATTGCATGCACTAGTTGCCCTATATTGGAAGTCTATGTCCCTCAATTACAACCTGAACTTGGGGAAGTGTAGAAGACTCTTCTTATGTGCAATGATTAGAGAATATCTAGACTCCTTTGGGTGCATATAAGCATGCAGCAATTTATAAGTACATTTGAATGTTCATCAACATTGTTTATCTATTGATCAGAGGGTTTGCATGAATTGCACCCTATATAAGACCAATCATATGCTCCAATGTGCATGGCATATGGTTTCATGGCTTAGAAATGCAAAAAAAAAGACCTGCCACAAAAACACGGGGATGGGCTCTACAAAACTTTTGTAGGGCCCATCCCCGCGTTGTTGAAAAGATTTTATTTCTCCTAAAATATTATTAAAAATTAAAAGATTAATTGATTAATTTAAGTTTGAATAATTTATGAAAATTTTAACTTATGTTTGATTTTAAATTTTGTAGGAAAAGAAGTTTTGATGATCAGTTCAAAGATGGGAAGTATTTAAAAAGGTGTTTTCAAATGTAGTTGTGGGTATAGATTGAAAATTAAGGGTTATTCAAGGGTTTATTTAGGTTTTTAAAGTAAATTCAAGGGTATTCAAGGGTCAAATGTAGGGTTTGAACATGTTTTATAGGGTTTAAGTTTAATTTCAAGGTTAATTAAGGGTTTAATTAATAAATCTAGAGGGTTTTGGAAGGGTAGAAGATTAGTTTATGGGTTAGTTGAGGTTTAAAAACATGGTTTAAGGTTAGTTTAAGGGTAAACCTATGGTTAAGAGGTTAATTAAGTAGGTTTAGTCTCTAAATGAGTTAATAAATAGGGCAAATGTATTAAATGAAACCTTAGCAAAATATTTTAAATATAAATGATTAATTAATTATGTTAATTAGTAATTGATATTATTTAAATAACACTAAGGTTATGGAAATATATTTAAATTTATTAATTGATAGGTTTAATGTAATTAATTCTAAAGTGAATAAATAATTAAAAAGAATTGAAGGGTTGCATTTATGTAAAGCTAAATGGATGATAAAGTCTAAAGTCAAGTGAATATTTAATTTGAGTAGAGATTGTGTGTATTTGTCACTCTAGCACAATGGTGAGTACCAACGTGAGGAGATCCACCTCATAATTGTCAATCTGTGGAGACGTGAGGACTAGTATGAAGACTATGAGCAAGTGAAGGCACAAGTGCCTGAGTGAGAAGCACACAAACATGCACACACATACACACACACGCGCACACAAGGCAAGAACAAGGAGAGGAACAATGGAGTTCTTTGCATTAGTCAAAAAGTCTCTTACATAAGCTCAATTCACAAACAATCTACCCCAAAAATGAGCTTTTTAGCTATTTTTATAGTTTTCTCACTAGCTTTGGCCTTGTCCAGACCTAGTGTCCGGCTTAGTTAAAAATTAGGTTCTAGAGCCTATTTGAGGGCTCAAACGGAGTCTAAAAATTATGAAAATTGGTATGTAGCTAATTCTAATACTCCTCAAGCTCGAGGACTCCTTGGCTTGAACAAAATGGAGTCTATTCTACCAAAAACGGAATTTACAATGTTTGTGTAGTGATTAAAATCACTTGAGTTGTGAATGGTCCATGGAAAAATGATTAGGCCTTGTTACCGTATTGTGCATGACCGCTCTGTTGTGCTGGTATGCTCTTCATCTGACTTGTATGCCAACACTCCCCCCTTCCTAGTGTCTGTTGCCCCTGATAGACCTCTGCTCTATTGGGTGGTCGATATAGTATTGGATGACATTGGTGGCTAATTCATGTTCTCCTATCCTTAAGCCTCTTGCTAGGTCTGCTTCCAATGCATCCTAGTTTATTGCACCGGGGACCTTTGGTTGCGATGTTGTGTAGTACTCGGAGTACATGGCTTGTTCACAAGCAAAGAGATGGATCAGGTGTGTTGGCTTCGGTGCGAAGACCTCCGAGTGATACTCCCAGAAACCTGATCTGAACATTTCTTCGAATGTCTGTTTGTAACATGCAGGGAGGTATTTGATGTGTGCATGCCAGGCGTAAGCCACACGAATACTGGGGGTGGTGCTCATGTCATACACCAAATCGTAATTTCCATTCGTAAACCCCGGTAGACGTACCTGTGGTGCTGCTGCATTTCTAAAGGTTTTCAGTACTACCTGCATCATATCTAAAATCTTAAGCATCATTTGAGCTGCCACATCTGGCATGGGCTTCAATCGCGGCATCCAATGTCGAATTGTTCCCATCATGTACGCTACTGACGGTGGTCCCTGTGGTAGCGCAATGTATGGATAATTGAGCCATTCCTTGCATTGTGCGTTATTATGGACCTTTATGTTGAATGCTTTCCATGAGCGGCGTCGTGGAACAGGGCCATAGCATGGATTATAGAGGAGATGTAATGGCGCATTGTTCCAGGTGCGAAGCATTTCAGGATAGGTTTCAAGAAGTTTCTGCCGCCATGTTGGTTGACGGATCTTGCCTTTTTGCACCTCTGGAGGAAGGTCTTCGGGTTGAAATTGGGTTGCGAAGGAAGGTATCTTCCCTGTGACTCTCTGTATTTCTGCGTTATAATCTGCCAAAATGATATAGTAAGGCCTGTATTGGAGTTCGGATGAGAGGATAAGGCGTCTCGATGACAGGTTTTTGAAGTAATTGGATTGTAATACAGTCTCTTCTATGACTCTCATAGCCTGATTTTGCACGACGGTTCGCTCTTCATGTGAACTCCCCATTTCCTCCACTTGTCGTAGCCATGGGGGTCATGGTGCTTCAAATGTGTCTTGACCTTCTTCCGTTTGTTGACCTCCTGGGAAGGGTTGTGGGTCATAGTCTTCTTCAAATGTTTGTTCCACAAGAATTTGTACTATTTCTTTGTCGGTGGGAGCCTCTGGAGGGGAGGGTGGTCTTTCATATTGTAGTAGGCGTGCTTGCAACTCTATGACCTGTGTCTGGAGATCTTGTAGGGCCTCTGAGTCTGTGAGAAGTGAAGCCGCTGATGAGGTGGTTTGAGGGGCAGTCGTTGTGTCTTTTTGTTGTTTCTGCTTCAGTTGACTCAGTTCCTCTGATAGCTGGTCATGTGCTTCAAGCAGCATGGCATAGCCTTCCAATATGATCTTGATATTGTCGGGGGTCACTGCTTGAAACTTTGATGGGCTGATGGGTGCCCCTGGTGTGCTTTCGATGGCTGCTTCTAAGTTCTCTTGGTTTTGTTGCTATAGGCATCGATTCTCCTCGTGAGCAGCTGCAAGATGTCTTCTAAGAAGTGCCATATTTCGTTGAAGTCTTGAATTGCGTTCTAGTTGTGTTTTTAGATGGCCTTCTACCACTTGTATTGCTTCTTGGTCTGTATTCTGTAATTGTACTTCCAATACATTATGAGCCTCTTGTAAAGTTTGGAATTGTGTATGGAGGCGAGCATTCTCCTCTTCTACTGCAGCAAGACGATTTTGTAGCACCTCCGAGTGCTCTTGCAGTCGTGCGTTATGTTGCTGGAGATGATTGTACTCTATCCTTAAGTGTGAAATACATGCTAGCATGGTGTCCAATGCATTGCCTATGGATGTTGGTGTTGTTTGTACAATGGAGGATGCATGGGGAGGGGATTGGGGAATGGGAAGCGTGAATGATGTGTCTAATGGAGATGTGTGTGTGGGTGAAATTGGTGGAGGGGGAATGGGAGAAGGTGGAAGTGTGGGGGGAGGGAGAGGTGCCGTGGGTGGTGAAATGTCCATGCTTTCAGGAGTGGAAGCGAGTGTGGTGTCTACCATATACATTGGAATGGTAGGTGGTGTGTGTGTGAAAGTGGTGAATAGATGAGAAGTGGGGTTGGGAGCTGAAAATAAAGGGAATGGTTGAGACCTGGGTTGAAAAGTTCTAGCAAGAAAGGCATGGAGGGATTGGAGAAGTGGGGGGATGGGGGTTGGGGGTTGAGGTCGTAGAGGCGGGGAGGTCATGAAGGGTGGTGTGGTGGTAGGGAATCCAAGGAATATGGATCTAGAGTCAGGATGACCTATGGCTGAGGGTATGGGGGATGGTTGTCCTAGGGCAGGCTCTATGAGCGGTTCGGTGGATTGGGTTGTGATGGTGGTGGCTTCATAGATTGGGTTGTCACCGGTGGAGAACAGGGTTGAACTCGAGGTGGGAGTGCAAAAGATGAAGGTTTGCTCGGTGGGTTGGGTGGTCGAGGTGATCTCCACGGCTTCTGTTCTAGGAGGCGATGGTGGGGGTGTGGGTGGTAGTGGTTCAGTTGACTCTTCATGGATGATTGTATGCTCTTGGCTAGCTGTTTCTGCTGCTTGGGAGGTTGTCTCAATGGGTTCCGATGTAATAATCGGCCCTTCTGCCGTTGTAATGGGGATCTGGATGTTTTTACCTGACCGTGGTCGTGTTTGGAATCTTCATGGATCATATTGAACTGGAGACCTCCTAATGGCGGTCCGAACTGCTTCTACTACCCCATATGTTTCTGCCATTAATAAGAGACCTTCACTATATTCTAAGTCAACTCCTGCTTCTTCCAAAAGCTGAGTCATGAGTACCCTACTGCTCTGTTCGGTGAGCAGTTGTTGCGATCGCACTCGTTCCATGATTTGATACAGCCTTCGAAGTTCTGCTATATACGCGGGGGCTTCAGTGGTCTCCTCTTTGTCTGCTCCTTCTTCTTCTAGATGTCCTTGTTGTTGACCTTGCTGATCGTCACCCCAATGTACATGGCGACCTTCTGTGGATTTTCTCCTTCTTTGTGAAGATGTGCCCTGTTCTTCTGTATCTGAATAAAACTCTACATCAGAGAGTTGTGTACTTTGTAAGAATGCTTCGAAGTCAAGGGGACCCATCCCTTCAGCATCTCCAGTTGTAGCAAATTCAAATTCAGATGGAGCAAGAGGAGCCGAAGGGTCAGCTTGTGTTGTAGTTTCAGATCCAGACCTGGGTATTCTAATGGTAAAGGGAGGTACAGTGGCCTCCCCTCGTGGCGAGACTTCTGGAGTAGTCAGAACTTCACGTGTCTGGACACAAGGGATCGAACCCCTCATGCGCTTGGATTGATGTGTGGCGGCCTTGAGTCTCTTGAACATTTGTAGTTGTGCCCACGTTAAAGCACGTTCAACAGGTACATCATATGCTAAGCACTTGTAGATGATGCGCGTGATTGCACAACACCCATTCACTACTAGCTTCCTATGTGCTCTTTTATTTGCTTCATACAACTGCTCTATAATCCATACAGGAAGCTTAATTGTGTGAAGCGGTCTTGACCGGGAAAGCAAAATGTTGCATGCACATACGGAGGGGAATGGACACATTTGGTGTGAGTGCTGCCATATATTTCAGCTTCAGTAGTTTTCGATCCTTCATGTTAGTGGGAATAAGAGCATCCTTTTCAGAAGGTATATGTGTGCCGTGCATATTCAAAGCAGAGCTCACCAACTCCAAGGTAAGTTCAAACCTCTTTAACTCGTTGTTGCCCAGCAAGGAAGGAAGAACAAACGATCCTAGTTTGTCCTTTTCTGCATTAGCCTGTAATGTTGAGACCAGATAGTAGCATCGGAGGAGGTCTGGTTTGGGTAATGGTGCCTCGAAGTACTCGGCTAGCCCTACACGTTGCCATATGGTCTGAAGATCCTGTGTGTTCTGTAGAGTCCCAAACTCCTTGGAGAAGAATTGGAATCTGACCCATGATCTCTCATACTCGCACTTAGACTCCCATATATACTTGGCCTCTCCTAATGGGCCTAGCATGCCATTGAACCAATGAGAATTGGCATGGACTCTCTCTGTGATCCCTGTGGGTGGATCCGGTACCGGGATCTGCTGAAGGTGTTGCAGCTCCACAGGTCGTTCAGTTGGTGGCACATCAACAGGTAGACTATCCACATCAATTCCTGCAGTACTTATTCCTGCCTGTGAGCTCGGACCTGTTGCTTCTGCCATGAGAGTGCTTGTAGTTGCTGATGCTTATCTGCTAGAAGAAGAGAGAGGCACATTAGCATTGCATTGGAAACAGGATGTTATGGTGTTCCCTCCACAATACCAACATGACATTCCGAGTGGTTAGAGGTTAGTGGGTGAAGCGTTCGTGATGTGTGTACATGTGGGTTAGTAGGTTAGGGTTCACTCTAGATGCATACTTTGGTTGTGCAATGTTCTCAGAATGCACCTACATCAGAGGGGAAGGATTTACAGAGGTGGGTCAGGGGGTTTGACATGGGGTTTAGGTCCCCAAACTTTGATGCTGGAATCGTTGCTTTTATTGGCGATGATGTGTGAAGGTTTGCGTACTGGACGGTGTTGGGTTTGGGACCTTTTGGGTACCCATTTCCAAACATTCCGAGGCGTGACCGAGAATGTGGTGGTGTGGAGTGTAGATGTTTGCCTTTGGATGGGAGCCAATAGGACTCGTGAGTGTTGGTTTGATCTAGTGATTGGAGGTGAAGTTATTTGAGCTAGTAAGCAGGTCTTGGGCACCCATATTTGTCTAGCCATTGGGATAGCCTTCATTGACTGCTTTGGAACCCAAATAGAAATAGTTTGTCTAGATTGATGCCTAGGGTACTCCTTTGCTATAGTCCTCGCCACTGTAGCTTGTTTGATGCTTCTTTGGAATCCTGTCTCCAAAGCCGAGGGTTGTTCACCTTTGCGTATCCAGATCTGATTCATGCCATGGGGTATTCTGTATTGTACCGGTTGGTGTTCCTTCTTCTTGGTCCTCGAGCTCCTCTGTATCGTGTATTTTCCGGCTTGCTTTTCTCGAATTCTTTTTGGAAAAGAAGGGAACTCCTCGTTGACTTCTGTACCTTCGTCATGAGTGACAATCTTTCGCACCATAGAACTTTGGTCAAGAGTAGCATGGTTCATTTCAGGTGGACTCCTGGAAGGACCAGGATTCGGTGCCTCTTCTAGTGGCCTATGTGCTTGATTTTCTAATTCAATCGTTATGTGGTTTTGGCCTACCCATGCCTGAAGAAGTCCACTTCTTAGGTTGAGGCTGACTGCATGATCATAGATCCAGTCTTGGCCTAGGACAAGAGGTCCGATAAGATCCTGGTCTTCACACACTAGCACTTTGACTGCCATTAGCACCTCTTGAATGTAGAGGGGAAGTTCCACCTCACCAATGCAAGGGGTTTCCACACCTCCCAATCCTATGAGATATGCCTCTATAGGATTGATTTGTAATTGTAGCTCTTGGCAGTAAGAAAGTCGAACTGCACTAGTGGCGGCCCCTGAGTCAATTAAAGCTCTCACTGTCCTTACACTCTCTCCTTGTCCTACTTCTAGGGTTACAAAAGGCCGTCGGTCGATTATTCTATGGGAATGTCCACCTGAAGCCTCGCACATGGCCATGGGATAGCCTAGAGGTTCTTGAGTGTCAGGCATAGGCTGGTCTCCACCTTGTCTCCTCAATTTCATTCGTCGGATGCGTTCTAAAGCTTCTGCATGTGCTTCTTCTCGAATTCGTTTCTCTTCTTCCTTACGTTTCTTGGCAGTATTGAGTCGATTTAGCATCTCTTCAGTCAGGGGTTCTTGATATAACTTGACTCTGCATCCACTTATGTAACTTGGTAGGATATCACCCTCTAGAGTGGTTAGTTGAACTGCTCCACTTGTGGAGATCCTATTGATAATCATTGGCCCATAACCTCTCTTCTCTAACTTCCGTGCATGTTGCTTCAACGTGTACACTAGGACTAGGTCTCTTGCTTTCAAGCCCTTATCCTTCACATGTGCATCGAAATATGCATTTTGCCTCTTCTTGGTTGCATAAATTCCTGTTGTAGCTCTTAGTCTGGTTTCACCTAATTGTTCAAGGTCAAAAACCCTCGAAGAGAGTTCATGGCCCGTCCACTCATGCTCCTGTGTTATTCTCAATGTGGGAATCAAGAAGTCCAAAGGTAGCACCGCATTTTGGCCAAATACCATCTAAAAGGGTGTGGCTTGGAGTACCGTTTTATAGGCCACTCGGTATGCCCAAACAGCATGGTGTAGCTGTTTGTCCCAATCAGAGCATTTATTATTTGCCAATTTGGTAAGCACATTGCATAGAATCTTGTTTGTGCTTTCGGCCTGGCCATTAGCTTGTGGGTGATAGGGGTCAGACTTCTTGTGTATCACCAAGAACTCTTGAAGAAGATTTTCAATAACTTCATTCAAGAAGTGAGTGCCTCTATCACTCACCAGCTCTATAGGTAGCCCGTATCTTGTAAACACATTCTCAAATAGGAACTTAGTAGTTGTCTAAGCATCGTTCTTTGTCGTAGCTTTTACCTCTACCCACTTTGTTAGATAGTCTGTGGCAACAATGATGTATTCAGCATGTGAACCCTTAGCTGGGGGATTAATAAGACCTACGAAGTCTATTCCCCACTTAGAGAATGCACGTCCACCCATCATAGGTTTCAGTGGCATCTCATCCTTGCGTATAGGATACTGAGTTCTCTGACAAACATCACACCATTTCACATAGGTATGTGCATCCATGTGAAGGGTCGGCCACCAGAAGCCCGCAAATAGTATTGCCTTGATCACCCGATCTGGTCCAAAGTGTCCTCCTGCTACACCTTGGTGAGCAGTTTCCAAGATCTTGAGATATTCACTCTCATGGACACATAGTCTCAAGTAACCATCTTTACCACGCTTGTATAGATTATCACCAATGAGTGAGTAATCTAGGGCTTCTTGTTCTAGACTTCTTTGTCTCGTCAGGGTCATATCTGGAAGGAATGTTTTCGTCCTCAAGAAGGCTACTAATGGTTCACTCCAATCTGGCACTATGGACACTTGATAAAGAGTGGCATGTTCCACAGGTGGTTTAGTGCAACAGATTGGGCATTCTTTACACATCTTATGTACATCAGCTTCCATAGTAGGCCAATGCACTCCGAGTCTCCTTAGTGTCGATAGGGTTCGTTGTTTTGAGTAGTGTTGCTCTAATGCACCTACATGTGCCAACTGCAACCATTTAGCGTACTCATCCTCTTCCACACAACAAGCCAATATCCCTTGATCTGTTTGTTTGTACATACTTCCTGCCATGATATGGTACTTCTGGGCTTTTACTACCTCTCTATCTTGAGTGTTTATGACTGGGTGATTGGGTCCGTATGTCAATATTGGCACTAATGGCTTAGCCCACTGAGGTACAACTTCCAAATTAAACAAGTAAGCGTCAGGCAGGTCATCTGATACTCCTTGTGGGGCTTCTCCCGATGTGAGCCTAGAGAGATGGTCTGCTCTCAAGGAGTCTTCCCTTTCCTTACCACAACTTCAAAGTCGTATTCCATTAGTAAGAGAAACCATCTTACTAATATACCTGTATTGCATGGCTTGTTTACCAAGTACAACAATGCTTGATGGTCAGTAAAAAATTTAAACTTATTTGCAAGCAAATAGTGTCTAAACTCTTTAACTGCATATACCATGCCTAATCCCTCTTGTTCGGTGGTGGTATAGTTCCGTTCAGCTGCATTCAACTGTCTACTAGCATAGGCAATTGGAAGGTCCATATTACCTTCGCCCGTAGGTTGTGCGAGTACACATCCAATAGCATAATTGGATGCATCCACGTGAACATGAAACGGCTTATTCCAATCTGGGGTGGTCAAGATTGGTGCTCAACACAATCTTCTTTTGAGTTCATTGAAGGATTCCTCACATTCATCGGTCCACTCAAAGTTAGTCAAAAGTCCATACAGAGGCTTTGCAATGATGGCATACATGTGTATGAAACGCCGGTAATAACCACAATGCCCCATGAAAGCTTGTACTTCCTTGACATTCTTTGGCCTAGGTAACTCTGCTATGGCTCTTACTTTCTCTTCATCAGTGGATATGCCATTCTTCGACACTATATGTCCTAGAATCTTGCCTTGCCTGACCATGAAAACACACTTTTCTAGGTTCAAGCAGACTTGATACTCTCTACATTTGTCAAAGATTTGCCTGAGTTGTGGTATATGTGTCTATCTAATGTTGGAATGAGCACAGAGATCATCAACATAGACCTCTAAATTCTTCCTCAGGAATTCTTTAAACACGTGACACATCAATCTTTGGAAGGTTGCAGGGGCATTGGTCAGCCCGAATGGCATTACCCTAAAAGCGAATATGCCCCACTCTGTGGCAAAAGCTGTCTTATGCTGATCTTCTGGAGCTATGGCTACTTGATTGTAGCCTGAAAATCCATCAAGGAAGCTGTACACTTCCTTGCCTGCTACTCTTTCTAAGAGATGCTCTGTGATAGGAAGCGGATAGTTATCTCGAATTGTGGCTGCATTGACCTTCTTCAAGTTAATGCATACACGCAGCTTTCCATTTTTCTTGGGCACCACTACGATGGGGGATACCCATTCAGTGTGCTCGATTTCATAGATAAATCCAGCTTCAACCAAGCGGTCTATCTCTTCTTTGATCTTGGCAGCATAGTTGTCATTGTATGTGTATGGCTTTTGTTTAGAAGGTCTGGCCTCTGTGGTCATGGGAATCGTATGGGCGCATATGTCAGGGTCTACACCTTTCAAATCTTTGTAGCTCCAAGCAAATACATCTCTGTACTCTCTTAGCAAAGCTATCAGCTCATGCTCCTCTTCCTCAGTGAGGTCATGTCCTATGTAAGTGCACCTCTCTTCTCCTTCTTCTATGGCTACCACTACTTTCTTGGTGGTTTCTTTGTTATCATAGGCCTCTCCTGCTTGTGCATCGCGTTTTGGCATTCTTACCATGACTCTCCTATCTTCTATTGCATATTTCTTGAAATTTTCAGGGACCTCAAACAGGGATTCTTCCTCCTCTGGTGCGGCTTCTCTCTTCTTCCTTTTCCTTCCTTCACTCTTAGTGGTCACTCGTGTGGTTAATCTCACATCATTAGTGAGCTCTTCATGTCTCTGAGGGTAAACTTCTACTTCATAGAAATATTCTTCGTCTAATGCAAAGGGTGGGTCCATAATGATTGACTCTAAGTCGGAGTCACTTGCATCCTCAAATGTATCAGGGCTAGGTTCGCATTCTTCTAAAACTGCATCTCCCATGATTGGCTCTATTGAGAAGACTGAAATGTCATAGCCATCCTCATCACAGTGGGGTGTCCACTGCTCTTCATTGATGGCTACATCCATTGTTGCTAAAATTTCTACCCAGCCGTGAGGCTCAAACTCTTCATCAGGAAAAACTACAGGTGCATAGGCTGGGTCTTGAATTGATCTATGGGTTTCTTTTGCACCTACCTCTCTGGCTTTCTCTCTCTTCTCTTCTTCTACTGCTACCTTACACATCCATAAGTGAGTGTCTTCATGCATCCATGAGGATCCGGATCCTATGGAATGCACAGACTCAGTCTCATCTTTGGCTTTATGGATGGGATTCCATTGAATAGGTGGTATGTCTCTATGAGAGTAATCCTTGAGATTGACTTTGGTTGTAACACCTAGATGTTGCAAATACAAGGAATTGGTTCCCCAATCCTGTACCACTTGCAATTGCCGCATAAATGGCCTTCCCAAAATCATCTCGTAGGCTTGGTTTTTGCTAAAGTCGCATATAGCAAAAGTGTGCTCGAACTCAACACCACATGTAGTGAGAGTTATGCCTTCTAGCAATCCCAAGGGCCTCTCAATATAGCCATCGGCCATCTGCAATTTCATTCTCGTCGATCGGAGTGCTGGCTTGCCCCAACGCTTCCATAGGGAAGTTGTAGCAATTGCAACTCCTGCACCTGATTCCAAAATTGCCTTGGTTGTGTATCCCTGATGGGTAACTGGGAGATAGGTATTTCCTTCTTCTCCTTCACTCATGTCTCCTATCTTATCCAATGGTATTTCAGGCACTGTTCTATGAGATCCTACCTGGGAACGCGATTTCGCTATGTCTGGCACTTGTTTGGCTACGTGTTTCCACACTTCTGGCTTAACTTTGAGTAGCTCTTCTAAAGTGAGATTGCGATGCACTTTAGTGTTTTTACTACCTCTGTATTCCTAGGTATGATTGAATCTTCGTTTCTTATCATGACTGTGGGTGCTCTCAGGCAAGTAGACTTGGTTTCCCATGGGCCTGTGAAATGTGGTAACTCTTGCAAAGAATTAGACTCAAAGTCTAACCTCTCATGAGAGTGGGCACTTTCCTGTTCTTCATAAATAGAAGGGATGTCCTGTGGGAACTGATCATGTGCGTCATCCACAAGTTCTATGGGAGGAGGGACTTCACTCTCCTTTGCCCACTTCTCTTCTTGAATCTCTCTCAAGAACTCTGGTGAATACCTATTCATAGAAGAAGAGGTGTCTGGTTCAGTGGATTTAGTCACATAAGCTCCCTGGGGAGGAATGCTTATTCTATCACTTGCCCTCTCCTTAGCCTGGGAGGTGGCTCCTTTTCCAGACTTTGCAAGTAACATCTCCAATCTATCCAATAGACCATCAAAGTGCAATGGTGTTCTGATGGGGTTAGAGCCATTGAACAAATGACTTGCTTCAAACATGGCTTGCGCCAATTCGACCATTTTAGCACAAAGCTTTGTTCGCTCTATCTCTAGATCGGCTCTAGGGTAACATTTCTCATGATCTATTACATTGGGCCCTTCTTGGATTCTGGCCTGATATGCTTTAAGCATCATGTCTAATCTTTAGGAGTGGGATCGGCTAAGACTGATCCTACTCGGGGTGGTGGTTGGGTTACGTGTGGTGGATTGGTGGGTGGAGGAATGGAGGGTGAAGGGGATGGTAGTGGCGGGGATGTGTGAGAGTGCGTTTGAGATGTGATTTCTATGATTTTTGCTTTGGTTTCTCGTACGCTTTCCTCAAGTTCGCTCATCTTTCTTGCCCATTGCCTTTTCATACGTTCACGGCTATCTCTCCAAGCTCTTGTCCTCTTCTTATTCTGGCTCTCACTCTCGCTAACCTCCGCATTCTTTTCCTGGCCTAATTCTTGGTTTTGCTTAAGTGCCTAGGCTCTCGTGATGACTTGTACTGGGGTTGTGGAAGTCACACTTCCTGTGGAGTCTACCACTAAGCCAATAACATTGATAGGAGCAATTTTTGGTATATTGGCGGGGTTCTTGGGACACTCTCGTAACAAATGCTCCTTTCCACAATCGGGACAAAAGCCTTGAATTGTCACATATTGGGTTTGTGTCGGTGTAGGTAGAGGGCAATCACGAATGAGATGATCTCCCTGACAACGATAGCATGGCCCTCTAGGAAATGGAGGTCTCATCGGCCTAAGTTGGGATCTCGAGTTGGGGTTGGCATCCATGACGTTTGCGTATTCTGCACCCCACCGCGATAGACCACTCTATCGCGACAGACACCGTCTATCGCGACAGACCACTCTATCGCGACAGACACAGTCTATCGTGACAGACATTGTCTATCGCGAAAGACCACTCTATCGCGATAGACACCGTCTATCGCGCCAGACCACTCTATCGCGACAGACACCGTCTATCGCGACAGACACTCTATCGCGATAGACACCGTCTATTGCGATAGACATACACCGTCTATCGCGACAAACAGACATCGTCTATCACGACAGATCACTCTATCGGGACAGACACCGTCTAACGCGACAGATCACTCTATCGGGACTAACACCGTCTATCGCAACAGACACCGTCTATCGCGAGAGACCACTCTATCGCGACAGACACCGTCTATCGCGACAGACACCTTCTATCGCGATAGACCCATCTATCGCGACAAACACCACCTTAAACTTGGATTGCCCTCTGTGAAGACTCCAGGAGTAAGAAGGGCACATGCAGATGATACAACGAGAAGTGACCCAGGACCAAGAAGATCTCAGAGGATGCATAATTCAGTGCAATGATTGACATATGATAGTTACATGGCTCGCCATTGTGCCTACATGACAAAGGTAATACAAGATGCTGAACCTTCTTGTTTTGAAAATGCAATTGGTAATGTAGATTGGGAAAAAGCTATGGATGAGGAGATGGCTGCACTTTATGGAAATGATACATGGAAGCTGGTTCCATTGCCGCAAGGAAAGAAACCCATAGGCTGTAAATGGGTTTACAAGGTAAAGCATAATGCTGATGGTAGCATAAGCAGGTATAAAGCACGATTGGTAGCTAAAGGATATGCACAGATATATGGCATTGATTATGAGGAAACATTCAGCCCTGTAGCTAAAATGTCTACTGTTAGGACACTTCTTGCATTAGCTACAGCAAAAGGATGGAGTTTGCATCAGATGGATGTGAAGAATGCTTTCCTACATGGTGAGTTACAGGAAAAAGTATATATGGACCAGCCACAAGGATATGAAGATTCAAAGCATCCAGAATATGTTTGCAGGTTGCAAAAGGCTTTGTATGGGCTGAAGCAGGCTCCGCGTGCATGGCATCCAAGGATTGCTGATTACTTAACCAACATTGGGTTTTCTATGTGTGATGCAGATCACTCACTATATGCAAGGAAGGCTGATGATGGAATCACTATTGTGGCTATTTATGTTGATGACGTGATTGTAGGTGGTGATAATGAAGAAAGCATCAAAGAGGTAAAGAAACTTCCTATGCAGGAATTCGACATGAAAGATCTTGGTGTGCTGCGCTATTTCTTGGGCATTGAGTTTATACACACAGAAACAGGTATATGGATGTCGCAAAGGCAATATGCCTTGAATATGCTGCAAAAGTATGGTATGGCTGATTGTAAGCCAATTTCTATGCCTTTAGCTCAGAATTTGAAATTGGATACTACATCAGGTGAAGCATTGGAAAATGCTACTATGTACAGGAAAATTATGGGAAGTCTTATATATCTTACAATTACAAGGCCTGATTTAAGCTACACTGTTGGACTTGAAAGTCAGTTTATGTAGGTTCCCAAGAAGCCACATTTGGATGCTCTGAGGTGCACTCTACGTTATGTGAGTGCTACTTTGGATTATGCATTATTTTATGAAGCTGGTGTAGATTTGCAGGTTCATGGATACACCGATGCAGATTGGGCTGGTAGTACTCCAGATAGAAGATCTACTAGTGGCTTTCTTTTCTCATTTGGAGGTGCAGCTATTACGTGGAGCAGTAAGAAGCAACCCACTGTTGCTTTGTCGAGTACAAAGGCTGAGTATAGAGGTGCTGCAATGGTAGCACGTGAGGCATCATGGTTGGAGATGTTACTTGCAGATTTAGGTGTGGAAATGCAAAAGCCTATCACTATCTATTGTGATAATCTTAGCAGCATACAGTTAGCACGGAACCCTGTTTTCCATGCTAGAACAAAGCATATCGAGGTACATTATAACTTCATCAGAGAGAAGGTATTAGCAGGTGATATTGATCTTGTTTATGTGAGAACAGATGAGCAGGTTGCTGATATTTTCACCAAAGCACTTGGAGTTGAGAAGTTGAAGAAGTTTTAGAAGATGCTTGGATTACAGGATATGGCGTTGAGCTTGAGGGGGTGTGTTGAGATATCGAGCTCAACATGTGATGATCCAGGATGACACGTACCAGTTTTCGTTTCTTTGACATGTAAAGTGGTCACGCCAGTATATGTCAGGGATACTTCATTGAGCCTTATTAGATTTATCTACCGAGAGTGATGGCAAATTTGTTTCTTGCCAGCTCACTCATTCGCGGACATTAGGTTTTTTCCTTATGTACTGGTCTTTATATATTGCACTTGTTGTATTCTTGTTTTTAGGTCATTCTTGTACATTCCTTTTATGTAATAGAAGAAGAAGAAGAAGATCATTCTTCCCTGTCTCAATTTGTGTGTGTGCTTCTCCTTGAGAGTGAGAGTGTGTGTGTGAGCTCTCTTCCTTACCTCCTTCCTCGTGACATCATGAACATGCAAACACAAACATGCAAACATATCTCACATGCATACATGCACATGCATACTTTAACACACATACATGCATACATGCACACACATAAATGAACATGCATTTAACTAACATGCATAAACATTAATTCATATACATAAACATATATACTTACTTATCATGAATGAAAAACATCTAATATACATGTACTAAATATCATTTATCATGTATTAACATATACTTACATGTACTAACATGCATTATCATATCCATGTATTAACATGCATTAACATATACGTACCTAACATGCCTATCATTCACTAACATGCCTAACATTCACTTACATGCTTAACATTCACTAACATGCCTAACATTTACATGCAAATCATCTAACATGCAAGTACTAACTAACATCTAACATGCACTAACATATGCATGCACTAACATCTAACATCTATGCATTAACTCACATCTAAAAAGCATTAACATACGCATGCACTAACATCTTCCATGGATACATGCACTATCATTTAACATGCATCTAATGCATTTATCATAAGTTTATATCTTAAGCTAAGTGTGGGTTAGAGAAGTTTGGCTAAAGGGTAAGAAAAGGAAATGAAAAGTTATGATTAGATAGGATAAATGATTGGATAAGGAGAAGTTGGATAAATATGATGAAATCTCTGAGAAAAATAAGGGATAATGGCTAAATGGATCCTCCTTTTGTTAACCTGGAAATCATAAAAGAGGTTTAGGTAAACAAATCATACATATATAATCAATTTAGTTATATAAACACACACACATACCCTTCACACCCTCCATTTCATACCAAATATACATAAGTCATTCATATCATTCATCTCAAACAAATATACTTAATGCATATGCTTTAAATGAAAAAACATTAACACTTAGTTCATGAAAATTAAATAAAAATGTAATGATATTAGAATAGTCTACTAATTAAAACATACACACATAAGTACATATACACACACATACATAAATACATATACATTCAGATACATAAATACATTTACTTTCATACACAAATATATTATAAAAACCTAAATTTCTCTAATATATATAAATAATTAAATAAAATGAAAAATAAACATATAGCAAATATATATAATGTAAATCATATAATATTTAAAAACATAAAATAAAAAGAAAAGAAATAACATAAAAATAAGAAACATTAAAGAAAAACTCTCTCTCTCTCTCTCTCTCTCTCTCTCTCTCTCTCTCTCTCTCTCTCTCTCTCTCTCTCTCTCTCTCTCTTTCTCTCTCTTCTGCGTCGTCGTCGACTGTAGGGGGAAGGAAGAAGAGAAATTAAAAAAATATAAAAACATAAAATAAGTAAAGAGAAAAAAACAAATACTCACTCTCACTCACTCTCTCTCTCTTTCTCTCCCTCTCTCTCTCTCACTCTCTCTTTCTCTCTCTCTCTCTCTCTCTCTCTCTCTCTCTCTCTCTCTCTCTCTCTCTCTCTCTCTCTCTCTCTCTCTCTCTCTCTCTCTCTCTCTCTCTTCTATGCTGGTCGGGGTCCACCAACTACAGGGAGGGGAAAGGGAGAGGTAAAAAAAAAAAGAATAATAAATAAAAAAACAAAACATTCTCTCTCTCTCTCTCTCTCTCTCTCTCTCTCTCTCTCTCTCTCTCTCTCTCTCTCTCTCTCTCTCTCTCTCTCTCTCTCTCTCTCTCTCTCTCTCTCTCTCTCTCTCTATCTCTCTCTCTCTCTCTCTCTCTCTCTCTCTCTCTCTCTCTCTCTCTCTCTCTCTCTCTCTCTCTCTCTCTCTCTCTCTCTCTCTCTCTCTCTCTCTCTCTCTCTCTCTCTCTCTCTCTCTCTCTCTCTCTCTCTCTCTCTCTCTCTCTCTCTCTCTCTCTCTCTCTCTCTAATGCGCGTAGCACGCTGCGCCGTCGGTAGAGAGGAGAGGGAAAGAGAGGGAGAAAGAGAGGGAAAGTATTAAAGAAAGGGGAAAAAGAAGGAGAAAAAGAGGAAAAAAGAAGGGAAAAAAGAAGAAAGAAAGAAATGAGGTAGAGAAATAAAGGAAGAAAAAGAAAGTAATAAAGAAAGAAAAAAACAACGATCTCCTTCTTCTTTTCTTTGCACAAAGTGAACCAAAAACCAAAAAAAAAAATTCTTTACAATAAATGAAATCCAAAAGTAAGAGAGATGGCCTTCTCTCTCCTCTTTCCAGAAGGACAACATGGAAATGAGTGCACAAACAACCATAGCCTAGAGCATCGAGTAAATAAAGTACCTGAAAAATAATAGGAGCTTGTGAATACGACTCCCCTCCTTATATACATCAGAGTAGCCCACCATAGCCCACATTTTCCCTAAGATAACTGAATCATGCAGCCTACAATGTCTCGACATTCACTCAACATATCTCAACAAAAAGAAAAGACGTGGGCTTTTCTCCATGTATTTTCCCAAATAATATTGTTGGCATACAAGTGAGATGAAGAGCATACCAGCACAACAGAGCGGTCATCCACAATACGGCAACAAGGCCTAATCATTTTTCCATGGACCATTCACAATTCAAGTGATTTTAATCACTACACAAACATTGTAAATTCCGTTTTTGGTAGAATAGACTCCATTTTGTTCAAGCCGAGGAGTCCTCGATCTTGAGGAGTATTAGAATTAGCTACATACCAATTTTCATAATTTTTAGACTCCGTTTGAGCCCTCAAATAGGCTCTAGAACCTAATTTTTAACTAGGTTGGACACTAGGTCTAGACAAGGCCAAAGCTAGTGAGAAAACTATAAAAAGAGCTAGAAAGCTCATTTTTGGGGTAGATTGTTTGTGAATTGAGCTTATGTAAGAGACTTTTTGACTAATGCAAAGAACTCCATTGTTCCTCTCCTTGTTCTTGCCTTGTGTGCGCGTGTGTGTGTATGTGTGTGCATGTTTGTGTGCTTCTCACTCACGCACTTGTGCCTTCACTTGCTCATAGTCTTCATACTAGTCCTCACGTCTCCACGGATTGACAATTATGAGGTGGATCTCCTCACGTTGGTACTCACCATTGTGCTAGAATGACACCAAATTTGGCGTCGTTGCCGGGGAGAGAGCTTCGAGGACGAGTGTGTGATGGTAAGATGTCGAGTTGAGACATTGGAGTTATAGGTAATATCCTTTCTTTTCCTTATTTTTCTTCATTTTTTCTTATTTTTGCATCACCATCATCATCCCCACCATCTCTCACCTCCATCTCCATCTTCACAAAAATTTTAGTTTTTTGGTCATATTCCACTCCCCACCTCATTTCCCTCATTTCATTGTGAGAGAGAGCGAGAGAGAGCTTGCATGCGATCTGTTTTGTGTGTTTTTTGAGCTTTTGTTGCAAGAACTAGCGGTACCACCATCTCCAGTAGCTTGCGCAGGTACGACAGACTCTGCACAGGTCCCGGGACGACGACCTCTGTCTATCGCGACAGACAGAAAAACTTGATATTTTGTGAATGCGTGTTTGGCACGGTAACCTACACCATTAGGGCACTCCAAATCACTAGAAGTTTCTCAAAAATTTGTGTTTTTTCAGTCTATCGCGACAAACATCGTTTATCGCGACAGATATGGTCTATCGCAACAGACACAGTCCATCGCGATAGACCGCAGCCCACAATAGAGACCGTCTATCGCGACAGACACCTGCCTATCGTGACAGACCAAATTCCAGGACAGACTCAGTCTATCGCGACAGACACCATCTATCGCGACAGACCAAAACCACGACAGACGTTAGACACCGTCTATCGCGAGAGACACCCGTCTATCGCGACAGATAGAGACCCATGATAGACCCCATCTATTGCGACAGACATCTGTCTATCGCGACAGACCAAATTCCACGACAGACTCAGTCTATCGCGACAGACACCGTCAATCGTGACAGACCAAAACCACGACAGACCAGTCTATCGCGACAGACCACTCTATCGCGACAGACACTGTCTATCGCGATAGACACCGTCTATCGGGACAGACCACTCTATCGCGACAGACACCGTCTATCGCGACAGACCACTCTATCGCGACAGACACTGTCTATCGCGACAGACCACTCTATCGCGACAGACACCGTCTATGGCGACAGACACCGTCTATCGCGACAGACCACTCTATGGCGACAGACACCGTCTATCGTGACAAACACTGTCTATCGCGACAGACCACTCTATCGCGACAGACTACTCTATCGCGACCGACACCGTCTATCGCGACAGATAGACATCGTCTATCGCGACAGACCACTCTATTGCGACAGACACCGTCTATCACGACAGACCACTCTATCGCGACAGACACCGTCTATCGCGACAGACCCATCTATCGCGACAGATACTCTCTATCGTGACATACCACTCTATCGCGACAGACACCACCCTAAACTTGGATTGCCCTCTGTGAAGACTCTAGGAGTAAGAAGGGCACATGCAGATGATACAAGGAGAAGTGACCCAAGACCAAGAAGATCTGGGAGGATGCATAATTTAGTGCAATGATTGACATATGATAGTTACATGGCTCGCCATTGTGCCTACATGACAAAGGTAATACAAGATGCTGAACCTTCTTGTTTTGAAAATGCAATTGGTAATGCAGATTAGGAAAAAGCTATGGATGAGGAGATGGCTGCACTTTATGGAAATGATACATGGAAGCTGGTTCCATTGCCGCAAGGAAAGAAACCCATAGGCTGTAAATGGGTTTACAAGGTAAAGCATAATGCTGATGGTAGCATAAGCAGGTATAAAGCACGATTGGTAGCTAAAGGATATGCACAGACATATGACATTGATTATGAGGAAACATTCAGCCCTGTAGCTAAAATGTCTACTGTTAGGACACTTGTTGCATTAGCTACAGCAAAAGGATGGAGTTTGCATCAGATGGATGTGAAGAATGCTTTCCTACATGGTGAGTTACAGGAAAAAGTATATATGGACCAGCCACAAGGAAATGAAGATTCAAAGCATCCAGAATATGTTTGCATGTTGCAAAAGGCTTTGTATGGGCTGAAGCAGGCTCCGCGTGCATGGCATGCAAGGACTGCTGATTACTTAACCAACATTGGGTTTTCTATGTGTGATGCAGATCACTCACTATATGCAAGGAAGGCTGATGATGGCATCACTATTGTGGCTATTTATGTTGATGACGTGATTGTAGGTGGTGATAATGAAGAAAGCATCAAAGAGGTAAAGAAACTTCTTATGCAGGAATTCGACATTAAAGATCTTGGTGTGCTGCGCTATTTCTAGGGCATGGAGTTTATACACACATAAACAGGTATATGGATGTCGCAAAGGCAATATGCCTTGAATATGCTGCAAAAGTATGGTATGGCTGATTGTAAGCCAATTTCTATGCCTTTAGATCAGAATTTGAAATTGGATACTACATCAGGTGAAGCATTGGAAAATGCTACTATGTACAGGAAAATTGTGGGAAGTCTTATATATCTTACAATTACAAGGCCTGATTTAAGCTACACTGTTGAACTTGAAAGTCAGTTTATGCAGGTTCCCAGGAAGCCACATTTGGATGCTCTGAGGCGCACTCTACGTTATGTGAGTGCTACTTTCGATTATGCATTATTTTATGAAGCTGGTGTAGATTTGCAGGTTCATGGATACACCGATGCAGATTGGGCTGGTAGTACTCCAGATAGAAGATCTACTAGTGGCTTTCTTTTCTCATTTGGAGGTGCAGCTATTACGTGGAGCAGTAAGAAGCAACCCACTGTTGCTTTGTTGAGTACAGAGGCTGAGTATAGAGGTGCTGCAATGGTAGCACGTGACGCATCATGGCTGGAGATGTTACTTGCAGATTTAGGTGTGGAAGTGCAAAAGCCTATCACTATCTATTGTGATAATCTTAGCAGCATACAGTTAGCACGGAACCCTGTTTTCCATGCTAGAACAAAGCATATCGAGGTACATTATAACTTCATCAGAGAGAAGGTATTAGCAGGTGATATTGATCTTGTTTATGTGAGAACAGATGAGCAGGTTGCTGATATTTTCACCAAAGCACTTGGAGCTGAGAAGTTGAAGAAGTTTCGGAAGATGCTTGGATTAGAGGATATGGCGTTGATCTTGAGGGGGTGTGTTGAGATATGGAGCTCAACATGTGATGATCCAGGATGACACGTACCAGTTTTTCGTTTCTTTGACATGTATAGTGGTCACGCCGGTATATGTCAGGGATACTTCATTGAGCCTTATTAGATTTATCTACCGAGAGTGATGGCACATTTGTTTCTTGCCAGCTCACTCATTCGCGGACATTAGGTTTTTTCCTTATGTACTGGTCTTTATATATTACTTGTTGTATTCTTGTTTTTAGGTCATTCTTGTACATTCCTTTTATGTAATAGAAGAAGAAGAAGAAGAAGAAGAAGAAGAAGATCATTCTTCCCTCTCTCGATTTGTGTGTGTGCTTCTCCTTGAGAGTGAGAGTGTGTGTGTGAGCTCTCTTTCTTATCTCCTTCCTCGTGACATCATGAACATGCAAACACAAACATGCAAACATATCTCACATGCATACATGCACATGCATACTTTAACACACATACATGCATAAATGCACACACATAAATGAACATGCATTTAACTAACATGCATAAACATTAATTCATATGCATAAACATATATACTTACTTATCATGAATGAAAAACATCTAATATACATGTACTAAATATCATCTATCATGTATTAACATATACTTACATGTACTAACATGCATTATCATATCCATGTATTAACATGCATTAACATATACGTACCTAACCTGCCTATCATTCACTAACATGCCTAACATTCACTTACATGCTTAACATTCACTAACATGCCTAACATTTACATGCAAATCATTTAACATGCAAGTACTAACTAACATCTAACATGCATTAACATATGCATGCACTAACATCTAACATCTATGCATTAACTCACATCTAACATGCATTAACATATGCATGTACTAACATCTTCCATGGATACATGCACTATCATTTAACATGCATCTAATGCATTTATCATAAGTTTATATCTTAAGCTTAGTGTGGGTTAGAGAACTTTGGCTAAAGGGTAAGAAAAGGAAATGAAAAGTTATGATTAGATAGGATAAATGATTGGATAAGGAGAAGTTGGATAAATATGATGAAATCTCTGAGAAAAATAAGGGATAATGGCTAAATGGATCCTCCTTTTGTTAACCTAGAAATCATAAAAGAGGTTTAGGTAAACAAATCATACATATATAATCAATTTAGTTATATAAACACACACACACATACCCTTCATACCCTCCATTTCATACCAAATATACATAAGTCATTCATATCATTCATCTCAAACAAATATACTTAATGCATATGCTTTAAATGAAAAAACATTAACACTTAGTTCATGAAAATTAAACAAAAATGTAATGATCCTAAAATAGTCTACTAATTAAAACATACACACATAAGTACATATACACACACATACATAAATACATATACATTCAGATACATAAATACATTTACTTTCATACACAAATATATTATAAAAACCTAAATTTCTCTAATATATATAAATAATAAAATAAAATGAAAAATAAACATATAAAAAATATATATAATGTAAATCATATAATATTTAAAAACATAAAATAAAAAAAAAGAAATAACATAAGAAATAAGAAACAGTAAAGAAAAACTCTCTCTCTCTCTCTCTCTCTCTCTCTCTCTCTCTCTCTCTCTCTCTCTCTCTCTCTCTCTCTCTCTCTCTTTCTCTCTCTTCTGCGTCGCGGTGGGCTGAAGGGGGAAGGAAGAAGAGAAATTAAATAAATATAAAAACATAAAATAAGAAAAGAGAAAAAAACAAATACTCACTCTCACTCACTCTCTCTCTTTTTCTCTCCCTCTCTCTCTCACTCTCTTTCTCTCTCTCTCTCTCTCTCTCTCTCTCTCTCTCTCTCTCTCTCTCTCTCTCTCTCTCTCTCTCTCTCTCTCTCTCTCTCTCTCTCTCTCTCTCTCTCTCTCTCTCTCTCTCTCTCTCTCTCTCTCTCTCTCTCTCTCTCTCTCTCTCTCTCTCTCTCTCTCTCTCTCTCTCTCTCTCTCTCTCTCTCTCTCTCTCTCTCTCTCTCTTTCTCTCTCTTCTATGCTAGTCGGGGTCCACCGACTACAGGGAGGGGAAAGGGAGAGGTAAAAAAAAAAAGAATAATAAATAAAAAAACAAAACCTTCTCTCTCTCTCTCTCTCTCTCTCTCTCTCTCTCTCTCTCTCTCTCTCTCTCTCTCTCTCTCTCTCTCTCTCTCTCTCTCTCTCTCTCTCTCTCTCTCTCTCTCTCTCTCTCTCTCTCTCTCTCTCTCTCTCTCTCTCTCTCTCTCTCTCTCTCTCTCTCTCTCTCTCTCTCTCTCTCTCTCTCTCTCTCTCTTCTATGCTAGTCAGGGTCCACCGACTACAGGGAGGGGAAAGGGAGAGGTAAAAAAAAAAGAATAATAAATAAAAAAACAAAACATTCTCTCTCTCTCTCTCTCTCTCTCTCTCTCTCTCTCTCTCTCTCTCTCTCTCTCTCTCTCTCTCTCTCTCTCTCTCTCTCTCTCTCTCTCTCTCTCTCTCTCTCTCTCTCTCTAATGCGCGCAGCACGCTGCGCCATCGGTAGAGAGGAGAGGGAAAGAGAGGGAGAAAGAGAGGGAAAGTATTAAAGAAAGGGGAAAAAGAAGGAGAAAAAGAGGAAAAAAGAAGGGAAAAAAGAAGAAAGAAAGAAATGAGGTAGAGAAATAAAGGAAGAAAAAAAAAGTAATAAAGAAAGAAAAAAACAACGATCTCCTTCTTCTTTTCTTTGCACAAAGTGAACCAAAAACCAAAAAAAAAAATTCTTTACAATAAATGAAATCCAAAAGTAAGAGAGATGGCCTTCTCTCTCCTCTTTCCAGAAGGACAACATGGAAATGAGTGCACAAACAACCATAGCCTAGAGCATCGAGTAAATAAAGTACCTGAAAAATAATAGGAGCTTGTGAATACGACTCCCCTCCTTATATACATCAAAGTAGCCCACCATAGCCCACATTTTTCCTAAGATAACTGAATCATGCAGCCTACAATGTCTCGACATTCACTCAACATATCTCAACCAAAAAAAAAAGACGTGGGCTTTTCTCCATGTATTTTCCCAAATAATACTGTTGGCATACAAGTCAGATGAAGAGCATACTAGCACAACAGAGCGGTCATCCACAATATGGCAACAAGGCTTAATCACTTTTCCATGGACCATTCACAATCCAAGTGATTTTAATCACTACACAAACATTGTAAATTCCGTTTTTGGTAGAATAGACTCCATTTTGTTCAAGCCGAGGAATCCTCGAGCTTGAGGAGTATTAGAATTAGCTACATACCAATTTTCATCATTTTTAGACTCCGTTTGAGCCCTCAAATAGGCTCTAGAACCTAATTTTTAACTAGGCCGAACACTAGGTCTGGACAAGGCCAAAGCTAGTGAGAAAACTATAAAAAGAGCTAAAAAGCTCATTTTTGGGGTAGATTGTTTGTGAATTGAGCTTATGTAAGAGACTTTTTGACTAATGCAAAGAACTCCATTGTTCCTCTCCTTGTTCTTGCCTTGTGTGCGCGTGTGTGTATGTGTGTGCATGTTTGTGTGCTTCTCACTCACGCACTTGTGCCTTCACTTGCTCATAGTCTTCATACTAGTCCTCACGTCTCCACGGATTGACAATTATGAGGTGGATCTCCTCGCGTTGGTACTCACCATTGTGCTAGAGTGACACCAAATTTGGTGCCGTTGCCGGGGAGAGAGCTTCGAGGACGAGCGTGTGATGGTAAGATGTCGAGTTGAGACATTGGAGTTATAGGTAATATCCTTTCTTTTCCTTATTTTTCTTCATTTTTTCTTATTTTTGCATCACCATCATCACCATCATCATCCCCACCATCTCTCACCTCCATCTCCATCTCCACAAAAATTTTAGTTTTTTGGTCATATTCCACTCCCCACCTCATTTCCCTCATTTCATTGTGAGAGAGAGCGAGAGAGAGCTTGCATGCGATCTATTTTTGTGTGTTTTTTGAGCTTTTGTTGCAGGAACTAGCGGTACGACCATCTCCAGCAGCTTGCGCAGGTACGACGGACTTTGCACAAGTCCCCGGACGACGACCGCGATAGACAGAAAAACTTGATATTTTGTAAATGCGTGTTTGGCACGATAACCTACACCATTAGAGCACTCCAAATCACTAGAAGTTTCTCAAAAATTTGTGTTTTTTCAGTCTATCGTGACAGACACCGTCTATCGCGACAGACACCGTCCATCGCGAGAGACCGTAGCCCACGATAGAGACCGTCTATCGCGACAGACACCTGTCTATCGCGACAGACCAAATTCCACGACAGACTCAGTCTACCGTGACAGACACCGTCTATCGCGACAGACCAAAACCACGACAGACGATAGACCCCGTCTATCGCAACAGACACCCGTCTATCGCGACAGATAGAGACCCACAATAGACCCCGTCTATCGCGACAGACACCTGTCTATTGCGACAGACCAAATTCCACGACAGACTTAATCTATCGCGACAGACACCGTCTATCGCGACAGACCAAAACCACGACAGACCAATCTATCGCGACAGACACCGTCTATCACGACAGACCACTCTATCGCGACAGACACCATCTATCGCGACAGACCACTCTATCGTGACAGACACCGTCTATCGCGACAGACACCGTCTATCGCGACAGACCACTCTATCGCGACAGACACTGTCTATCGCGATAGACACTGTCTATCGCGATAGACACTGTCTATCGCGACAGACCACTCTATCGCGATAGACACCGTCTATCGCGACAAACACCGTCTATCGCGACAGACCACTCTATCGCGATAGACACCGTCGATCACGACAGACACCGTCTATCGCGACAGACCCATCTATCGCGATAGACACCGTCTATCGTGGCAGACCACTCTATCGCGACAGACACCACCCTAAACTTGGATTGCCCTTTGTGAAGACTCCAGGAGTAAAAAGGGCACATGCAGATGATACAAGGAGAAGTGACCCAGGACCAAGAAGATCTCAGAGGATGCATAATTCAGTGCAATGATTGACATATGATAGTTACATGGCTCGCCATTGTGCCTACATGACAAAGGTAATACAAGATGCTGAACCTTCTTGTTTTGAAAATGCAATTGGTAATGCAGATTGGGAAAAAGCTATGGATGAGGAGATGGCTGCACTTTATGGAAATGATATGTGGAAGCTGGTTCCGTTGCCGCAAGGAAAGAAACCCATAGGCTGTAAATGGGTTTACAAGGTAAAGCATAATGCTGATGGTAGCATAAGCAGGTATAAAGCACGATTGGTAGCTAAAGGATATGCACAGACATATGGCATTGATTATGAGGAAACATTCAGCCCTGTAGCTAAAATGTCTACTGTTAGGACACTTGTTGCATTAGCTACAGCAAAAGGATGGAGTTTGCATCAGATGGATGTGAAGAATGCTTTCCTACATGGTGAGTTACAGGAAAAAGTATATATGGACCAGCCACAAGGATATGAAGATTCAAAGCATCCAGAATATGTTTGCAGGTTGCAAAAGGCTTTGTATGGGCTGAAGCACGCTCCGCGTGCATGGCATGCAAGGATTGGTGATTACTTAACAAACATTGGGTTTTCTATGTGTGATGCAGATCACTCACTATATGCAAGGAAAGCTGATGATGGAATCACTATTGTGGCTATTTATGTTGATGACCTGATTGTAGGTGGTGATAATGAAGAAAGCATCAAAGATGTAAAGAAACTTCTTATGCAGGAATTCGACATGAAAGATCTTGGTGTGCTGCGCTATTTCTTGGGCATTGAGTTTATACACACAGAAACAGGTATATGGATGTCGCAAAGGCAATATGCCTTGAATATGCTGCAAAAGTATGGTATGGCTGATTGTAAGCCAATTTCTATGCCTTTAGATCAGAATTTGAAATTGGATACTACATCAGGTGAAGCATTGGAAAATGCTACTATGTACAGGAAAATTGTGGGAAGTCTTATATATCTTACAATTACAAGGCCTGATTTAAGCTACACTGTTGGACTTGAAAGTCAGTTTATGCAGGTTCCCAGGAAGCCACATTTGGATGCTCTGAGGTGCACTCTACGTTATGTGAGTGCTACTTTGGATTATGCATTATTTTATGAAGCAGGTGTAGATTTGCAGGTTCATGGATACACCGATGCAGATTGGGCTGGTAGTACTCCAGATAGAAGATCTACTAGTGGCTTTCTTTTCTCATTTGGAGGTGCAGCTATTACGTGGAGCAGTAAGAAGCAACCCACTGTTGCTTTGTCGAGTACAGAGGCTGAGTATAGAAGTGCTGCAATGGTAGCACGTGAGGCATCATGGCTGGAGATGTTACTTGCAGATTTAGGTGTGGAAATGCAAAAGCCTATCACTATCTATTGTGATAATCTTAGCAGCATACAGTTAGCACGGAACCCTGTTTTCCATGCTAGAACTAAGCATATCGAGGTACATTATAACTTCATCAGAGAGAAGGTATTAGCAGGTGATATTGATCTTGTTTATGTGAGAACAGATGAGCAGGTTGATGATATTTTCACCAAAGCACTTGGAGCTGAGAAGTTGAAGAATTTTCGGAAGATGCTTGGATTACAGGATATGGCATTGAGCTTGAGGGGGTGTGTTGAGATATCGAGCTCAACATGTGATGATCCAGGATGACACGTACCAGTTTTTCGTTTCTTTGACATGTATAGTGGTCATGCCGGTATATGTCAGGGATACTTCATTGAGCCTTATTAGATTTATCTACCGAGAGTGATGGCACATTTGTTTCTTGCCAGCTCACTCATTCGCGGACATTAGGTTTTTTCGTTATGTACTGGTCTTTATATATTGCACTTGTTGTATTCTTGTTTTTAGGTCATTCTTGTACATTCCTTTTATGTAATAGAAGAAGAAGAAGAAGAAGAAGATCATTCTTCCCTGTCTCAATTTGTGTGTGTGCTTCTCCTTGAGAGTGAGAGTGTGTGTGTGAGCTCTCTTCCTTATCTCCTTCCTCGTGACATCATGAACATGCAAACACAAACATGCAAACATATCTCACATGCATACATGCACATGCATACTTTAACACACATACATGCATACATGCACACGCATAAATGAACATGCATTTAATTAACATATATAAACATTAATTCATATACATAAACATATATACTTACTTATCATGAATGAAAAACATCTAAAATACATGTACTAAATATCATCTATCATGTATTAACATATACTTACATGTACTAACATGCATTATCATATCCATGTATTAACATGCATTAACATATACGTACCTAACATGCCTATCATTCACTAACATGCCTAACATTCACTTACATGCTTAACATTCACTAACATGCCTAACATTTACATGCAAATCATTTAACATGCAAGTACTAACTAACATCTAACATGCATTAACATATGCATGCACTAACATCTAACATCTATGCATTAACTCACTTCTAACATGCATTAACATATGCATGCACTAACATCTTCCATGGATACATGCACTATCATTTAACATGCATCTAATGCATTTATCATAAGTTTATATCTTAAGCTAAGTGTGGGTTAGAGAAGTTTGGCTAAAGGGTAAGAAAAGGAAATGAAAAGTTATGATTAGATAGGATAAATGATTGGATAAGGAGAAGTTGGATAAATATGATGAAATCTCTGAGAAAAATAAGGGATAATGGCTAAATGGATCCTCCTTTTGTTAACCTGGAAATCATTAAAGAGCTTTAGGTAAACAAATCATACATATATAATCAATTTAGTTATATAAACACACACAAACATACCCTTCATACCCTCCATTTCATACCAAATATACATAAGTCATTCATATCATTCATCTCAAACAAATATACTTAATGCATATGCTTTAAATGAAAAAACATTAACACTTAGTTCATGAAAATTAAATAAAAATGTACTGATCCTAAAATAGTCTACTAATTAAAACATACACACATAAGTACATATACACACACATACATAAATACATATACACTCAGATACATAAATACATTTACTTTCATACACAAATATATTATAAAAACCTAAATTTCTCTAATATATATAAATAATAAAATAAAATGAAAAATAAGCATATAAAAAATATATATAATGTAAATCGTATAATATTTAAAAACATAAAATAAAAAGAAAAGAAATAACATAAGAAATAAGAATCAGTAAAGAAAAACTCTCTCTCTCTCTCTCTCTCTCTCTCTCTCTCTCTCTCTCTCTCTCTCTCTCTCTCTCTCTCTCTCTCTCTCTCTCTCTCTCTCTCTCTCTCTTTCTCTCTCTTCTGCGTTGTCGTGGGCTGTAGGGGGAAGGAAGAAGAGAAATTAAATAAATATAAAAACATAAAAGAAGAAAAGAGAAAAAAACAAATACTCACTCTCACTCACTCTCTCTCTCTTTCTCTCCCTCTCTCTCTCTCACTCTCTCTCTCTCTCTCTCTCTCTCTCTCTCTCTCTCTCTCTCTCTCTCTCTCTCTCTCTCTCTCTCTCTCTCTCTCTCTCTCTCTTTCTCTCTCTTCTATGCTAGTCGGGGTCCACCGACTACAGGGAGGGGAAAGGGAGAGGTTAAAAAAAAAAGAATAATAAATAAAAAAACAAAACATTCTCTCTCTCTCTCTCTCTCTCTCTCTCTCTCTCTCTCTCTCTCTCTCTCTCTCTCTCTCTCTCTCTCTCTCTCTCTCTCTCTCTCTCTCTCTCTCTCTCTCTCTCTCTACTGCGCGCAGCACGCTGCACCGTTGGTAGAGAGGAGAGGGAAAGAGAGGGAAAGTATTAAAGAAAGGGGAAAAAAGAAGGAGAAAAAGAGGAAAAAAGAAGAAAGAAAGAAATGAGGTAGAGAAATAAAGGAAGAAAAAGAAAGTAATAAAGAAAGAAAAAAACAACGATCTCCTTCTTCTTTTCTTTGCACAAAGTGAACCAAAAAACAAAAAAAAAAAATTCTTTACAATAAATGAAATCCAAAAGTAAGAGAGATGGCCTTCTCTCTCCTCTTTCCAGAAGGACAACATGGAAATGAGTGCACAAACAACCATAGCCTAGAGCATCGAGTAACTAAAGTACCTGAAAAATAATAGGAGCTTGTGAATACGACTCCCCTCCTTATATACATCAGAGTAGCCCACCATAGCCCACATTTCCCTAAGATAATTGAATCATGCAGCCTACAATGTCTCCACATTCACTTAACATATCTCAACCAAAAAAAAAGACGTGGGCTTTCCTCCATGTATTTTCCCAAATAATAATGTTGGCATACAAGTCAGATGAAGAGCATACCAGCACAACAGAGCGGTCATGCACAATACGGCAACAAGGCCTAATCATTTTTCCATGGACCATTCACAACTCAAGTGATTTTAATCACTACACAAACATTGTAAATTCCGTTTTTGGTAGAATAGACTCCATTTTGTTCAAGCCGAGGAGTCCTCGAGCTTGAGGAGTATTAAAATTAGCTACATACCAATTTTCATGATTTTTAGACTCCTTTTGAGCCCTCAAATAGGCTCTAGAACCTAATTTTTAACTAGGCCTAACACTAGGTCTGGACAAGGCCAAAGCTAGTGAGAAAACTATAAAAAGAGCTAGAAAGCTCATTTTTGGGGTAGATTGTTTGTGAATTGAGCTTATGTAAGAGACTTTTTGACTAATGCAAAGAACTCCATTGTTCCTCTCCTTGTTCTTGCCTTGTGTGCACGTGTGTGTGTATGTGTGTGCATGTCTGTGTGCTTCTCACTCACGCACTTGTGCCTTCACTTGCTCATAGTCTACATACTAGTCCTCACGTCTCCACGGATTGACAATTATGAGGTGGATCTCCTCACATTGGTACTCACGATTGTGCTAGAGTGACACCAAATTTGGCGCCATTGCCGGGGAGAGAGCTTCGAGGACGAGCGTGTGATGGTAAGATGTCGAGTTGAGACATTGGAGTTATAGGTAATATCGTTTCTTTTCCTTATTTTTCTTCATTTTTTCTTATTTTTGCATCACCATCATCACCATCATCATCCCCACCATCTCTCACCTCCATCTCCATCTCCACAAAAATTTTAGTTTTTTGGTCATATTCCACTCCCCACCTCATTTCCCTCATTTCATTGTGAGAGAGAGCGAGAGAGAGCTTGCATGCGATCTATTTTTGTGTGTTTTTTGAGCTTTTGTTGCAGGAACTAGCGGTACCACCATCTCCAGCAGCTTGCGCAGGTACGACAGACTCTGCACAGGTCCCCGGACGACGACCTCTGTCTGTCGTGATAGACAGAAAAACTTGATATTTTGTGAATGCTTGTTTGGCACGATAACCTACACCATTAGAGCACTCCAAATCACTAGAAGGCTCTCAAAAATTTGCTTTCAGTCTATCGCGACAGACACCGTCTATCGCGACAGACACGGTCTATCGCGACAGACACCGTCCATCGCGACAGATCGCAGCCCACGATAGAGACCGTCTATCGCGACAGACACCTGTCTATCGCGACAGACCAAATTCCACGACAAACTCAGTCTACCGCGACAGACACCGTCTATCGCGACAGAGCAAAACCACGATAGACGACAGACCCCGTCTATCGCGACAGACACCCGTCTATCGCGATAGAGAGAGACCCACGATAGACCCCGTCTATTGCGACAGACACATGTCTATCGCGACAGACCAAATTCCACCACAGACTCAATCTATCGCAACAGACAGCGTCTATCGCGACAGACCAAAACCACGACAGACAAGTCTATCGCGACAGACACCGTCTATCGTGACAGACCACTCTATCGTGACACACACTGTCTATCATGACAGACACCGTCTATCACGACAGACCACTCTATCGCGACACACACCCTCTATCGTGACAGACACCGTCTATCGCGACAGACCACTCTATCGCGACAGACACCGTCTATCGCGACAGACCACTCTATCGCGACAGACCACTCTTTCGCGACAGACACCGTCTATCGTGACAGACATCGTCTATCGCGACAGACCACTCTATCGCGACAGACACCGTCTATCGCGACAGACACCGTCTATCGCAATAGACCACTCTATCGCGATAGACACCGTCTATTGCGACAGACCACTCTATCGCGACAGACACCGTCTATCGTGATAGACAGACACCGTCTATCGCGACAGACCACTCTATCGCGACAGATCACTCTATCGTGACAGACACCGTCTATCGCGACAGACACCGTCTATCGCGACAGACCCATCTATCGTGATAGACACCGTCTATCGTGACAGACCACTCTATCGCGACAGACACCACCCTAAACTTGGATTGCCCTCTATGAAGACTCCAGGAGTAACAAGGGCACATGCAGATGATACAAGGAGAAGTGACCCAAGACCAAGAAGATCTGGGAGGATGCATAATTCAGTGCAATGATTGACATATGATAGTTACATGGCTCGCCATTGTGCCTACATGACAAAGGTAATACAAGATGCTGAACCTTCTTGTTTTGAAAATGCAATTGGTAATGCAGATTGGGAAAAAGCTATGGATGAGGAGATGGATGCACTTTATGGAAATGATACATGGAAGCTGGTTCCATTGCCGCAAGGAAAGAAACCCATAGGCTATAAATGGGTTTACAAGGTAAAGCATAATGCTGATGGTAGCATAAGCAGGTATAAAGCACGATTGGTAGCTAAAGGATATGCACAGACATATGGCATTGATTATGAGGAAACATTCAGCCCTGTAGCTAAAATGTCTACTGTTAGGACACTTGTTGCATTAGCTACAGCAAAAGGATGGAGTTTGCATCAGATGGATGTGAAGAATGCTTTCCTACATGGTGAGTTATAGGAAAAAGTATATATGGACCAGCCACAAGGATATGAAGATTCAAAGCATCCAGAATATGTTTGCAGGTTGCAAAAGGCTTTGTATGGGCTGAAGCAGGCTCCGCATGCATGGCATGCAAGGATTGCTGATTACTTAACCAACATTGGGTTTTCTATGTGTGATGCAGATCACTCACTATATGCAAGCAAGGCTGATGATTGAATCACTATTGTGGCTATTTATGTTGATGACCTGATTGTAGGTGGTGATAATGAAGAAAGCATCAAAGAGGTAAAGAAACTTCTTATGCAGGAATTCGACATGAAAGATCTTGGTGTGCTGTGCTATTTCTTGGGCATTGAGTTTATACACACAGAAACAGGTATATGGATGTCGCAAAGGCAATATGCATTGAATATGCTGCAAAAGTATGGTATGGCTGATTGTAAGCCAATTTCTATGCCTTTAGATCAGAATTTGAAATTGGATACTACATCAGGTGAAGCATTGGAAAATGCTACTATGTACAGGAAAATTGTGGGAAGTCTTATATATCTTACAATTACAAGGCCTGATTTAAGCTACACTGTTGGACTTGAAAGTCAGTTTATGCAGGTTCCCAGGAAGCCACATTTGGATGCTCTGAGGCACACTCTACGTTATGTGAGTGCTACTTTGGATTATGCATTATTTTATGAAGTTGGTGTAGATTTGATGGTTCATGGATACACCGATGCAGATTGGGCTGGTAGTACTCCAGATAGAAGATCTACTAGTGGCTTTCTTTTCTCATTTGGAGGTGCAGCTATTACGTGGAGTAGTAAGAAGCAACCCACTGTTGCTTTGTCGAGTACAGAGGCTGAGTATAGATGTGCCGCAATGGTAGCACGTGAGGCATCATGGCTGGAGATGTTACTTGCAGATTTTTGTGTGGAAGTGCAAAAGCCTATCACTATCTATTGTGATAATCTTAGCAGCATACAGTTAGCACGGAACCCTGTTTTCCATGATAGAACAAAGCATATCGAGGTACATTATAGCTTCATCAGAGAGAAGGTATTAGCAGGTGATATTGATCTTGTTTATGTGAGAACAAATGAGCAAGTTGCTGATATTTTCACCAAAGCACTTGGAGCTGAGAAGTTGAAGAAGTTTCGGAAGATGCTTGGATTACAGGATATGGCGTTGAGCTTGAGGGGGTGTGTTGAGGTATCGAGCTCAACATGTGATGATCCAGGATGACACGTACCAGTTTTTCGTTTCTTTGACATGTATAGTGGTCACGCCGGTATATGTCAGGGATACTTCATTGAGCCTTATTAGATTTATCTACCGAGAGTGATGGCACATTTGTTTCTTGCCAGCTCACTCATTCGCGGACATTAGGTTTTTTCCTTATGTACTAGTCTTTATATATTGCACTTGTTGTATTCTTGTTTTTAGGTCATTCTTGTACATTCCTTTTATGTAATAGAAGAAGAAGAAGAAGAAGAAGATCATTCTTCCCTGTCTCAATTTGTGTGTGTGCTTCTCCTTGAGAGTGAGAGTGTGTGTGTGAGCTCTCTTCCTTATCTCCTTCCTCGTGACATCATGAACATGCAAACACAAACATGCAAACATATCTCACATGCATACATGCACATGCATACTTTAACACACATACATGCATACATGCACACACATAAATGAACATGCATTTAACTTACATGCATAAACATTAATTCATATACATAAACATATATACTTACTTATCATGAATGAAAAACATCTAATATACATGTACTAAATATCATCTATCATGTATTAACATATACTTACATGTACTAACATGCATTATCATATCCATGTATTAACATGCATTAACATATATGTACCTAACATGCCTATCATTCACTAACATGCCTAACATTCACTTACATGCTTAACATTCATCAACATGCCTAACATTTACATGCAAATCATTTAACATGCAAGTACTAACTAACATCTAACATGCATTAACATATGCATGCACTAACATCTAACATCTATGCATTAACTCACATCTAACATGCATTAACATATGCATGCACTAACATCTTCCATGGATACATGTACTATCATTTAACATGCATCTAATGCATTTATCATAAGTTTATATCTTAAGCTAAGTGTGGGTTAGAGAAGTCTGGCTAAAGGGTAAGAAAAGGAAATGAAAAGTTATGATTAGATAGGATAAATTATTGGATAAGGAGAAGTTGGATAAATATGATGAAATCTCTGAGAAAAATAAGGGAGAATGGCTAAATGGATTCTCCTTTTGTTAACCTGGAAATCATAAAAGAGGTTTAGGTAAACAAATCATACATATATAATCAATTTAGTTATATAAACACACACACACATACCCTTCATACCCTCCATTAAGTCATTCATATCATTCATCTCAAACAAATATACTTAATGCATATGCTTTAAATGAAAAAACGTTAACACTTAGTTCATGAAAATTAAATAAAAATGTAATGATCCTAAAATAGTCTACTAATTAAAACATACACACATAAGTACATATACAGATACATACATAAATACATATACATTCAGATACATAAATACATTTACTTTCATACACAAATATATTATAAAAACCTAATTTTCTCTAATATATATAAATAATAAAATAAAATGAAAAATAAACATATAAAAAACATATATAATGTAAATCATATAATATTTAAAAACATAAAATAAAAAGAAAAGAAATAACATAAGAAATAAGAAACAGTAAAGAAAAACTCTCTCTCTCTCTCTCTCTCTCTCTCTCTCTCTCTCTCTCTCTCTCTTTCTCTCTCTTCTGCGTCGCCGTCGGCTGTAGGGGGAAGGAAGAAGAGAAATTAAATAAATATAAAAACATAAAATAAGAAAAGAGAAAAAAACAAATACTCACTCTCACTCACTCTCTCTCTCTCTCTCTCTCTCTCTCTCTCTCTCTCTCTCTTTCTCTCTCTTCTATGCTGGTCGGGGTCCATCGACTACAGGGAGGGGAAAGGGAGAGGTAAAAAAAAAGAATAATGAGTAAAAAAACAAAACATTCTCTCTCTCTCTCTCTCTCTCTCTCTCTCTCTCTCTACTGCGCGCAGCACGCTGCGCCGTTGGTAGAGAGGAGAGGGAAAGAGAGGGAGAAAGAGAGGGAAAGTATTAAAGAAAGGGGAAAAAAGAAGGATAAAAAGAGGAAAAAAGAAGGGAAAAAAGAAGAAAGAAAGAAATGAGGTTGAGAAATAAAGGAAGAAAAAGAAAGTAATAAAGAAAGAAGAAAACAACGATCTCCTTCTTCTTTTCTTTGCACAAAGTGAACCAAAAACCCAAAAAAAGTGAATGTGGAGACATTGTAGGCTGCATGATTCAGTTATCTTAAGGAAAATGTGGGCTATGGTGGGCTACTCTGATGTATATAAGGAGGGGAGTCGTATTCACAAGCTCCTATTATTTTTCAGGTACTTTATTTACTCGATGCTCTAGGCTATGGTTCACTTTGTGCAAAGAAAAGAAGAAGGAGATCGTTGTTTTTTTCTTTCTTTATTACTTTCTTTTTCTTCCTTTATTTCTCTACCTCATTTCTTTCTTTCTTCTTTTTTCCCTTCTTTTTTCCTCTTTTTCTCCTTCTTTTTTCCCCTTTCTTTAATACTTTCCCTCTCTTTCTCCCTCTCTTTCCCTCTCCTCTCTACCAACGGTGCAGCGTGCTGCGCGCAGTAAAGAGAGAGAGAGAGAGAGAGAGAGAGAGAGAGAGAGAGTGTGTTTTGTTTTTTTATTTATTATTCTTTTTTTTTTTTACCTCTCCCTTTCCCCTCCCTGTAGTCGGTGGACCCAGACCAGCATAGAAGAGAGAGAAAGAGAGAGAGAGAGAGAGAGAGAGAGAGAGAGTGAGAGAGAGAGAGGGAGAGAAAGAGAGAGAGAGTGAGTGAGAGTGAGTATTTGTTTTTTTCTCTTTTCTTATTTTATGTTTTTATATTTATTTAATTTCTCTTCTTCCTTCCCCCTACAGCCGACGGCGACGCAGAAGAGAGAGAAAGAGAGAGAGAGAGAGAGAGAGAGAGAGAGAGAGAGAGAGAGTTTTTCTTTACTGTTTCTTATTTCTTATGTTATTTCTTTTCTTTTTATTTTATGTTTTTAAATATTATATGATTTACATTATATATATTTTCTATATGTTTATTTTTCATTTTATATTATTATTTATATATATTAGAGAAATTTAGGTTTTTATAATATATTTGTGTATGAAAGTAAATGTATTTATGTATCTGAATGTATATGTATTTATGTATGTGTGTGTATATGTACTTATGTGTGTATGGTTTAATTAGTAGACTATTCTAGGATCATTACATTTTTATTTAATTTTCATGAACTAAGTGTTAATGCTTTTTCATTTAAAGCATATGCATTAAGTATATTTGTTTGAGATGAATGATATGAATGACTTATGTATATTTGGTATGAAATGGAGGGTATGAAGGGTATGTGTGTGTGTGTTTATATAACTAAATTGATTATATATGTATGATTTGTTTACCTAAACCTCTTTTATGATTTCCAGGTTAACAAAAGGAGGATCCATTTAGCCATTATCCCTTATTTTTCTCAGAGATTTCATCATATTTATCCAACTTCTCCTTATCCAATCATTTATCCTATCTAATCATAACTTTTCATTTCCTTTTCTTACCCTTTAGCCAAACTTCTCTAACCCACACTTAGCTTAAGATATAAACTTATGATAAATGCATTAGATGCATGTTAAATGATAGTGCATGTATCCATGGAAGATGTTAGTGCATGCATATGTTAGTGCATGTTACATGTGAGTTAATTCATAGATGTTAGATGTTAGTGCATGCATATGTTAATGCATGTTAGATGATTTGCATGTAAATGTTAGGCATGTTAGTGAATGTTAAGCATGTATGTGAATGTTAGGCATGTTAGTGAATGATAGGCATGTTAGGTACGTATATGTTAATGCATGTTAATACATGAATATGATAATGCATGTTAGTACACGTAAGTATATGTTAATACATGATAGATGATATTTAGGACATGTATATTAGATGTTTTTCATTCATGATAAGTAAGTATATATGTTTATGTATATGAATTAATGTTTATGCATGTTAGTTAAATGCATGTTCATTTATGTGTGTGCATGTATGCATGTATGTGTGTTAAAGTATGCATGTGCATGTATGCATGTGAGATATGTTTGCATGTTTGTGTTTGCATGTTCATGATGTCACGAGGAAGGAGATAAGGAAGAGAGCTCACACACACTCTCACTCTCAAGGAGAAGCACACACACAAATTGAGACAGGGAAGAATGATCTTCTTCTTCTTCTTCTTCTTCTTCTATTACATAAAAGGAATGTACAAGAATGACCTAAAAACAAGAATACAACAATTGCAATATATAAAGACCAGTACATAAGGAAAAAACCTAATGTCCACGAATGAGTGAGCTGGCAAGAAACAAATGTGCCATCACTCTCGGTAGAGAAATCTAATAAGGCTCAATGAAGTATCCCTGACATATACCGGCGTGACCACTATACATGTCAAAGAAACGAAAAACTGGTACGTGTCATCCTGGATCATCACATGTTGAGCTCGATATCTCAACACAGCCCCTCAAGCTCAACGCCATATCCTGTAATCCAAGCATCTTCCGAAACTTCTTCAACGTCTCAGCTCCAAGTGCTTTCGTGAAAATATCAGCAACGTGCTCATTTGTTCTCACATAAACAAGATCAATATCACCTGCTAATACCTTCTCTCTGATGGAGTTATAATGTACCTCGATATGCTTTGTTCTAGCATGGAAAACAGGGTTCCGTGCTAACTGTATGCTGCTAAGATTATCACAATAGATAGTGATAGGATTTTGCACTTGCACACCTAAATCTGCAAGTAACATCTCCAGCCATGATGCCTCACGTGCTACCATTGCAGCACCTCTATACTCAGCCTCTGTACTCGACAATTTGGTGCATTTTTCCCAAGCCTACATGCTTGATATATTTGATATCATCCTTATTTGTAAGTCACATGAGTAGTCATGTGAACACCTCTTGTAAAAGAGTACATTTTATCTCTTGTAAATGGAAAAAGAAAAAAGGAAAAGGATGGCTTACCTCATCCATGATGTAAAAGCAAATTCGTGGCTCTAACTACCTAAAACCACGAAATTTAGAGCTGAGGGAATCTCTCCTAACTTTGGGGATCACTTTTAGGTGGAACCATTCGAATTCGAATTCAAAACTCCCTCCAAGAATAGCTATAAAAAGAGCAAGAAGGAAGAGGCGATTAGCAAGCCTTGTACGTGACCACTTGATGTCATTTTGTAGAGATTGAAGAGCTTACTCCATAGCTCTATCATTCTACTCCCATTGTGCAAAGATTCATTGCCAATGTGGTTGTAATCATATGTGAATCTATACATCTATCACCATTTACTTCTCTGTTTTGTTCTCTGTTATACTCACTCAGAGCAGTACCTTCAGAACGTCATATCTTGAGTTCTACTGAACCGTTCTCAATGATTTAACTTGCGTTAAATAGCTTGTACTGTCTACTTTGTGCATACAGATTTTCAAGGTCATTGTATTAATACTTTTGGAGATATCTGCATTTTATTGCTTACTGGTCTATCTCTGCAGAGCCCCGAGAATTGTGGGAATGTTCCAAAAATTGATGAAACTTGTTCTCAGTGCTCAGTCCATCATTTGAAGTGTTTTAACTTGGATTGGGAAGATTGCTAAGTCTATTTTCTATGCCCAAAAGGAATTTTTCTAATTCCTACCAGGTTGAGAGCACTGTTCATTTTTTTCAGCAGGTGTATGTCCAAAAATAGCAAGTTTTGGGAGCTAGTCATTTCGCAACTAGTCTGTCTTGACTTAAACTTTTGGGATACATGTTCCAAAGTACTTGGCTGATATTTTGGTGGATTTAGGAAGCTCAAAGGGTCTACTAAATAAACTCAATGCCCAAGAAATAGCGCAGCACACCAAGATCTTTCATGTCGAATTCCTGCATAAGAAGTTTCTTTACCTCTTTGATGCTTTCTTCATTATCACCACCTACAATCAGGTCATCAACATAAATAGCCACAATAGTGATGCCATCATCAGCCTTCCTTGCATATAGTGAGTGATCTGCATCACACATAGAAAACCCAATGTTGGTTAAGTAATCAGCAATCCTTGCATGCCATGCACGCGGAGCCTGCTTCAGCCCATACAAAGCCTTTTGCAACCTGCAAACATATTCTGGATGCTTTGAATCTTCATATCCTTGTGGCTGGTCCATATATACTTTTTCCTGTAACTCACCATGTAGGAAAGCATTCTTCACATCCATCTGATGCAAACTCCATCCTTTTGCTGTAGCTAATGCAACAAGTGTCCTAACAGTAGACATTTTAGCTACAGGGCTGAATGTTTCCTCATAATCAATGCCATATGTCTGTGCATATCCTTTAGCTACAAATCGTGCTTTATACCTGCTTATGCTACCATCAGTTATGCTTTACCTTGTAAACCCATTTACAGCCTATGGGTTTCTTTCCTTGCGGCAATGGAACTAGCTTCCATGTATCATTTCCATAAAGTGCAGCCATCTCCTCATCCATAGCTTTTTCCCAATCTGCATTACCAATTGCATTTTCAAAACAAGAAGGTTTAGCATCTTCTATTACCTTTGTCATGTAGGCACAATGGCGAGCCATGTAACTATCATATGTCAATCATTGCACTGAATTATCCATCCTCCCAGATCTTCTTGGTCCTGGGTCACTTCTCCTTGTATCATCTGCACGTGCCCTTCTTACTCCTGGAGTCTTCACAGAGGGCAATCCAAGTTCCTCATCAAGACTCTTTTCTGAACCGCTTGAATCTCCATCAACATCTTCAAAACCTGCACATGTTTTATGACCAGCAGAAAGCTTTTCTTTACCTTTCTTGGATGTATTTGATGAATTTTCTCGACTGAAATTCCCACGTAATCTTCCACTCCATGGATTTGAGTTGGAACTATTGCTTGGTGATGCATCTGGTCCACTCAAAACCTGAGATTCTGCACTTGATTTTTCAGCATTTTCTTTGTCATTTGGTTCAAGAATCAGTCCTTCTTTGGCATCTGCATAGAAGCTTGACATTTCATCAAATACCACATCTCTACTCACCTTTACCTATCGTGTGAGCGGGTTATAACATTTATATCCCTTTTGCTCAAGGGAGTATCCAATGAAGACACAATTTTCTGCTTTTATATCAAGCTTCGTCCTCAATTCATCTGGGACATGTACATATGCAATACAGCCAAACTTTCAGATGTGATAAGTTTGGCTTTTTACCTGTAAACTTCTCTTCAGGTGTAACTTGATGCACAGCAGCAGTCGAAGTTCTGTTCATGATGTATACAGCAGTATGCACAGCTTCTGCCCAATAACAATGAGGCATATTCTTCTCAGCCATTAAGGCTCTTGCTATTTCTGCAATATGTCTGTTTTTGCGTTCAGCAACACCATTCTGTTGTGGTGTGTACCTACATGAAAACTGACACCGAATTCCATGATTTTTTAGAAAACTACTGAACTCATTTGACATGTATTCACCTCCTCCATTAGATCTTAATGTCTGAATGTACTTCCCTGTCTGCTTTTCCACCATAACTTTAAAATTCTAGAAGTGAGTAAACACCTCGCTCTTCTCTTTCATGAAATATACCCATACTTTGTGTGTGTGGTCATCAATGAAAGTAACATAAAACATGCAACCACCCATAGATGTGGTCTTTGCTGGACCCCAAACATCTGTATGTACTACTTCTAGTACATTCTCACTAACATGCTTGTCATGTGGAAATGATGTTCTTGACTGTTTACCAAATTGACATGATGCACATACCTTTTGCATTTCTGCAACTTTGAAATTTGGTAGTCCATGGACAATCTCCTTTGACTGCATCAGTTTGAGCCTTTGCAAGTTTGCATGTCCAATCCGTTTGTGCCATATCTCTATATCTACAATAACTCCTGCACCTTTTGCAAACATGGCTGCATTCATTTCAGGAATCTTCACATTTAAGGTGAACATCCTACCCACTTTGTTTCCTTTGGCAACCAATCGTCCATCCCGCTTGTACTCTTCTACATATAATCCATCAGCATTGAACCTGACTTGTAATCCTTGGTCAACCATTTGTCCAACAGAAACCAGATTCTTTGTTATATTTGGAACATGCAGCACATCAGCGAGATGTTTTACCTTTCCGTCCTCCATAGACAATGCTATGTTTCCTGTATGCTCAATAGGATGCGATGTATCATCACCTGTTTCAACATATCCAGGAACTGGCATTTTTTGCAAACTACTAAACCATTCTGCATGACTGGTCATGTGATTTGAAGCACCTGAATCAACATACCAGACATTATCATTCGTCCTCCATAGACAATGCTATGTTTCCTGTATGCTCAATAGGATGCGATGTATCATCACCTGTTTCAACATATCCAGGAACTGGCATTTTTTGCAAACTACTAAACCATTCTGCATGACTGGTCATGTGATTTGAAGCACCTGAATCAACATACCAGACATTATCATTCGATTTTGAAATACCAGCAGACATCGTATTCATCATGTGATGTTGAACCATAAACAGCTTCTCAGAATCATCTGCACTTGTGGATGCATAGTTGTTTTGCTGCCTTCTGTTATTTTGATTCTTCAACCTGCAATCACGTTCAAAGTGTCCAGGTTTACCACAATTCTAGCATCCTTTACTATCATTACTTGAATCATTTCTTTCAAAATTTCTGCGACCTCTTTGACTCCCCCTGCCTCGAAACTGTCCTCTTCCTCCTGCATGATTCTGTTGTTGACCTTGGTCTTGGTTATTGTTTCCTCTTCCACTTCCAAAACCTCTAGCTCTGCCTCTTCCTCTGCCAGAGTAGAATACCTGCTCAGAGCTAGGCTTTCCTTGGGAGTTTGAATCCTCACCAAGATTCTTTTCTTCAATAATCAGCATAGATACCAAATCAGCAAAATTCGGAATATTTTCCCTAGTCTGTATAGAAGTTCTGAACTGCTTATATGCAGCTCCTAAACCACGAAGGCACACTTCCACCTTATCATCATCATCTACATTCACACCAATAGATGCAAGTGACTCACATATGCTTTTGATTTTTAGAGTGTAGTCACTTACCGGCATGCTCTTTTTCTCCAATGTATGCAGCTCGTTCTTGAGTTGCAACTTCCGTGCCTTTGTATTGGTCTCGTACAAAGTGACCAAACTGTTCCAAGCCTCTTTTGGAGTCTTGGCATCCTGTATGTGTCCAATCATGCTATCCTCTATGCTAACAGATAGCCAATACATTACCTTTTGTGCTCCTTGATTCCATTCCTCATATGCTCTTAACTGTTCTGCAGTACGATTCCTTTTTGGTAACTGCGGAGAATCCAGCTTATCGCTCATAAGCTCACTCATTCCATCTGCGTTTGCCATTTCTGCAAGAATTCACAACACCGCAACACACTACAAGCAGCACTTCTGCTTGAACACTGTTGCACTATGATGTGACAGTTCGATCTCAGAAAAACACAGTTTTTGTGTATCAACAGTATACAGAATCGCTTGAAATTCTGGATCTGGAATATATGAGTGTCGCCGAACACAACGCAAGTTACAGTTTCTGAAATTGACCTGGTTTTTCTGTGGGCCCCACCTTGCGGGCTCAAAACAGAGGTCCAGATGGCTCCGAAACTCCGAAAATATTTTGAGGTCTTCTACCTTCACGCCGATTTTTGTAGCAAACGGAGGCCGTTTATGAAATCACGTTTTCTCCACGCCTTGCCGCGTAGTCTTCATCGTCGCCTTCTCCACGAGCTCTCTACAGCCACGCTGGCTCTGATACCATATCACGAGGAAGGAGATAAGGAAGAGAGCTCACACACACACTCTCACTCTCAAGGAGAAGCACACACACAAATTGAGACAGGGAAGAATGATCTTCTTCTTCTTCTTCTTCTTCTATTACATAAAAGGAATGTACAAGAATGACCTAAAAACAAGAATACAACAAGTGCAATATATAAAGACCAGTACATAAGGAAAAAACCTAATGTCCGCGAATGAGTGAGCTGGCAAGAAACAAATGTGCCATCACTCTCGGTAGATAAATCTAATAAGGCTCAATGAAGTATCCCTGACATATACCGGCGTGACCACTATACATGTCAGAAAAACGAAAAACTGGTACGTGTCATCCTGGATCATCACATGTTGAGCTTGATATCTCAACACATGAATGTGTGCTAGTGCATGTAAGTTTATTTATGCATGTTAGTATGTATGATTATGAATGCATGTTCATGAATGCATGTTCATGAATGCATGTTAGTATGCATGTTTATGATTGCATGTGTGTTAGTGCATGTAAATTTATGTATGCATGTTCATGTATGCATGTTTGTGTATGCATGTTCATGCATGTGTGTTAGTGCATGTAAATTTATGTATGCATGTTAGTTTAAATGCATGATGTGTATGTATGTTAGTAAATGCATGCTTATATAAACATGTATGTTAGAGGTATTTGAATGCATGAGACATGTGTGTGCAAGTGAAATGTATGCAAGTGTATGTTTGCATGTATATGTGAATGCATGTGTGCAAGAATGTTAGTTTGTCTAGGTATGTATGCATAAGTGCATGTATATGTATGAGCACATGTATATATGTTAGTAGGAATGCATGAGAGGAATGTGCATATAGATGTATGTTAGTATATGTAGTATGTACGTATATGCATGTTAAGTGTATGAAGCCTATGTATGTATATGAAATATAAGATGTATGCTTAAGTTATGCATGAATGAATGTTTGAGGCACGTGCAAGTATATAATGCATGAGTGATTAGTGTTCATGTGTGTATGAATGAAATATGCTTATTACAATATGTATATTAAAATAAATGTATGTACTTATGATATATATGTATTAGAAGAGTTAATTAATTTATATTAACATAAGTTTTTAATATGTTAAGTTTTAATGAGTGTCTAATATTTTATGAAAGCATACTTATGGTTCTCATGTTATCTTTCAGATGATAGGCAGCCTCTTGAAGATGGATTGAAGAACTGAAGATTGGAAAAGAAAATTTACTTAGCTAGAATTCTATTGTTTAGCTTTGTATAGGAAATCATTCATATAAACAGCTTATATAATATTAATTCATTTGCATTTTATCTTTTATGTCTGACGAAGCTTCATCTAGTAGTACTTTTTTACCTCCATCTTTATTTGAATTACTATTTCCTAGTCCATTAGAAGTTAATGATACACAAAATATAGAAATTGAAGAATTAGTTAAGGATAAAATTGTAGAGGAAACTTTGCATTCAATAGAGTTTGATCGTAGATTGTCTAGAGTATTACCTTTAATTTCCATTGTTCTACCTAGTTCTGAAAATAGTGAAAATCTATTCCCTCCTTCCATAACTAGAAAAACCGATAGTTCTCAAATAGATTTAAATGAAACAGAAATTATAAAAGATAAAGTAACTAGTGAGGAGTTGATCCTTCCATCCTATATAGACGTAGTTAATAGATATAGAAACGCTTTACCTTACGGTCCTTAGTAAAATACTTGTTCTGCCATAGACACCATGCGTGTGTCGTTAGCGAGACGATTGACTTGATCCACCAGTCATCACAAATCTCTTCCACATTCGAACCCGACATGAACAACAGCACAGCAGGACAGGTATATTTTCTTTTCCTTCTTGCATATGCAATAGTGTTGTTTAGGTTATGTGGTTGCATCAGCTTGTGGTGATTCATCTTGTAGAGGCAGAATTCTCAAACCTTGTAATTCACTGGGTGTTGAGGGCTGAGCTTATGCTTTGAGTGCCTCCATAGGAATAGGCAAGTAGATGAGCTTCGTCTCGCCACCCTTACCATCAAAAACTTGAAGAAATATGTTTGCACACACAACATTTAGATTATTGTATTAGCTATTTTCTTACTCAAACAATGTATACTTGAAATTAGCACGTGCACTTTAGCTTCTTCATCGACTATCAGGTATAATTACTAAACTTGAATCTGTTTGTTGCCATTTTAGTAGGATTTTAGGAGAACGAATTTAAAAAATTAGAGTTTTTAGTACGACTGTAGATTGCAAATTTAAAAAGAATTTTCATTTGAAAGTTAGTATCTACGTTACGAGAATTGTTCAAAGGATTTAAATTTTAGCAAAACTGGAATCAAACAATTTAATTAGCTTCATAAGAGACCAAAAAACTAAAGTACAAGAAGAAATTAAAGATTTTGTTAAAAAACTTAAGTCTAGTTCTAATATACAAAATAAAATGGATGAATTATTTAGAGATATGATGTCGGAAACGCAAGGGCAGAAAGTAGTTGAAGCAATGCTTAGGGAAAAAGGGAAATTTACTGGAGTAAATGCAACTAGTTACCTAGACATATTTGAAGACATAGCAAAATTGCATGGTTTGCCTGTAACTAAGTGGGTAACTTTTCTAGTGAGGCTTGCCATAGGATCAGCTATAAGTGTGATAGAACCTCATAGTGAGCTTGAATGGGATGAATTTAAGAAACAAATGCATAAAGAGTTTTACCTTGAAGATTATAGTCAGCACAATAGGGAACGGTTTATGAAATGGCTTAGTAATTCTAAGACTCAGATTTCCCTTACACAATTGCATGGTGAATTTATGAAGAGGTTTTCACAATTTCCAAATCAAGATAGGAATGCACTCACACCAGATATAATTCTATATTTTCTAAAGGTATTACCTTCTAAATTTAGAAGTGAAGTAGAAAGGAGACTAGAAGAACTTGGGAAAAGATATGGCCTAACGGAGGATTGGGGAGTATTAAAACAAGTTGTAGAGGTAGTAGCACAAATGAAACAAAGGCAAACATTACTTTATGATATGAATCTAGGTTTTCCACCAGTAGGTCCAACTACTCAAAATCCTAAAATTAATACTAATTCTAGTACAACTGAACAAGTCTCTACATCTGAAATTCCTCGTGAACTATAATTTGAAATATTATTTAGTAAATTAGATAATATGATGCAGATGCATACGAATATGTCTAAGGAAGTAGCTACACTTCAAAATACAGCCCATTCATTAACTACTCAAGATAGGACAATTTTAGGACCCCAATTTACTCATGCCCCACAAATAAATCCTATACCTATAGCACCTTATCAACCAGTAGCTCAAAATAATGAACGGAGAGGCGCACCCACCCGACGGTTTGGTGCGACTCTACAGAATACATGTCTTACACCTGTGAATCTTTAAAAGAAGCAAAGGAAAGAAAACTAGTAATAGATATAGATAAAAAATTATGTGATTACCGCACCCACCTTCCGCTAGCTGTAAATTGGAGAAAAGGGGGTATGCAAAAACTATATGAAAATATATCTCAAGCACAAAGAAGCTCTTATGGGGTTAGGTTAGAATGTGATGAGAGTGATCTAGATGATGAAACCTCTAATGGAATCTGTAGGTTGGCCCATCGCGACGATGTGCAGGTTTAGTGGGGGCGGATGTCGGAAAGATTTTATTTCTCTTAAAATATTATTAAAAATTAAAAGATTAATTGATTAATTTAAGTTTGAATAATTTATGAAAATTTTAACTTATGTTTGATTTTAAATTTTGTAGGAAAAGAAGTTTTGATGATCAGTTCAAAGATGGGAAGTATTTAAAAAGGTGTTTTCAAATGTAGTTGTGGGTATAGATTGAAAATTAAGCGTTACTCAAGGATTTATTTAGGTTTTGAAAGTAAATTCAAGGGTATACAAGGGTCAAATGTAGGGTTTGAACATGTTTTATAGGATTTAAGTTTAATTTCAAGGTTAATTAAGGGTTTAATTAATAAATCTAGAGGATTTTGGAAGGGTAAAAGATTAGTTTATGGGCTAGTTGAGGTTTAAAAACATGGTTTAAGGTTAGTTTAAGGATAAACCTATGGTTAAGAGGTTAATTAAGTAGGTTTAGTCTCTAAATGAGTTAATAAATAGGATAAATGTATTAAATGAAACCTTAGCAAAATATTTTCAATATAAATGATTAATTAAATATGTTAGTTAGTAATTGATATTATTTAAATAACACTAAGGTTATGGAAATATATTTAAATTTATTAATTCTAAAGTGAATAAATAATTAAAAAGAATTGAAGGGTTGCATTTATTTAAATCTAAATGGATGATAAAGTCTAAAGTCAAGTGAATATTTAATTTGAGTAGAGATTGTGTGTATTATTTGGGAAAATACATGGAGAAAAAACCCACACCTTTTCTTTTGGTTGAGATATGTTGAGTGAATGTGGAGTAATTCTAGGCTGCATGGTTCAGTTATCTTAGGGAAAATGTGGGCTATGGTGGGCTACTCTCATGTATATTAGGAGGGCAGTTGTATTCACAAGCTGATGTTATTTTTCAGGCACTTTATTTACTCTATGCTCTAGGCTATGGTTGTTTATGCACTCATTTCCATGCTCTCCTTCTGGCAGGAGGAGAGAGAAGGCCACCTCTCTTACTTTTGCATTTCATTTATTGGAAAGCAAATTTTTTTTGCTTTTTGGTTCATTTTGTGCAGAGAAAAGAAGAAAGGAGATCGTTGTTTTTTTCTTTATTTATTACTTTCTTTTTCTTCCTTTATTTCTCTCCCTCATTTCTTTCTTTCTTCTTTTTTCTCTTTTTTCCCTTCTTTTTCCTCTTTTTCTCCTTCTTTTTTCCCCTTTCTTTAATACTTTCCCTCTCTTTCTCCCTCTCTTTCCCTCTCCTCTCTGCGGGCGGCGCAGCGCGCTATGCACAACACAGAGAGAGAGAGAGAGAGAGAATGTTTTGGTTTTTTATTTATCATTTTTTTTTTTTACCTCTCCCTTTCCCCTCCCTGCAGTCGGCGGACCCCGACCAGTGCAGAAGAGAGAGAAAGAGAGAGAGAGAGAGAGAGAGAGAGAGAGAGAGAGAGAGAGAGAGAGAGAGAAAGAGAGAGTGAGAGAGAGAGAGAGGGAGAGAAAGAGAGAGAGAGAGAGAGAGAGAGAGAGAGAGTTTTTTTTCTTTTCTTATTTTATTTTCTTATATTTATTTAATTTCTCTTCTTCCTTCCCCCTGCAGCTGATGGTGATGCAGAAGAGAGAGAAAGAGAGAGAAAGAGAGAGAAAGAGAGAGAAAGAGAGAGAAAGAGAGAGAAAGAAAGAGAAAGAGAGAGAAAGAGAGAGAAAGAGAGAGAAAGAGAGAGAAAGAGAGAGAAAGAGAGAGAAAGAGAGAGAAAGAGAGAGAAAGAGAGAGAAAGAGAGAGAAAGAGAGAGAGAGAGTTTTATTCTTTACTGTTTCTTATTTCTTATGTTATTTCTTTTCTTTTTATTTTATGTTTTTAAATATTATATGATTTACATTATATATATATATATTTTATATGTTTATTTTTCATTTTATTTTATTAATTATATATATTAGAGAAATGTAGGTTTTTACAATACGTTTGTGTATGAAAGTAAATGTATTTATGTATGTGAATGTATATGTATTTATGTATGTGTGTGTATATGTACTTATGTGTGTATGTTTTAATTAGAAAACTATTTTAGGATCATTACATTTGTATTTAATTTTCATGTACTAAGTGTTAATGTTTTTTCATTTAAAGCATATGCATTAAGTATATTTGTTTGAGATGAATGATATGAATGACTTATGTATATTTGGTATGAAATGGAGGGTATGAAGGGTATGTGTGTGTGTTTATATAACTAAATTGATTATATATGTATGATTTGTTTACCTAAACCTCTTCTATGATTTCCAGGTTAAATAAAAGGAGGATCCATTTAGCCATTATCCCTTATTTTTCTCAAAGATTTCATCATATTTATCCAACTTCCCCTTATCCAATCATTTATCCTATCTAATCATAACTTTACATTTCCTTTTCTTACCCTTTAGCCAAACTTCTCTAACCCACACTTAGCTTAAGATAGAAACTTATGATAAATGCATTAGATGCATGTTAAATGATAGTGCATGTATCCATGGAAGATGTTAGTGCATGCATATGTTAATGCATGTTAGATATGACTAGCACAGTAGGAATTGGAAAAATTCCTTTTAGGGGTATCTAATTAGCTTAGTAAGCTAACTATTCCAAGTGGAATGATGTAAAAAGATAAACTATGCTAAGAGAAATCAATTCAGCAAGTTAAGCTATACCCCCGATTTTTTAGGACTGTAGCAGATATTGACCAGTGATCACCTCGACGCAGATTTCTCTAAAATGGCTGAATAGAATCTCTTCAAAATTTATTACATGTGGAAAACTTCAAGCTGAATCCAACAAGCTTTGAATCACTGAATTTGGTGAAGAATTGACCGAGATATGCACTTCACAAGTTGACAGACTTTTGAGTAGTATGAGAGAGAACTCAGAAATGAACAATGTGAATGTATGTATTAATGAACACTTGTATACAAATCCATTGGCATGAAGATCATTGCCTAATGGTGTAGATAGGTGTGGGCTAGAGTGTAGGCCTCACACACACTTAGAATCACTGATGAGAAGCTCGGGAGATATGAGTTCTACCCACGACTTTTCCATGTCCATTTTTATAAGGAATGAGTAAAAATTTGAATTCAAATTCAAACTTTTGGCTCCCTATGATCAAGCTCCTATATCTAGGAGATATTCCTTCAATCAAATAGCTAATTTTTTCCACAAATCCTTTTGGTAGGTGATTACAAAAGATTCCAAGTCAATTTGACTTTTTACAAGGAGATAAAGTGGTAATTAGTCACTAGCAATAGTTCCTATGCTTCTTCATGGGTGTATAGACTTCAATGTATCCATCAAGCTTAAATGTTTAGGCTTGTGAATTAAACCAAAAGCTCCCCCTCAAGCCAAACATTTTGGCTTGGTCTTCATCTTCAATCTTCAAGTATATCCTGCAATCCAATCATGGCTTTGAATCTGCAAAGTTTTGTTCCATCCAAAGCTTTGGTCAACAAATCTGCACATTGCATGTTGGTTGATACATAGGTCAATTGAATATCCTTGCTTATCAACTTCTCTCTCACATAATGGTAATGGACCTCTATATGTTTGGTCCTAGCATGATAGATAGGATTAGCTGCAAGGTGAAGAGAACTTGTATTATCTCCAAAGATTATTGGAGGCCTAGTAAATAAACCCAATTCTGTATACAAAAGCTTAATCCAAATAGCTTCTTGTGTGGCATTAGCCAACCCTCTATACTCTGCCTCTGTAGAAGACAATGCAACAGTTGGTTGCTTCTTTGCATACCAAGATATTGGTTTATCACCTACAAAAGAAATATATCCAGAAGTGCTCCTCCTATCATCCTTGCATCCTGCCCAATCTGCATCTGAATAGATCTTGATATCAATATCTGAAGTGTAAGGGAAATACAAACCATGGTTCTGTGTACCCTTGAGATACTTCAAGATTCTCTTGGCAGCCTCTAAGTGAGGTATCCTTGGCTTGTGCATAAATTGACTTAGCACACTAGCTGCATATGCAATATCTATCCTTGTTAAGGTAGCATAGTTCAAGCTACCCACCATACTTTGATAACCTATAATATCATTGACTTCATCACCGTTTTAGGTTTACCTCCATTGGAGTGCTTGCTACTTTGGCATCCTGCAAATGAAACTTCTTTAACATGTCCTGTATATACTTTTTCTGAGTAATGTATATCCCTGAATTAGTGTAGACTAATTCAAGCCCAAGAAAATACTTCAATAGACCAAGATCATTGATCTTGAATTCCTTCATCATTTGGCTCTTGATATATCTGATTCCATTGACATCATTACCTGTAATGATGATGTCATCAACATAAACACAAAGGTATATTACCTCTGAATTACTTCTCTTTATGAATAGAGAAGCATCTGCCTTGCTCATAACAAATCCTTGGTCTTGGAGGTATGTAGTTAACCTATAATTCCATGCCCTAGGTGCCTGCTTCAATCCATATAAAGCCTTTTTTAATTTGCAAACATATGTTACCTTTGTAGGGTCCTCATAGCCAGGAGGTTGTGACATATATACCTCCTCTGAGATCCATCCATTCAAGAAAGCATTCTTGACATCCGATTGGTACATATTCCAATTTTTTGATGCAGCCACACTTACCAACACTCTGATTGTTGGCATCTTGGCCACAGGAGAAAATATCTCTTCATAGTTTATGCCTTGGGTTTGTGCAAAACCCTTGGCTACCAATCTGGCCTTGTACCTATTAATTGTGCCGTCAAAATTTCTTTTAAGCTTATAGATCCATCTGTATCCTATTACCTTCATGGAGTCCTTCTTGGGTACTAATTCCCATGTGTCACTCTCCTTAAGTGCTTCAATCTCCTCATCCATAGCTTCTTTCCATTCTGATTTGGTTATGTCCTCTTCATATGATTCTGATTCTTCATTTGACAAATCTTTGGCAAGATAAACAGAATGTTTAGTAACAAGAGATGTATCATACCCATATCTGATAGGTTTTTTGCTTTCTCTTTGTGATCTTCTAATTGATTGAGTTGAAGATTCAAGTATGTCTTCAAGCTTCTTCATCTTCATTTTGCCCTTGGACTTCCATGCCTTGAACTCTTCAAGATTAATAGTATCTTCATCATCTGAACTTGAGGCTTCATTCTGAGTAGGTTCCTTCTTTGCAAGATTTGGAAACTCCTCTTCCAAATCATAGGGTAATTTAACCTTCCTGCATTCATTCTCATACCAAGAATCATTTTCATCAAAGAAAACATCTCTGCTTACCATGAATCCTTTATTGGTAGGGTTATAAAACCTGTAACCTTTTTTATTTAGATCATACCCAATAAATATGCATCTTTCCGCCTTTGGGTCTAGCTTATCTCTTATCTGAGAAGGAATGTGTACATATGCTACACATCCAAATATCCTGCAATGGTCAAGTGAGGGTCTCTTACCATGCCATGCTTCATAGGGTGTCATGCCATCAAGGGACTTAGATGGTAACCTGTTTATGAGGTAAGTGGCAGTAGAAACACTCTCTGCCCATAGATAGTTAGGTAACCTTTTCTCATTCAACATAGATCTAGCTGTCTCAACAATTAACCTATTTCTTCTTTCAGCTACCCCATTCTGTTCAGGAGAATACCTTGTGGTTATTTCTCTTTTGATGCCTCTGTCCTGCAAGAAGTTTTCAAACTCATTGGAGAAGTGCTCACCTCCTCCATTTGACCTTAGCCTCTTCAAATTCCTTCCTATCTGATTTTCAACTAGTGCAAGATATTTTTTAAAGCAATTAAACACTTCATCCTTGTGCTTCATGAAGTACAATACAGTCCATCTTCTATAATCATCAATAAAAGATACATAGTACCTTGAACCTGAAACTGAGGGGTCTTTGCTTGGTCCCCATACATCTGTGTGGACAAGCTCTAGGTAGTCTTCATGCATGTATCCTTTCCTTGAGAAGGGTAACTTGTGAGACTTCCCAAATTGACAAGCACCACACTTGTAAATCATATGTTGCTTGGATACATTAGGTATCCCAAGCACACATTGGTCCCTGCATATTTGCTTCAAAGTTCTTTCTCCTATATGCCCTAATCTTTTGTGCCAAATCTCAAGCTCTAAAAGTGTTTGATCTTTATAACTGTATAGTGCAATATTCTTTGTGTCTTGTAACTCAAAAGTGAAAAGTCTACCTGATTTTTCTCCTTTAGCAATCCTCTTGAACCCATGTCTTGGATCCTCCACAAATGCTCCATATTGGTTGAATCTAACCTGCAAACCTTTCTCCACAATCTGTCCAACACTCATCAAATTTTTGGCAATGGTTGGTACATAGAGTACCCTGCTCAACAAATTCTGATTTCCATCACAAGTCTTAACATTTCCAACTTTAACTACTGAATGCTTGGTGTCATCACCTATTTGAACTTGATGCTTACCTTTTGGTTCCTCAAGATCAGATAGTAGTGCTACATTGCCAGCCACATGATTTGAGCACCCTGAGTCAATGTAGAATAGGTGGTCATCATTTGTACCTGGTTTTGAAGTCATGTTCATGATCAGAAGAGAGTCATCCTGCTCCTCTGTGTAGTTGTTGTAGTCCTTTCTGGATTTGAATCCTCCTTGGTAGTTGCCATTGTAATTATTGTTGCAATTGTTGTTGTAGCCTTGGTGATGGTTGAATCTACCTCTTGACTATGAGTATCCACCTCTTTGATATCCTCTTCCTCTCTGATTCTTGTAATTCCTGAAACACTCATCTGTAGTATGATTTGATAAACCACAAATGTTACATGGTGAGGAGTTATAGGATCTCCCCCTACCTTGCTTACCTCCTCTGCCCCTTCCTCTTGATGATCTACCTCTCCCTGCATAGTTGGCTTGGGAGGTAGATCCTTCATCTTCAACCTTCTTGTTCTTGCCTTTATCTTTAGACTTCTTATCAGTGTATAGGGTAGAAGAGTTATTACCTTTGGAAGTATCTCCATTCTTATTGAGCTTTGCTTCATGTGTAAACAATTGTCCCATGAGAGTTGTAAGATCTGGTATTTGCATGTCCATGTAGAGGTCCATGGCAGTGGTGAAGCTTTCCCATTTGTCATCAGCCTTGATCCCATTGATCACTTGTCTTACAATCTGCTCTTCTTCAATTTCTTCTCCTATGCTTGCTAACTGATCTGCTACATCTTTAATCTTGGTCACAAATTCTGAAACAGCTTGCTTAGGTTGCTTCCTTAATGTTGTGAATTCAATCCACAACTGATTTTTCCTAGCCCTTGTGTTGGAGGAAAAATATGATGACAAGGTTTGCCAAGTCTCTTGGGATGTCTTACAATTTATAATATGTGGCAAAAGAAAATCAGAGATGGAGTTGAGTAAATAAGACCTTGCCAACGCATCCTTAGCACACCATGTGTTAAGCTTTTCATGTTCTTCCTTGGTTGGTAATCCTCTTGTTTTGAATGACGGCAATTCCTCATCTCCTAAGATGTATCCATAGAGACTCCTTCCTTGTAAGTAGGTCTTCATCCTTAGAGACCATGCTTGATAGTTGTTCCTATCCAATTTATCAATAAATGAAGGAAAACAATCTCCCATTTTACCTTAGTTTGCTCTGATACCACTGTTGGGAAAGATGGATGGATGCTCCAAGAGACTGAGTAGGTACTGCTAAAACCTGCTTTGTACCAGCCCTCTTTTGCTTCATATTTGATAAGTAGACCTCCTTAGCTTTCCAATGACACCATAAAATTCCCTATGTACTTTGGAAATGATGTGTGCAATGATTGAACCAAAACAGATAGCTTTGAAACTATCAAACTCAAGAAAACCTTCTATTTATGTCTTGATACCTGCTGGGTATTTTGCTCAGTATGACCAGCACAGTAGGAATTGGAAAAATTCCTTTTAGGGGTAACTAATTAGCTTAGTAAGCTAACTATTCCAAGTGGAATGATGTAAAAAGATAAACTATGCTAAGAGAAATCAATTTAGCAAGTTAAGCTATATCCCCGCTTTTTTAGGACTGTAGCAGATATTGACCAGTGATCACCTCTACCCAGATTTCTCTGAAATGGCTGAATATAATATCTTCAAACTTTAGTAGCATGTAGATAACTTCAAGCTGAATCCAACAAGCTTTGAATCACTGAATCTGGTGAAGAATTGACCGAGATATGCACTTCACAAGTTGACAGACTTTTGAGTAGTATTTCCATGTCCATTTTTATAAGGAATGAGTAAAAATTTGAATTGAAATTCAAACTTTTGGCTCTCTATGATCAAGCTCCTATATCCTAGGGGATATTCCTTCAATCAAATAGCTAATTTTTTCCACGAATCCTTTTGGTAGGTGATTACAAAAGATTCCAAGTCAATTTGACTTTTACAAGGAGATAAAGTGGTAATTAGCCACTAGCAATAGTTCCTATGCTTCTTCATGGGTGTATAGACTTCAATGTATCCATCAAGATAAATGTTTAGGCTTGTGAATTACACCAACACGAGTGTCATAGCAACCAGGCCAATCAGAGTCAGAAAAAGCATGCAAATCGCACGGTAGTGATCCCCCCTTGGGATAAAACAACCCAAGTAGCCCAGTATTACTCAAGTAGCGAAAGATGCGCTTAACCACCTGCCAATGCTTGAATCCTTTGCAATGCATAAACCTGCTCATCTGTGAGACAGCAAACTGAATATCTGGCTGAGTATTGCATAAGTAAATCAAGCATCCAACAGCCTGCTGATAGAGAACAGCATCAAATGCATCTCCAGCATCATGAAGACTCAATCGTAAACCTGTCTCCATATGAGTGGCAATAGGCTTACAGCCTCCAAGGCCAAAACGCTACAATAATGTGTCAATATATTTCGTTTGACACAAAGCAATTCCACCATCAACTTGCATAAACTAAATGCCCAAATAGTGATGCAAATGCCCCAAATCAGACATCTCAAATGAGGCATGCAAATCAACCTTAAAATCAGCAATATGCTTCTCAATAGGTCCAGTGAGGAGCATGTCATGCATCCTATGGCGTAATTGGATGCATCCACATGTACATGGAATGGCTTACTCCAATCTGGGGTTGTCAATATAGGTGCTGAGCACAAGCGTCGTTTAAGTTCAGTGAATGAATTTTCACATTCATTTGTCCATTCGAAATTGGTTAAAAGAGAGTACAAAGGCTTGGCTATGATTGCATACATGTGTATGAATCTCCTATAATAACCGCAATGGCCCATAAATGCCTGTACCTCTTTCACATTAGTTGGTCTAGGTAAATCTGCAATTACCTTCACTTTTTCCTCATCCGTAGAGATTCCATTTTTTGACACAATGTGTCCTAGAATTTTGCCTTGTCTGACCATGAAAACGCATTTTTCTGGGTTCAAACAAACCTGATATTCTCGACATTTGTCAAATATTTGTCTTAACTCTGGGATATGCATCTGCCTAATATTAGAATGAGCACATATGTCATCGACATAAACTTCCAAACTCTTGCGTAAGAATTCCTTGAAAACATGACACATGAGTCGCTGGAAAGTGGCGGGTGCATTTGTTAAGCCAAATGGCATTACACAAAATGCAAATATGCCCCATTCAGTGGCAAATGTCGTCTTGTGTTGGTCTTTTGGAGCAATGGCTACTTGATTATAGCCTGAGAATCCATCAAGAAAGCTGTAAACTTCCTTGCCCGCAACTCTTTCCAATAGATGTTCTGTAATAGGAAGAGGATAATTGTCTCTAATCGTGGCGGCATTAACTTTTTTAAGGTTAATACACACACGCAATTTTCCATTCTTCTTGGGCACAACCACAATGGGAGATACCCATTCGGTATGCTCAATTTCGTAAATGAATCCTGCTTCTATCAAACGATCTATCTCTTCTTTAATCTTCGCAGCGTAGTTATCATTGTACGTGTACGGTTTCTGTTTTGTCGGTTTTGCATCTGGAGTCATAGGGATTCTATGAGAACATATATCTGGATCTACTCCTTTCAAATCTTTGTAACTCCAAGCAAAAACATCTCTATATTCGCGCAATAGGGCAACTAGCTCTTCTTCTTCTTCAGTTGTCAAATCATGCCCTATGTATGTACATTTTTCTTCTTCTCCTTCGATAGCAACTATTATTTTCTTGGTTTTCTCTCGGTTATCATATACTTGTCCGTCATTCGCCTTTCTATTGGGCATTCGTACCATGATTCTTCTATCTTCGATTTCATATTTCTTGAAGTTCTCGGGTACTTCAAACAAAGATTCTTCTTTTTTTGACATGGTTTCTTTCTTCTTTCTTTTCTTGCCTTCACTCTTAGTAGTCACTTGAGTGGCTAACCTTACCTCATTCGTAATTTCCTCGTGTCTCTGAGGGTGAGTCTCTACTTCGTAGAAATATTCTTTCTCTGATGCAAATGGAGAGTCCATGATAATTGATTCTAAATCAAAATCGCTTGCATCCTCAAATGCATTAGTGTTAGGTTCACACTCTTCTAAAATTGCATCGCACATGATTGGCTCTATCGTGAAAACTGAGATATCATAGCCATCCTCGTCACAGTGGGGTGTCCATTGTTCTTCATTGATGGCTACATCCATGGTTGCTAGGATTTCTGCCCAACCATGGGGTTCAAACTCTTCGTCTGGAAATACTACAGGTGCATAAGCTGGATCTTGAAGGGTTCGTGGATGTTGTTCTGCACCTAAGGTCCTGGCTTCTAACCTTTCTTCCTCTTGTTTTGCTACTTTACACATCCATAAATGGGTATCCTCATGCAACCGAGAAGGATCTGATTCTAATGAGTGCACGGATTCCGTCTCTACTGGTGTCTTATGGATGGTATTCCATTGTATTGGGGGTTTTCTTTTTCTCTTTGCTTTCAATCAAATATTCTAGCCTCTCCATTAGTCCTTGAAAATGTAATTCCAGTTTTGCCATGTTATTTCAATTAAGATATCTAGAGGCTTCGAACAAAGCTTGTGCTAGTTCTACCATTTTCATGCAAAGTTTAGTTCTCTCAATTTCTAGATCAGCTCGAGGGTAGTTTTTGCTCATTTCAGCTACCTGAGGTCCTTCTTTTAATCTAGCCTGATATGCACGAAACATCATGTCTAGATTTTCTGGTATGGGTTCCGCTAAAACTGATCCTGATTTCTGAGCTGGATTCTCTTGATTCAATTCCTGTGAAGTCAATTCTAGGATTTTGGCTCTAGATTCCTTCAAACTTCCTTCCAACTCAGTTATCTTTCTACTCCATTTTCTCTTTATTCTTTCTCTAGAATCTTTCCAAGATTTTGTCTTTTTACTGCTAGATTCTGCAACTTCACTAGTTCCGGCTACTTTCTCTTGATTAAGCTGTTGGTTCTGTAAGAGCGCCTGGGCTCTTGTTATAGCTTGGATAGGCACGTATGTAGGGTTGGATCCATCTGCGTTATTTACAATACCTATCACGTTGATCGGTGTCACATTCGAAGCATTAACTGGATTTTTAGGACAATCTTTGATTATGTGCTCTTTGCCACAATCAGCACAAAAGCCTTGTATGTTATAGTACTGTGATTGTCCTGCTATCGGGGGATGTGGACAATCCTTTATGAAATGGTCTCCTTGGCACCTAAAGCATGGTCCTCTAGGGCCCTATGGTCTTTGTTGTCTCAATTGGGGCCGTGGATTTGGGTTTGTGTACATCACATTAGCATAGTCGGGCTCCCAACTAGGTTCCACTGGTGGACTATCATAATGATATGTCTCCACATGTTCTGGTGACTCTGTGTAATATGCGGGTGGACTATCTACATGCGTAGAGTCAAAACTGTTTGAGTGTGGGTCACTCTCTGTGATCAAAGGTGAAGAAGGCACTAAGGCCCTACTTAAGTTCTCTTCTGCAGCCGCGTATTTGACTGAGATGACATTCGCTGGTGGGGGTGGCTGCTGGGCTAAGACAGGTTGAGGTCTCTGTTGAGCCTGGTATGGGTAGTTCTGAGGAGGCCTATGGTAATAAGGCTGAGCATTGTAATGGCCTTGATACCTACCTGGCTGTGCGTATGCTTGCGGGTAGTTCTGTCTCACGGTCTGTTTGTTGTACGGGCAGTCCTGAGCCGTATGATTCGTGTATCTTATCTCAATTGTACAGTATTGGCCACTAGGGTTGGCTTGTGGTTGTGGTGCATTGGGACACACATTTGCCATATGGTCACCACCACAGGTGTAACAACGCTTGTTCGTTAGCACCCTAGGTTTACTAGAAACTCCTAGTTTCTAGGCCACTTTTTCTGCTAGGTCTTCTATTGAGTTAGACAATTTTGTGGATGCTAGAGATGAACAGTCTGAATCCTTATAGACCTTTGAGAGTTCCAACTCATCTCCTAAGTTGTCCTCAATGTATATGCATATTCTTACACATTGCTCTAGCGTTCTGGGTTCTTTTAGGTACACATAGGAGCGTAGTTTAGAGCTCAGCAAGCCATCTAAAAACAATGACACTTGCTTGGCTTGTGAGGGTAGCTCTTGCATTGGACATCGTTCAACATATTGTCTAAACCTACGTCCTGCCAGTCTTACTGTTTCCTGAGGGGTCTGTTTAAAGCTATGAATCAACGAAGACGTGTCATGTCTAATCCCACTTTTAGAGAATCCAGTGATGAATGACTCTAAAAAGTGATGGATGTCTCTAAATTGCCTTTGTTGCAAAGGTTGGAACCAAGTTAAAGCGGTATTCTTTAACGTTAATCCAAATGCGTTGTATTGTGTGAACATGTCTTCAACTTGTTCGGCTCTTAGTACTTGCTTGAATTCTGCGACGTGGTCATAGGGATCTCATGTCCCATCAAAGTAATTCTTCATGGATTTCACTAACTGTGTGGGTCTCAATATTCTTGCGTGTTCGCGTGGTCTAGGTAGAGGAAAATCATCTCTACCACCTAGTATTCCATGATCTCTTTGTCTATCCGCTCTATTAGTGTCTGTGGTTGTTCTATCTCTCCCTACGGGATGATTAAAGCTTACTTCCGGTCTCTCTTTATTTCCCTCTCTTTGATTTCCATGGGCTGAGGATGTTCCTGCCCCTTGTTGACTTGTGTTCATGTTTGTCCTAGATGGAGGGAATACCAATTCACCTCTCCATGTGTATGTGTTTTTAGCGCGGTCAGGTACCACAAAGACTCTTTCTGAAGTCTCATCCAGGTATACAACCTTTCCAGGTGTATCCGGGTCCTTGAACTCATATATAGTGATGATACCTACCTCACTAAGTATTTCGGTCTTGTATCTCCAAAAGTCTTCATCAGTTTCTTTATTTACAAACAACTCTATGCTTCTGTTGTCTTTAGGGATCCAATCCGGGATTAGTACTCGTGTCAGTACAGATTTCCCTCTAGGTGTTCTAGGCTCTTCTAATGGTTCTTTTCCTTGAGATTTTGCTTCCGTCTCTGGTTGAATCACGCCAAACTCGTTGGTATTGTTTGGCTGCGTACTTAAGATGTACATCGTTCCTTCCTTGTCTATGTACGCGTCTCTCTCGAATTTCACCACTGGATGTTCCAATCCCATGGGTTGATCGGGGTTGTGCATTTGCACCACTTGCCTTCGCAAACCATCCTCATAGATGCGAGCACCTAATCGGTTGGTTCGGAGAAACTCTAGTTGAGTCCTATAGGGTCCTTCTGGTTTTCCTAAGTATGCTACATTTGACCCTACTTCTGGTCTTTCTGCGCTAAATGCCATTTCTGAATCACTAGTGTCTCAGCTCTCGTAGGGGTAATTACTATTCAATTGCTGAGCCCACGATCGAGCAGTAGTTCTTACACTTGCCTCTGATGATCTAAGGCTTCGTCGGTCTGACTTACCTATATGTTTGCCCGATCTAAGGTTCATTAATTTTCTTCCTTGCACACTCAGTACACGCTCAGATCGTCAATGATTCTTTGTTATTACTTTCTTGATTCTTTGTAAATTTCTTTAGATTCTTGTCTTAATGTATGCGTCAGGAATTCGACTTTCCGTGGTACTTTGAGTTCTCGTTCCATCAGACTTATGTTCTTTCCTTTAGGTTTTCGTGTCACACACCTTTACTTGTAGTCTTAGACTTGAAAGAATTAAATATCTTGAACTTGAGGCGTTCCTATCGTCGTTAATCCACACACTACCGTTTAGCCTAAGCTAAGAATTGACTGAGGGGGTTGAGTAATCTTCCAACCTCGAGTCAGCTTTTTTGGTTGCTCTGATGCCCAAGAAGCCGCGCTTCCCAAGCTTTATGCCCTTCACTGCCTTGCCTTGGTTGCCTTTGATTTCCCTTGCTAGACCTAGAAAAATTCAGTATTAGACCAATTCACAGTTGGATGATCAAGCACTTGAGTATATACACCTTTTAAGTCCCTTCCCTTTTGCCCAAATTTTTAATGCTTGCCCCCTGGCTTTCAAGTCCCAAACTAGGTCAACCTCAAAATAGCTTATCTAAAAATAGACATATCCTTTAAGAAAAAAACAGTTGAGGTCACGTAGTACTCGTCAAGAGCTTTCTAACGAGCTATTAAGCTCAAAAAACGGACTTCGGATGAAAAAGTTATGACCGTTCAGGCCCTGGGGGGTAGAAACTGACCAACAGGTTTTTTCTCCAAATATGAGCTAAGGGGTCTCCTATGAGTCTAATCACCCAAAAATTTCCCAAAAATAGCCCCAAAATTGGCCAAAAAATGAAACCCTAAAATTTGCGATGGGGGTGCACAATCGCGATGGTCAGAGATAATCGTGATGGTCTGGGACCGTGGCGATGGCGTGAATGTGCACCGTCGCGATGGCGTGAAAGTGCACAATCGCAATGGTCTGAAAGTACACAATTGCGATGGTTTGAAAGTGCACCGTCGCGATGGTCTGAAAGTACACCGTCGCGATGGCGTCAGTCAACAGTCAACGTGCACAATCGCGATGGTCCAAAGTGAACCGTCGCGATGGTCTGGGCGCGATGGCGTCAGCCAATCGCGATGGTCTGAGCGCGATGGCGTGAGCCAATCGCGATGGTCTGAATTTTTGAAGTGTCGCGATGGTGTGAGGGTGTCGTCGCGATGGTCTGAAGTGCACCGTCGCGATGGTCTAGCTTGCCACGTGGCACCGTCGGCGCGATGGCGTGAGCCAATCGCGATGGTGTGGGGTCAACCGAGCAATCGCGATGGTCCAAAATGAACCGTCGCGATGGCGTGAGACCGTCGCGATGGCGTGAGACCGTCGCGATGGCGTGAGACCGTCGCGATGGTCCGGTCGAGCCGTCGCGATGGCGTGAGCCAATCGCGATGGTGTGACACAATCGCGATGGTCTGAGACCGTCGCGATGGTCCACCAAAATGCAAATTTTGTGAATGCAGCTATGGATTCCTGTAGGCGCAGGTGCGCTCTTCACGCTGGTGTGGTCGCCTTCTCCAAATTCCGAACTTTGCAGACCATCGCGATGGTCTGACACAGTCGGAAATTTCTGACAGAAAGTGAAGTTTTTACCTTTTCCAAGCTTTCCTGATGCACTGGAGCTCTGTACCTGCAAGAAAACTCAAGAAAACAAAAGTACACACAAGCACAAAAGCTCTCTCTCACTCTCTCGCATGCACAAATGAGGGGAAATGAGGAGAATGGGTGGATATGGTGAATTTTCTGATTTTTTTGGAGATGAAGATGATGATGCGGTGATGAAGATGGAGTGTGGGGGAGGTGAAAAACACTAAAAACTAAGTAAAAACAACAACAAAAACTGAAATTTTTTACCTTCCAACGCCACTTCTTGCTATACTCTTACCATCACACATTCGTCCTAGACTCGATCCCCGGCAACGGCGCCAAATTTGGTGTTGCTCTAGCACAATGGTGAGAACCACGTTAAGAAGCTCCACCTCCTTAATGTCAATCCGCGGAAGAGATAGGAGTGATATGAAGATCGTGAATGTGAGATGATGTGAGAGTGAAGGTGAGAAGCACAAAGATGCAGACACACATACACACACACAATGAAGAGACAAGCAAGACACAATGGAAGGTGGGAAATTAGCTCTATTACTCAAGAACACTATTACAAGCTCAAAAGAACTCTAATCTCAAACAAGCTAACACTAACTAACCTCAAAAATGAGCTCTCTAGCTCTTTTTATAGTTTCTAAACTAGTTTTGACCGGTTTCACATCTAGTGACCGGCATAGTTAAAAATTAGGTCCTAGATGCTATTTGGAAGGGTAAACGATGTCCAAAAATAACGAAAATTGATACGCTTGTTCTACCTAAGCTCCTCAAGCTCGAAGACTCCTCGGCTTGCACAAAATGGAGCTATGGATTACAAAATGGGGTTTTCTATGTTACATATGTTACAATAGTGATAAAAATCATTGTTGGAGGTTTTTGAAAAGTATTTTTAGAACATGATTCTTTGAAAAACGATTCGACTGGCTCCCTGCTCTGTCGTTACATGCTTCCGTGTCGTCTGTGCCTCTGGCTACTTCCAACACCCTTGCTTACTCTCACATACTCTTTCACTCTTTTTTCCTCACCCTCTTCTCTTTCTCACTTGCTATCACGCACGCACTCACACATACATATACTCACACACCCGTTCACACTTTCTCTCTCCCTCTTACACTTTTTCTCTCACCCACTCACACACATACTCTCTTGCTTCTTCTCGTACACACTCAAGCACTCACTTCCACTCCCTCCCTTTCTCACACCATCACACATAGAGTCTCAAACCCATATACTCGCATCCACCTGCTCATACATATACCCACACACACATTCTCTTCTTCCCCTTCCCACTCATTCCCTATCACTCTCACACCTATAGGCTATGACATGCCCGCACTTGCACACAAATTTGCTACCACTCCCCCTTTTCTTTTTTCTTTTTTTTTTCTTCCACCTGTACCGTTTCACTCACACACAACCTCTCTCTCTTCCTCTCTCTCACACATGCATGCTCACATAACATACCATCATCCAATCATCAACTCATGCTGTCCTCTCACATCATCGGTAGATTTCAGATAAACTAGTATGAATTCTACAAGATAAGGAGTTTCTCTCATAAGTTTCATATCTGGATACAAATCTAAAGCTTAGACTCACATGTATGCCTTCATTAATTCATAAAGGACTTCTATACTCCTAAATCGTCATCAAATGCCTTACGCGCAAGCCTGTTTATCAGGTCCCGTTGACTACCATCAGAAAAAGTAAAAGTCATCAAATGGCTGATGTACTCAAGCTTTAAAAACCAATCATCATACTAATTGAGCGTTTATGGCTGATTCAAAAGGCAATTGCAATCACTGTTTGAGTTATAATCGACCATAAACAGTGGGTCAGCAGAAGACTTCACCCCAGAGCCTTGAATTCCCAATCTATATATTTACTTGCTCATTTCTATTCAGCATTGAAGTAGACAGCGATTTAAATCTATGTGATGTAAGGTGTTCAAAGTCAATACTCAGACAGCGCTATTTATTTCAGTATGGGTAATGAAAACATACACTTTAGCAGGTAAATCTATCATGAAACATATACTTCACGTCCCCTTTTTCCTTTATGTGTATCCAATCCTACAATCATATGCATACAATCATATGCAGTTCTGCACAAATGTTGTCTCGAAAATAGACGATGCACTAGCGAATGTGTGCAATGTTCAGTTTCATCAATAAAAAAAATATATATTGTACCAGTGCTCTATAGATCCATGAACCTCTGTCAGCAACCGTTCTCTTTATCTGAATTCAGGCATCCTATTAACCTGCTGCGTGCGGAGTTTAAATTGTTTGGGGACTTTTGGCCTCCTTCCTTCCTATTCAGCTGACTCCAATGAGCCCCAAGAACTCCTCCAAGAAACCCCCTCAGTCGCCGGTAGCGGAAAAGAATGGGCCTCCCTCTCCCAATCTTCGATTGTATGTGTGCCCGCCAGTACTCTCGGGCCATCCCTCCTGAGATGAGCAATGCAAGAAGCGGCAGGTGTCTCCCTCTCTCTCTCAGACAACCAGTAGCCTTCCTCTATACCCTTTGAAACACAGAGCAGCATGCCCCCTTTCGCCTTCGACTATCCCTCTCTATTCACGGTATTGCACCCAGATGCAAACGAGGAGGCGACTTTACTGCTGTGACATCCTCCCAGCCTTCGACAGAGCAAAAATTTGCCCCTCTGATGAAAAAACATCCACTGCTGTCGCCTATGAACCCCTCCTCCTTGGTGCTCTCCTGCGTACAAAAATCCTCCCTCTCCTTGGAGCCCTCGAACACTATATACTCAGAAGGACAAGGCTCTCTTGCACACGCACCCTATGGATCCTCCCTGCGTGACCTCCAGCAACTCTTTTTTTTCACGAGCAGAAAAAGGAAGAAGAAAAACTAGTTGCTGCCTTCCCTCTTTTATTTATTTTTCTCTCTGCGGGTCAATCAAAAACAGTGAGAGGCAAAAGGTCTGCCGCCCCTGTCATCCTTCTGCTGCCACAAAATTCGTGTAGCAAAAAAACAAAAGAAGTTTCTCCTTTCTGCACACAAAACAGAAAGCGGACAATTTTGTTTTTATCCTCTGACAATTAAAACGGCCAGCCTTTGGGATAAGAACAAAGAAATGGCTGAAACACCTCCACATCTCTGAATTCTTCTTCGATGAGGTGTCGAAGATCAATTTCCAGAAATCGGTCAAACGATTGTATTTGATGGTTGATAAGAAAGCATCCCCCCTGAAACAAAGCCGCTTCTAATTTCCTCTGCACGTCAATATTTCCTATGTTCTTAGGAGGCTTCTCCATGCTCAATCCCTGCGAAGCAGCTTCTCAGAAACCTTGATGATAAAATATCCTCCAACTTCAAAAGCACAATGGCCTTTTTCAAGTGAAACCTTTTCTCCACATCCCTGCAATCTGCAATAAGAAGATCCCACCATCACTGGAATCCTCCCAATCGAAACATTCTTCACAATTTCTTCCTGTTCGATTTCTTCTCCTTTCCCGTTCAAACAGCCCATGCTTGACTTCTCATTATAATTCATAGTCCATAAGCCCTGCTTTCCTTTACCAATATCTGTATATACATTCTTTTTATCTTTCCCCCTTTTTTTTTTTTGAGCTTTCCACTTTCATAATGCTTAAAGACCTTGATGTGTATATTTGTTTGTATCTCTGGACTGTAAGTCAGCTTTCTTAATCGAGCCTCGTCCGAGAAAAGATGGCTTGCATGCCCTTCCTTTGATGTCCATTCAGGTAGTATTATCTGCAAGCCTTGAAAAGACAGATTTGCCCGCCTCGAGCCAAGGTTTGGAGTGGGATTGGTACCCACATAGCTAGGAAGCAACTCCAATCACCCAAAATTGCTTATCCCTCCAATATTCTCAATGTCGGCACCACTCCATCACATTTCCAATATACCCGTAGCAATGATAGAAAGAAACAACCCAAGAAACCAAAGACTCGCAATGTTGTTGATCATGGGAATAATTCCAATCAAAGTGTTCCAAGAAACAATGCTTTGGACTTCGAGTTTGTTAAACACTCTCTGCAATATGAACTTCAAACCCTTTGAAAGCTGCTCCAGTGCTACTAAAACACTTCAACAACCAGGTGAATGTCACTGAATTTGGAGAAACTTTCTCCTCATACATAGATTCAATGCAACGTAGAGCATCTTCAACACACCCATGTTCGACATATGCACCAAAGTGTTGTCAATTAGGGGCTCTTTTTCTAAGCCTATATTGATTATTCCATCATGTATCTCCCAGCTTTTTGATATGGTTCCTGTACTTGCATAGGCCTTCAGACTCTGGTGGCCACCATGACAAAAAGCCATGTCCCCAAGTATTGCCTCCCTTGACAGCATTCCTCTCTGACCAAGAAGTCGTCATGTAGTTGCAAATACCTCTCGTCAACCATTTGGTCAATTCTTCAAGTACCTGCAATCAAACAAATTCTCTTGCCAAATACAAACATATTAGTGTATAAAAAGCAACCATTTCCTGAGCTAACAATGAATGTGAGGAATAATGGCACGTTTGATAGATAAAGCTATCAATGCATGTGCCTGAGCATCTCTGCCATCCCAACAAATCTGCTCTGCAGTAGGTGCAACAGAAACCACAGCACGAACAGGAATATGCAAAATATCATCATCTTCGACACCTTCTGCCTCAGCTTCTGTACCTGCAGTTATAACAGTTGCAAGTGTGATAGGACGTTTTTCAACACTCTGCACAATGTTCCACAGTCCTTTTGCAACCAATACATGTCGCATCATATAAGCCCATAATGAATAGTTGGTACCATCCGACTTATCCTCAACAACCAACATACGAAATACATCATTGCTTTCAACCATGGCCGATGACTAAAATACCTTGATGCAAAAAATTGATTGTATCTCAAAAAGTTGAAGAGAACTGCCCAAATGAATTCTGCTAGACCTGTAGCAGACTTCGAGATGCTTATACTGACGAAACAAAATTGGTATATACCTTTGGCACAAAAAGACGAAATAGTCTGCATAAGCACTGTGATAGTGTGTTTGAAGGCCAAAACGAGCTCACCAACGTGCGATTTTGAGACTGCAACCGGAGGAGTGTCGACGATGCCTTAGATGAAGCGACGATCTGCTCTGATACCAATTGTTGGAGATAGACGTCTACAAAAGCACGCGAACAGCACAAGGAAGGAGAAGAAGCTTGGAGCACAACACACAATACTGAATGTATTACTAGAGAATGTACAAAGATAAGTAGCCCATTAGGACAATAGGCATATATACAAGTCAGGGGAAAAAACCTCCTAAAGAGGAAAAAAAGTGCCCCAACAGTCCTAGTGTGTTCACACACATCACTACCTGAATATATCAACACAATTTCGGTACTTTGGAAACTTCCTTCTTGGTCCGCTGTTCATGCACCATCACTATCTCCCAAATTCTGGTATTCAACGCCATCAACCATCCATGAATCCTCTGCATGCAAGTGGCTAAAAATTTAGTCCATAAGCATATCTGGGAAATTTTATCCCTTTTTCAAGTGAAATAGTAGACTAAATAAAAAATAGACCATTTTCTTAAAAATTAGACTACTTTATAAAAAATGGGCAACTTTTGAAGTAAGTAGACTAAATTTTATAAAAATTATCAAGTTTTGAGATAAGTTGACTAAAGTTGTAAAAATAGATAAATTTTGAAATGAGACTAAAAAAATGATCAACTTGGGCAACTAAGAGCTAGGAAAAATAGTTGACTAAAAAATAGACAACCTCTTGGAAATTGTCCAACTTAGGAATTTAGACAACTTAGGGAATTGAGTAAATGGGAAACTAGGCAACTTAGGAAATTGGTGAAATGGGAAATTAGACAACTTAGGAAATTGGTGAAATGAGAAATTAAACAACTTAGGAAATTGGTGAAGTGGAAAATTAGGCAACTTAGGAGATTGGGAATTTTGCCTCTTTCATGACCTGATGGTGAAATGAGAAATTAGGCAACTTAGGAAATTGGTGAAATGGAAAATTAGGCAATTTAGGAGATTGGGAATTTTGCCTCTTTCATGACATGATGAACTGATGAGTTGGATCCTCGTTTCTTCATCTTAGTCCTCTTTGCTTCTTTTGCTTCTCACTCGTGCTCAAAATTGAGGTAAATTTTCTTGTACTCGCCTTCTAAATCTCGAAAATCAAAACATAAAATACATTATTTAAGGGGTGTAGCAGAGTACCCCGCTACACTCATCACACCCCTAACCAAGAGGTTATGATATGAGTCCAACAACATTAATGTCACATAAATCCTAGCAAGAGATGGTTGAACCTCACCCTAAGAGAGAGGATTAGGAAGTTATCCTTAATCATGGCTTTTGGGACAAGTGGTTAGCCCATCACACTCCTAACCAAGAGGTTGTGAGTTCAATTCCCAACATTGGTATCAAAGCCTAATTGAGGAACTTGGGCAAGATGGAGGTTAAAAACCTCAATTGGGAAGAGCTTGACCGTGGGTGAGTTTGAAACTAGCTAAGAAGAAAGACGCATGGGCATTTGGGCACCACAAGTGGGCTAAATAGGTTCAAAATAGGTCCACTTGCTCGAATTTGAGGTGAGTGGAGGCGCTCAAACATGGAGGCTCTCAAACTTGTAAAAATAGATAAATTTTGAAATGAGACTAAAAGAATGATCAACTTGGGCAACTAAGAGCTAGGAAAAATAGTTGACTAAAAAATAGACAACCTCTTGGAAATTGTCCAACTTAGGAATTTAGACATATTAGGGACTTGATGAAATGGGAAACTAAGCAACTTAGGAAATTGGTGAAATGGGAAATTAGACAACTTAGAAAATTGGTGAAATGAGAAATTAAACAACTTAGGAAATTGGTGAAGTGAAAAATTAGGCAACTTAGGAGATTGGGAATTTTGCCTCTTTCGTGACCTGATGGTGAAATGAGAAATTAGGCAACTTAGGAAATTGGTGAAATGGAAAATTAGGCAACTTAGGAGATTGGGAATTCTGCCACTTTCATGACCTGATGAACTGATGAGTTGGATCCTCGTTTCTTCATCTTACTCCTCTTTGCTCCTTTTGCTTCTCACTCGTGCTCAAAATTGAGGTAACTTTTCTTGTACTCGCCTTCTAAATCTCGAAAATCAAAACATAAAATACAATATTTAAGGGGTGTAGCAGAGTACCCCGCTACACTCATCACACCCCTAACCAGGAGGTTATGATATGAGTCCAATTCCCAACATTAATGTCACATAAATCCTAGCAAGAGATGATTGAACCTCACCCTAAGAGAGAGGATTAGGAAGTTATCCTTAATCGTGGCTTTTGGGACAAGTGGTTAGCCCATCACACTCCTAATCAAGAGATGAGTTCAATTCCCAACATTGGTATCAAAGCCTAATTGAGGAACTTGGGCAGGATGGAGGTTAAAAGCCTCAATTGGGAAGAGCTTGACCGTGGGCGAGTTTGAAACTAGCTAAGAAGAAAGGCGCATGGGCATTTGGGCACCAGAAGTGGGCTAAATAGGTTCAAAATAGGTCCACTTGCTCGAATTTGAAGTGAGTGGAGGCGCTCAAACATGGAGGCTCTCAAACTTGTAAAAATAGATAAATTTTGAAATGAGACTAAAAAAATGATCAACTTGGGCAACTAAGAGCTAGGAAAAATAGTTGACTAAAAGATAGACAACCTCTTGGAAATTGTCCAACTTAGGAATTTAGACAACTTAGGGAATTGATGAAATGGGAAACTAGGCAACTTAGGAAATTGGTGAAATGGGAAATTAGACAACTTAGGAAATTGGTGAAATGAGAAATTAAACAACTTAGGAAATTGGTGAAGTGGAAAATTAGGCAACTTAGGAGATTGGGAATTTTGCCTCTTTCATGACCTGCTGGTGAAATGAGAAATTAGGCAACTTACGAAATTGGTGAAATGGAAAATTAGGCAACTTAGGAGATTGGGAATTCTGCCTCTTTCATGACTTGATGAACTGATGAGTTGGATCCTCGTTTCTTCATCTTAGTCCTCTTTGCTTCTTTTGCTTCTCACTAGTGCTCAAAATTGAGGTAACTTTTCTTGTACTCGCCTTCTAAATCTCGAAAATCAAAACATAAAATACATTATTTAAGGGTGTAGCAGAGTACCCCGCTACACTCATCACACCCCTAACCAAGAGGTTATGATATGAGTCCAATTCCCAACATTAATGTCACATAAATCCTAGCAAGAGATGGTTGAACCTCACCCTAAGAGAGAGGATTAGGAAGTTATCCTTAATCGTGGCTTTTGGGACAAGTGGTTAGCCCATCACACTCATAACCAAGAGGTTGTGAGTTCAATTCCCAACATTGGTATCAAAGCCTAATTGAGGAACTTGGGCAGGATGGAGGTTAAAAGCCTCAATTGGGAAGAGCTTGACCGTGGGTGAGTTTGAAACTAGCTAAGAAGAAAGGTGCATGGGCATTTGGGCACTACAAGTGGGCTAAATAGGTTCAAAATAGGTCCACTTGCTCGAATTTGAGGTGAGTGGAGGCGCTCAAACATGGAAAAGGAGCCAAAGTTAGATAGAAGGATCCACAAGTGAGCATTGAGAACAATGCTCAATCTAAGGGGAAAGGAATGTCACATAATCCTAGCAAGAGATGGTTGAACCTCACCTAGAAGATGTTTCTCTTGGAAAAAATCTGAGAGACGCATGTGCAAGCATCAAAGTCTTTTTACAACATAAAGTCACCCAAGAGGAAACACATGGTGAAAAAAGATTAATATACATGGGAGTTTAGAAGTCTTGCATTCTGAAGCAAAAATTATGAACCTAAATCTTAGAAACTGATACTTGCCAATGAAAATTGGAAAAACATGCCAAAAACCTATCAAAATCATCATCCTTATATACAAGGGCTGGTTAATATCATGTTTTGAAATGAGATTAATATCTATTGCAAAGAAAAGCATTATCTGCACAGAAGTTTTTTTTCTAGAGGGCTTTAGTTCTCAAATTTATCTCTATTCTTCATTCATTGAGTTTTCTTAATGATTGATATTGAGGTGACACTTGAGTCCATGAGGATTTTGAGGGATGCCATGGAGCAGGTCAGGAACCATGGAATAGAAAATAATGCGACTCAGGCTGGGTTCAGATGAGGTGACTACAACAGAACAGCTCTACCACCTCAATTAACGATGAAAATATGATGGGCTAGGTTCAGACAAGATGACAAAACTGCAGTGTCGTTCAGGGTGGGTTCAAATGAGGTGACAAAATGAGTCAGATTAGATCGAATAATATCGGAGAGCCTTTTGTGCACCTGCCCCTGCTGTCTGAGCCCACCCCTTAAGTAGATGGTTTGTGCAGCTTAGGGGAGGCTTATCCCAGAGCCTTTTGCACACCATGTCAGTTGCTGTCCCTGTTGTCTAAGCTCACCCTGTAACAGATGGTTCAGCTTAGAATGGAGGCTTATGTGTGGATGATAACTCGAATCTGAATGTCTTTTTTTCAATACTCTAAGCCCATCTTAACTTCTTGATGTTGTTAAACTAGAGAAGTGATCTGTATATTTTTATAGGGAGTTTGTTATTACAAAAATTGCACTTGTAGAAGACTATGCAAAAGATTCCCTGTCTTGTACCCATTTAAAGCTTGTATAAGGATCATATGTTATGCCTCTAGTTTCCGTATGTACAAGATCCTTTTTTATAATGAAGCTGATGAATCTCACGTGCTGAGAATTACCGAAAGCTCCAAAATGTCAACATGGGATTGTGAATATCTATATTGTTGGAACAAAATTCGGTGCATCCTTGTCTGCATATGCAGCAAATTATTTCCTGCACAGGACTATCCAAACTCTTCAATATCAGAACATCATCATCAAGCAGATAGACAAGTTCCCTCTCCGATGCATGAATATTGAGTGGAAAATGTCAGCAGAATGCTGAACACACAGCTTTTCTTCTTCCAAAATAATCAGACTCTCTATCCACCTGCAAAATATGTGCTCTCAAACTGCACTCCTCCATCTGTCAAAGACAATGAATTATATGTTTGATGACCACAAACGATTATGACGCTCTAAATGAAAATATTATCCTAGTAAAAAAACCAACCTGCAAGGTAGAGGCCATCACAATGAGATTAGCACACTCTTCTATCAAGTTCCTTTCTTCTGAAACCACGCTTGCAAGCTCTGACATCAACAGGCATACTTCCGCTGCCTAATAAAAAAGATCATCACCCATTGAACAGCTCAAGCATACATTTTAATCATCTGTCATTCGCGATCCACTATTGACATAAGGCCTACCTTTGGTGTCAAGTAATTGACAGAGTTATTTCCAGAGTTCATAACACACAATGCAGAATCAAATGCTTCTTTGACTTCAAATGTGTCAGCCTGCATCACACAGGATCCATTAGTTTATCGCAGTATATATTTGCAAATAAGAACAAGAACTCTTGTGAAGAAAATTAGCAGGAAGCATCTTTTCACCTTCACAGCTCCCACTATTGGCAATTGCAGAACTGCAGCTTCTAGAGCTTGGATAGTTCCATTCAATGCCACAGAATGCTTCTGCTCCAAAGAGGACCACATCTCAAGTGCAGGTGACTGTTGCAGCAATTAGCACAACATATTTTTACTACAGCTCCAAAAAACTTACAAGCCAAGTGATCAAGCTACAAAAGAAGCCACGGCTATTTTCAACTTAAACAATACTGTTTTCACAGGGAGTCAATACAATGGATTATCAGGATTAAGTGCTGCAATTCTTCACTGTATATTTCAAATAATTTCATTAATTAATTGTCAAGGCATAAGTAATCAGTACTCCAACAAATGTCATGCTTTATAAATGCAGTCAGATGGAAGGGCTCAAGAGTAATTGACAGTAAAGTTTCTTGATAATCAAAATTATAAAGTACAAGTGGGATAGAAGAGAGCTCAGATGATTCTGTAGTATATGACCAAGTCTACCTCCCATCACCGTACTTTAGATTGCAAATCTGTAAGGCCCTCAATTTGCGAAGCCAACACCACATTGCCCCATTGGTGGAAATCCAAGCTTAAGGGCCACATTGGATATTTATGATTAGTAGATAGCTTAGGTGGACTACCCACACTGCCAAGAGGGAACTTGGTTAGATTCATATCAAAGTAGATTGGCTGTGCAAAACCAGAACATTTAAAGGTCTTTAAGGTTCAATTTGATGTGATGCTATAGGTGGCATGTGTTGTCTCTTATCCTTTTAGGGTGCTAGAAACAAGACAAAGTCAGTTCGTTTCGGAATTAGCAGCTCTCTTATGACCCGTTCCCTCGCACAAATGTGGGGAGAGAGAGAGAGATAGCGCGCACGAGAGAGAGAGAGAGAGAGAGAGAGAGAGAGAGAGAGAGAGAGAGTTTATTCAGAGTTTGCAATCAAATGTCTTAAGGATTTTCATTATGCCTTATGGAATCTTCACCGCTTTGGTCAATCCACACCTCTCATCATGAGAGGCTAAACTGCTCAATTTTGGTTCTAGCATTAAAGACCTTTTCCATTACAATTTACCACTACTTGTCTTATACCTATGTGAAAAATCCCCCAAGGATTAGGAAGTCCAGCATGCATCAAAAGAACAACCTTGCAAAGAGGCTACTGCATCTTGCCAATGTAGGTTTCTTGCAGCCTTTGCAAATATTTTATAAAAAGTTGGGGCCATGAGGATTGGGCCCAGTTCAAGTACAATGATTTCAAAGATTTCAATAATTTTTTCATTTCTCTTTCTTATATAGCAACTTGTTAAAAACATAGAGAAAGATTTCAATCATTTTTTCATTTCTCTTTATTATATAGCAACTTGTAAAAGCAATGATACAAAGTAGCACAAATCCAGATACAGCATTGCATACTTGAATTCAAGCTCCTTTCCAATGTCATCCACAGCAAGCTCCCTTCCAATGTCATCCACACAAATGCCTGGAAGAGGTTCATGAAAGCAGTAGCTCAAGTTGGCCCTCCTGATGACATGGACTATGCTTGTCAAAGAGAAAGAAGGATTCACCCATGTTGGTGTCCACATCACCGGAGAATTTATTTTTGAGCAACTTGAAGGTGACATTGAGAAAAGTGGGATGCACAGCCAACATAATACGAATTGCCATGGATAATGTACCCAAATATAAGAGGATAGGAGAATTGATAGACATCAAGAATTCAAGCACTGTGTAGACAACTTGCTCTGCAAATTGCTTAGACTTATTGATTGAGGATATTAAGGAGCTTCCATGGCTAGGTCCTATGATTAATGATATAAAATTGGTGATCTCTTTCACATGGAAGAATCATCAAGCAATGAGCACTCACTATTTTTTGGAATTATAGCCATAGAAATAGTCCATCCATGAAAGGCTCAATCTGGATTCTGGCTACAAAATACATGTATTCTGTTGTTTATTTTCATGTGTAGATGTATTGTGCATGATTATTGCATATAACTAGTCCTGAATCATGACTAAGGGATACACATGAATTGCAAATTTTGTATAGTAAAAGATTTTGGATATGGAATTTCACACTGGCTTTAGTAACATTGTGTCTATTCTTTAACACATTCACATTGTTCTATGCTTTATTGACATGGATGGTTCCAAAGGTAGTCCGTCTATCACATACTTCACAAATACAAGGGATCATTACATCTATGATATCTTTATCAACATTTAAGTATATTTTCGATTTAGTTGTCAACATATTCATTTGATCTCATTTTTAAAATGTTCATTAGTCACTTTTAATTTAGATTTCATGATGTACTAGAGCCATTAGTAGTGATGGTAGTTTTTAACCTTTTGGCATGAAGAAATCATGAATTTGCAATCCTTTTGCACTCTTTTCTTAAGGGTCACAATTGATCCAAAGTAAATATACGGAATGTGAAAGACTTATACGTGGAGCATGTCATGTGTTCAAATTAGTAGATTGCATTCAACAATGTTTTTGCATATATGGAAAACATTGGTATTCCCTATGCTCGTTCCACTTCATTGTGACCAAACATCACATCTTAATAGCTTGAGTGATGGAATCATTATGGATATAGACATCTTATCATTGCACCATATGCTCTCAAAGTTCTTTCAAAAGTATATTGATATTCGGCTTATACATTTGTCACATTCATGCTTTGCAATTGGACATTTCTACTAATTTGTAAGCACTAATCATTAGTGCACACAAAGCTCAAGAGTTGTCGAAGAGTCACAGAACTACCTCATGTTGCCCTTTTCAAGACCACTTGAAGCTATTGTTTTCTCCACGGATTCTTAAAAATTCAACACAAGGATATATTTTTCTATATTATAATAGTACTTATAGATTTTATAGTATAATCTAAAACTTAAGGTATCAAGTAACCTAAATGATATATGTTGATTGTACACGTTAGATTTCAGCTATTGTGTTCGAAAAAACTTTCAAAATGTATTAGCCTTTAGGACAAGAAACATTTACAACATGCTCATTCAAAACTTCAAAACATTCATGACATGCAAGAGAAGATTTATCAAATGCTTCATTTAAAGCTTGAAAACAAAACAAGATGATTAAGGGGGACAGTCTTATGCTAGATAACAAAAGTGAACACAAGGGGACCATCTCTCCACACGTACAACTTCAATTTATGTTAAGAGGTCAAGATGCACCCTCAACAAAGGGCATGCAATTGTATCAAAGTACAATGTTGACAATGAAACAAAGACACTCACATGATGATTCCTACATGGAAACCGAGTTTGATGATGACAAAAATATCATTATCATAAATGGCATCCTCTTTCAGAACTCCTCAAAAACCAATATGATTTCATGTGATCCCATGTGATTGCTTGACTTAGGAACCCATGTGAAGGCCTCTCTTTAATATCCATGTGACTTGGGTAGAGACAAGATTAGCCCCCTTGGCCTAGAGATAAATACATGAGTTGAGCTAGATGGGTTGATACATACACTCATTCACTCAAGTGTGGTGATAATTAAATTGGGCAATTCAACATTGGTAGCTACTATCTGAAGCTAAGGCTTGATTTTGGAGTTTCATTTGTCTTGAAGAAAACCACATGAAGATTTTCTATTAGGAGTCTATTAGGAGTTCATGACTCATGAAGATTTTCTCTTCCTCTCTCTATCTACAAGGGTCTCACCTTGAAGCTTGCAAGAGGGTCCAAAGAATCCCCCCCTTGGCCTAGAGATAAATACATGAGTTGAGCTAGATGGGTTGATACATACACTCATTCACTCAAGTGTGGTAATAATTAAATTGGGCAATTCAACATTGGTAGCTACTATCTGAAGCTAAGGCTTGATTTTGGAGTTTCATTTGTCTTGAAGAAAACCACATGAAGATTTTCTATTAGGAGTCTATTAGGAGTTCATGACTCATGAAGATTTTCCCTTCCTCTCTCTATCTACAAGGGTCTCACCTTGAAGCTTGCAAGAGGGTCCAAAGAATTCCCCCCTCTAAAGGAGAGCAAGGACCCCCCCCCCCCCCCTTGCTAGTCACATATGGTCAATAGTTGATCCTCTTGGTTGCCCATCCAAATCTTCAGTCTCAACACACAAGGACAACTAACAGCTGACAAAGCCTCACTCCTCTCTCTCCCTCTTTATTAATAAGGGATCTTCTTTTTCTATTTTCCTCGTATACCCTCTCGATAGTTCAAACCATATGGGATTTCTCAACACCCAATAGTGCATACTTGTGAACTATGATTTTTCTCCACTGAACGTCATTGTACCAAAAGATTGATTTTTTCATCCCAACTATATTAGTAAGCAATTTTCCAAGCTAATATATGTGTCTAAATTTCCTATTTTTCATAACATGGTTACAAAGCACATTTGGGAAACAAACAAAAATACAATGGATTCTTTCTATTTGCTTATCATCGTGCATTTTCCTTCCATCGTCTTCTTTGGATGTATATCATTGAGCGGAAAAGATTGGCAAAAGAGTGTGATCACTAGTGCAAGTAAATTTAATGTCAATTCTGCTTCCTTGATCATCCTACTTATGAAGTTTGCCTTTGCATATCACAAATGTCCCTCAATCATCATAGTTGTGCTTTATATTGCAAGATACATACTACATAAGCTCATATATAAAGGTGTAAAGTTACTCAAAAATGGGCAAGAATTGCATGCAATCCAAGGGAGCATCTTATCGATTTTGAAACAAGGGCAGGCACATGGTTATTCTTGCCTCCATAGATACCTCAACTTTCTCATCCTCAATTCCTTATATAAACACTCAATCATCATAGTTGTGCTCTATATTGCAAGATACATACTACATAAGCTCATATATAAAGGTGTAAAGTTACTCAAAAATGGGCAAGAATTGCATGCAATCCAAGGGAGCATCTTATCGATTTTGAAACAAGGGCACATGGTTATTCTTGCCTCCATAGATACCTAACTTTCTCATCCTCAATTCCTTATATAAACACTAATGTCGCATCCCCCTTTCATACTACCATCCACATTACCCAACCCTCACATCATCATGATCCAATCCACTAATCCAAAGTCCAAGCTATGTTACTTTCATCCTTGCTCCACCACCAATTTGCATAAAATCACACTTTACTCCTCAACCACATTTGACACCTCCATCTCCATCCCCTTAAGCTTTAACTCACAAGCCAAAATCCCAACCTTTCTAAGAATCTCGAAAGGGCCATATTATCTTGGAGATAGTTTAAGATAGGATCCTGTTTTCAAAGTTTTAGATCTCTCAAAACTTTCAACTTGTTGTCCAACTTGAAAGGAAATATCTCATCTCTTAGGGTCTCTTTATACTCGAGCTCTATCATCATTAATGGGCTTTCCTCAAGTTTTCTTTAGCTACTTGCGTCTTAAATTCATATCTTCCAGGAAATCTTTGGATGCTTAGAATTTCTCGTTTCGCAATCGAACCGCATGCGAAGCTCTTGGCTCGAACATGTACATTTACGTGAAGGGACTATATTCAATTGTTGAATGTCTAGCACTATTGTAAGTAGACTAAACTAAAGATAAATGGTCTTCTCAATCAATTTGGTTTGAAGATACATAAGCTCATAACATATCCTCAAGTATTCAGTTATCCCTTTCTGTTTGCCCATTCATATGTGGATGTTCGATTGTGCACATATTTAACTTTGTTTCTAATCTACTAAAACAACTCTCCTAAAATGACTAGTATATTTTCTATCTCTTTCTAACGTTATGTCATGTGCTACACCATAGAGACGGTAGAGATGTTCCATAAACATCTTATTGGTTGATTTTGGAGGAATAAAACGAGCCATTGGTCAAAGAATCAACTATAACCCAAATTGCATCATGTCCTTTTTGGGTTTGAGGCAAGACAATAATAAATTCCATGGGAATATCTTCCTTTTTACCATTGAGAATTTTCGAAGGGTAAGCCTCCTATTTTCTCTACTTTGTTTACTTTCCTATTTACATTGAAGTGCATAATCCTGTACATCTTTATGTACACTTAGAAAATAAAATTTTCTTTTGAACAATTCAAAAGTTTTGTTGGTTCTTGGATGACTTGCACTAGGGGTATCATATTGAGGAGATGATGACAGAGATGAGAGGGTTTTTGCAAAAACTTGCTCTAGACCTTCCTATTTCTTGCTTGGATACATTAATGAACTTCTTAGGCTTTCTATTGATCTATAAATATGACCATAATACTTTGAAACATTGTTCTCAAAAATTTAGGTCAAGATAGACCATTTGCATATTATGAGCATGAAGTTGATGATGAACCTTCAAGTATATGTATTGACATGTAAAGTACAGTGCTTGGGAATGTTAGAGGACTCTTATGTCTACAAGGAAAGAACAATAAGCATTCTTGACTGAAGTATAAAAAGAACTTTTCCCATGATTCAAGTAAATAACCTCTTCAATTTTCTACAAGTGCAAGATACTTCTTGAAAGAGGACAACACTTCATCTTTATGCTTCATAAAACATATTATAGTCCATCTCCTAAAGTCATCAATGAAAGATACATAATATCTTGACCCTAAGATAGATAGTCCTTGCTTGGACCCCAAATATCAATGTGGACAAACTCCAAAATGTCTCCCTTTTTGGTTGTTTACGGGGCTTGCGAAATTGGAATGCATCACATTTGTAAATCATGTATTGCTTTGTGATATTTGGGAGACCAAGTATACTTTGATCTTTGCTAATTTGTTTCAAGGTCCTCTCTCTAATGTGAACTAGCCTTTTGTGCCAAACTTCTAACTCTGATAATTGAATAAAACTATGTTCCTTAAGTCTTTGAGTTCAAATGTGAATAGTCTACCTATCTTATATCCTTTGGCAACCTTCTCGAACCCTTGGTATGGCTCTTGCACACAGGCTCCATATGTTTTAAACCTCACCTGCAATCCTTTCTCTACACTCTATCCTACACTTATCAAACTTTTGGTGATACTAGGTACATAGAGAACTCTACTCAATAGGTTTATATTACCGTTTGAAGTCTTCACATTTCCAATCTTCTCTATACGATGTCTTCTGTCATCTCTTTCTTGCACTTCATGCTTGTTCTTCAGGTCTTCTAAATGTGAGAGTAGTGCTACATTCCCTACATGATTTGAACATCCAAAATCAATATAGAATACATGTTCATGTGATCTATATTCCTTCATGGTGATGTTCATGAGAAGAGGTGAATCCTCTTCGGATTGATCATTAGTATAATTGTTTCATTCCCTGCTAGAGTAGTGCTACATTCCCTGCTACATGATTTGAACATCCCAAATCAATATAGAATACATGTTTGTTCATGTGATTTACCTTCCTTCATGATCATGTTCGGGAGCAGAGGTGAATCCTCTTGGTATTGATCATTAGTATAATAGTTATAGTCTCTCTTTATTTTGTATAACAGCCACCTCTGCTAGATCCTCTTTCTCTCTCATTCCTTGGATTGTTAAAGCAATGTTCAATGACATGATTTGAAAGTCCACATATGGCACAGGGTGAGGTACTTTGAGATCTCCCCTTGCCTTGTCTACCTCTTTGCCTCTTTCTCTTGAACTTCTCCCTCTACCTGCAAAATTACCTTGGGAGGTACTTTCTTCTTCCATCTTTACTTCCACCTTTATCAATGTTTAGGGCAGAGGATTAATTACCTTTTTGTGTATCTCCATTCTTCATAAGCTTGCCTTCATGGGTAAAGATTTGTCCCATGAGTCTGTTGAAATTTGGTACTTGCATGTCCATGTATAGGTCCATAACAGTGGTGAATGCTGCCCACTTATCATCTTCTTTGATTCCATTGATGAATTGTCTAACTATTTGCTCTTCATTGATGATCTCTCCAATATTTCCTAATTGATCATCTATGTGTTTATCTTGGTGACAAAGTCAATGACACTCTGCTTGGGCTCCTTTTGGAGGGAGGTGAGCTCCATCCACAATTGATTCTTCCTGACCTTAGTCCTTGAAGAGAAGAATGATTCAAGTGCATTCCAAGTCTCTTGTGAAGTCTTATAGTGGAAAGCAACGTTTTAGCAACGGCAACGGCAACGCGTTAGCAACGGGTTAGCAACGAGGGCAACGTTTGGACCTAGGCGTTGCGATAAAGTTATTTATTTTTAAAAACTTATATATATATTTTTTAGGTATTTTGGGTCCCATGATATATAATAAGAGGGAATATAACTATATATACCATAAAATTGTATGTATGTATGTATATATATATATATATATATATACATACATACATACATACATACATACATACATACATACATACATACATACATACATACATACATACATACATACATACATACATACATACATACATACATACATACATACATACATACATACATACATACATACATACATACATACATACATACATACATACATACATACATACATACATACATACATACATACATACATACATACATACATACATACATACATACATACATACACACACACATAACACACACACATACACACACACATACAAAAAGAAAGAGAGAGAGAGAGAGAGAGAGAGAGAATCACAATGACAAATCATATGAGCCATGGTATAAATCGTAAGTGGCAAATGGCAAATATGAAGTCACAAGTGCCACCAGAATAGTAAATACCATGGTGGAAAGCAACGTCGCCTATGATTTCCAAAATATTAATCTATTTCAAGATGATAAGGCCGAAAATCATATATAAATGAATCTGTGCTCCTCTAAAGCTTTTAGTGTCTTCCTAGTTCTGCACATTTTTTGAAGATTTGGAATAAGATTATAGATAATTTTCTATCCCTCCTAAGAAAAATATGATTTTTGGTATTTTTTGGATTAAAAAAAAAATGAATGCAACGCAACGCGTTGCGAACGTAGCAACGTTGTGAAGTTGCGGTGGCGAAGTTGCAGACCGTTCGCAACGCGTTGCGATGCAACTACGAGTCTTACAAGTTACAACCCCTAATATCTAGAAGTAAGAAATCAAAGATAGAGTTTAAGATATATGACCTTGTCAAAGCATCTTTTGCACACCATGTATTCAACCTCTCTTGCTCTTGTTGAGTTGATTGTTCTTTGGTCCTTAGAGATTTCTTCCTTGTAGATATGCTTCCATCCTCAAATACCATGTTAGTAGTCACTTTGATCCATTATCTATTGAAGGAGGAAAACCATCACCCATAATGTATACACTATTATGGTGCTATGATACCATTGTGAGGATCTAATGGCAAAGTTTAGAGATGTGAGGGTCTTTACAAAAACCTCCTCTAGACCTTCCTATTTCTTGCTTGAACACATTAACGCACTTCCTAAACTTGCTAATTATGCATATATATGACCATAATACTTTGAGCAATATTCTCAAAAATTTATCTCAAGAAAAGCTACTTGCGATTATGAGCATGAAGAGAAACAAACTTATAACTTGCATTAGCAGACTCATTCTCAATAGTTTCTCTAATCAAACTAGAAGTTACCACTTCTATTTATGGAAGAAGACACTCAAAAAAATACTCAATGCTCTTAATTTGCTACAAATAGAGCAAAATCCTTTCCCACATCTTCTAATAGGAAGGTAGTATATGAGCTATTGCAAGTTATAGATTAAATTTAGAGTGCCTAGAATGTGAGAAATATACTTAAGAAGTTAGAAGTGTGATCTTGATATTTCAAAAAGAAAACAATGCATATACACAACCATGGAGATTGACTCATGTCTCTCCACACAGAGCTTCAATGATCAAATCATTACATACACAAGTTCACAAAGATGTTATATTCATGATACATGCATTGGCTGGGAGATTGAGACCATAGATTCACTTCGATGACTCTGAGAAGTCAACGGACATGAACTGTCGGCAATCAACAGTACATGTGATAATGAATCTTCTAAGTATATGTATTGATATGGAAGGTACAATGCTTGGAGATATTGGACTCCTATGGCTACAAGGAAAGAACAATAAGCACTCTTGAAGTGCATGAGAGCTCAACCCATATCCATGACTTCTTTGTTGAAGCATATATAGACTTTTCCTCATGATTCTAGTTGGTTGGTGATAAATGATGATGATTTTACCAAACAAATTCAAATCATCTTTTCAACTACTTTTTTGAATTTTGAATTCAAATAGAACTCATGGCTTTTGGCTCTTTTAATCTACCTTAGGGCTTGACTTTAAGGTTTTAGACTTTTATACAAAAGAGTAAACTAAATAAAAGTTCTTCTGGGATATGTACTAAGAATACACCTTCTGGTTATACGTATGATCCTAATAACTCATAGAGTTCTAATTATGTGGCACTTTCCCCTCTTATGCAAGCATGGAATTTGAGATTGATTTTGGACCCACATGGAGTTTGACTAAGTAATGCGATTCAAATTGATTTTGGAATAGGGCAAACAACATTGGTGCATGCAATCTTCGTGGAGAACTTCTAGTTTCTTCCAAACTTTACTATTTTCAATGTTTAAAGTTTAGGTCAGGTTGACTTCTTCCTTCCTTTTTCCCTTTTTGCTCACAAGTGGCTTTATGTTGCATCCTAAAAATACAATTTTTACTTAAGTGCCCCGGATTTAAGCACATGAAGCAAAGGTTTTCATTCTTTGCCTTCTCCCAAACTTCAAGGTCAAGCTTGGCTATGAAACTCGAGGGGTCTTGATATCCTCTTTCTTAAAAGTGCTTATTTTCGGTTTATTTCTTTTAAAGTTTTTATTCTCCTTAATAGGATGACATGGTTGTGTCCTAGTCTTAGCATAATCTTCGTAGATCTATGCTAATTTTATCACTTCTTCTAGACACTTAAGAGTACCTCTCTTCACTTCATGTTTAATCCCTCTATCACGGCCATGAATAAAACCCATTACTTTATGAAAATCATCCAAATTTTGGAGCTTGAGAACTATTTCTCTATAATGAAAATCAAGGAGAGAGGGCATCCTCGTTGAAAGACCTTGGCTTCCCAATTATGTTCGTCCTCCTTCTCCGGCAAGAACTCCTTTTTAAAGAGGTCTCAAAGTTGTTCCAAGTCTCACGAATCCTCTGAGATTCCTTCTTCATCCATCACTTGAAGGCTTTTGACTCAAGGGACAAGCAGGTTTCTAAGACTTGGTAGGATTCAAGAGTATTTCTTTGAGTTGATGCAAGTCTTTCTATTTCTCTAGAAACATAAAAAATGCATCTTTATTTCTATCTTTGTCCTCTCCTGAGAATTGAGGTGGCTTTAGGTCTTTCACAAAAGAAAGAATCCTAGATCTTAAAGAAATAGTATGTTGATGATCCACAACTTTATAATTAAGTGATATATTACTTTGGATGAGTAATGGTCGAGACTATACCTCATAAGATCAGATTATTCATTGTATTGAAGGAAACATCTTGTGTATGTCAAAATACCTATAATTCTCTTGTTGATGGCAATTAATTATCACAAAATACTCTTCTTTATAAATAAAGATTAACTGACTGCAACATTGTTGCACTCTAGTTCAAGTCTACGTGTGGCCTATTGATTATTTAATTTCTGCCAGATGTACCGAGGAGAAAAGAATATGTATGACTTCACATTCAAGCTGATTAATTATTGCATGTGTCCTGGTTGGCCAAGAGACTCAGTTTAGCTGCGCTACTCTGAGCTGTTGTACATCATTTACTTGTTACATTATATTTGTCTGTCGGCTATTTTCAAACTTCATAGAACCACAAGCCTGAACACGAGTGTTGCAAGAATGCACTTGTGCTCACGCCTATTATGATTCAATGGTAAAGTGGAAACCCATTACTCCAAGTACAGAAGCATCAATGCTGCAAGCACTATGCAGTTTTAATAAAACGCTAACATCGACAAACATAAATACTTACATACACAAATATATTTATACATGCATGCATGCATGTACATGTAAATGGTCCAGCACTTTCAAAATTGTTTGGATCAAAGTGGTGGGTTAATAGATCCTTTAAACCTTTCGAAATGTCATTCTACATGCGCAAACAGGCTACACCAAGGATAGGGCTTTGGAAGAGCAACCAGAAGTACTTCTATAACAGGAAAATCAAGAAACTGTTGTTATGGTTGCCATATACATCACTGGCAATCAAAAATAATTATTGCTAATATGATAGAAGTTGACAAGAAAGAAAATGACATGTAGAAAACAATATTCCAATGCAAAGATGTAGCACATTAAGCCTGATAAAGGCGACAGGATGGTGTGCATTCTGTGGATTTTCATGTGAAGAATAATCAATCATATTGCTTTCAAAAGCTACCTCATTGCCTTCTCATTGTAAATATGTATTGTCAAACTGCCTCATGTAACTGGAAAATGAGTGAAACTGAAATGAGAAAAAGGAATACCTGAGCCTGAATAAGAGCATTCAACTTTTCATCCTGTCTTCCTTTCTCCAATTGTAGTCTTTTTGCATTTATGGATGTTCTAAGCTCACAGGTCTTTGCAAAAACATTGTATAAGGATTTCTGAGCGACATAAATATGGATTAGGAATTTGATGAATTTTCATGTATGATACAAGTTCATTTTATTCACGCTACGATTTGATCTCCACATGGGAAGAATCAAATACTTCATATTTTACTTTATATGCAACAAAGTTCTTTAATGCAATTGATCCATTCATGACACATGCTTATAGCAAAATTCACAGAGGCTCAAATACCTGAGCTTCCAGCAGTTGTGCCTCGATGCCTGCTTCAGCTTTTGCATTGATAAATCTCCATTGCAGTAGACGATTATGCAAAATGCGGAACAGAGGAACAGCATCAATTTGCATTAAAGCTTTTCTTCCTCTCTTTAAAATATCACTACCGAAGTTCAGAGAAACTGCAGCATTGCTGGACCGTTGTCCTTGCATCAACATTGAAGGGAGTGGTGCTCTTGATCGTCCAGGACTAGGGGTACTTCGACTGAATATTGATGTTTTCGGCAAGCTTGAGGGTTGCTGTGGTATTACTAATGTCATCCAGGGTGGAGAAGGAGCATCAGTGGAAGACATGCTGCATTCTGAATATGTTCCTGGAGACATGGGTCTACAGGATCTGACAGCGATCCTTCTGCTGCTTGCAAGAGTTAATTCAGTATCTAGCAAAGAAGAATGGACATTACCCTTTTGCACACCACGTGCTGAGCAATTCATTGCATCTTTCCAGAATCTTGCAGGAACTTTTGTACCCCTCACATGTGTTACTTCCATGTTTTCCACTGTGGCATCGTTGCACACTGAATCTGCAATTATGTTGAGGGGAGAGTTGATAGCAGACTCAAGGGATTCAGTTGTGAAGATGTCTGAAAATGTCGAACTCATTGCTGCTTCCATTTCCCGTGATAAAGCTTGTGACTCATTGACATTCGCATTTGTTTGCCCATCCTTGGAGGTAATACTAATCTCATGTGGAAAACCATTTTCCCTCTTGACTTCTGTTTTTTCCTTTTGGAACCCACGAGCACAGCCTTGCCCTTTAAGTTTGGGAAAAGAACCTGCTCGTGATAAGCTCATGCTTCGTGGAGTTCGTGACGAACCAAAGATTGCTTTTGACTCTACCATCATTGGTGTAGCCATACTATCTTTTTGCCTCCCTCTACTGAATGAAGCATCAACACTTCTGCTTAAAGCTTCTGAGCCACGCATTTTTAAATTCCATCCAGACCATCGGTTAACATTGGACTTACAAGGGCCATCAAAAGGCTGTGTATTTTCTGATTGATCTGAATTCTGAAATTGCAGTGTTGTGATTTTTGGTTCTCTGAACCTTCTCTTTACTGTATTAAGTGTAGGGCGTAGCGGTTGATCTTCAGGACTGCCACTTTCTTGATCTCCAGAAGCGTTCTTCTTGTGCATGGCATATAGTGCTTGGGGATAAGCCTCGTGTTGCATTGAAGTGAAGGCCCTTCTGTCTGATGCTGGCCATAGAAGCTCAGTGCACGCATTCATGCGCATGGGTAGAACACGCATACCTGAGGTAATATTCATAGACGCGTCGCAATGACCAGATCGTATCTTTGCATCTGAAAAGTGTGACGGCGAATGGTGTAATTTTTCACTTGCTTTACTCCATTTGGGTGAAGTAACATCAAGGGTATTCGAAACGTTGCCTCCAGCACCGGATGCATTTAGATAACTACGATTAGGTGAAACCTGGGTGATATTCGACTTATATCTGGATCTAACTTCTCTATTTCGAGGCCGACGGGCAGAACTTGTTGTAGATTTATCCTTGTTTTCGTTGCTTACCGTGCATTGAGATGTTAGCAGCAGTGGTGTTGCTTGACTAGTAGATATTTCAGACATTATCTTGAGACCAGTGAAGCAATCTGCAGGAACGAATCCGGGCTAAGGCTAGACATAGACGGGAAGAGAAAGGCCGTACAAAAGCAGAACTGGAGCAAAATTACGAAGAAAATACGTAGTATTTTGCGCATGAGAAGGCAGAATGGGGATAGCATTGCTGAACTGGCAGTTAACATGAATATAGAAACGACTCGTGGACAACACTATCCCCATGCGTATCTCTGTTCCGGACATGCCACCACACCATCAGAAATCAAAGGAGAGGAATAGGACGTGATAAAACACCAACGATCCTGTCAGGAATTCCATGTCGAAAACTTTCTGACGCATTTCTCTCCTCCGTACTTTCAAAGTCTGGGACTAACACTTATTTTCAGATGGTATATTCGGCAAACGTCTATATATTTGCCCCCTTTGTTGTATGTGAATACAGTTTGCCGACCTAAACAGTGCACGAACTGCCTTTCTGCCGCATTGAGCGAACGGCGGCGCTTCTTTTGTCCACAGTCAAAATCAAAAAAGCATCGCATCGATAAGCAACGTGCAGAGATGGTCCGAGTGATGCTATGAATACATGGAAAAGCTCTGGAATGCCTGAAAGATTCTGAGAGAGTGATTCCATTAAATGTGTGTGTTGTTGTATCTCTATCTTTCACCAGGAGACGCCAACAGCATGTGAGGAACTGGACGCTGCATGGAGAAGTTAGAACAAAGATCGTCAACCGACGGCTGCGCAGACATGCGGATCAAGTAATGATTTCTGCGTCCCCGGCGAGCTACTACAGTACTACTGTTACATGAGCGAGACAAAAGGCTGTTATGCGGGGTCCGGGGGGCTCGTCGCCGCTGCCGGGCGTTAGAAGAGAGCTTCACACGAGAGTCAGGCAGCGGCTCGGCCATTCCCGAGGTGCCATCGCTGATATCAAAGTTTGGCTTGCCACAATTTTTGCCCGTTGTAACTTGTAAGTCGCGAACCTTTCAAAAATAAAAAAGGAATTTTGTTGTTTACTTGAGCGTATGTCTCCATCATTCCTGAACATAAACACATTTTCAGACTTGGAATTCTCATTTTCAAAGTATCGAAATTCCCACATCACTCATTTCAGTGTTAATAAGCTCGCAAGCATTAATGATATGTTACATCAGAACAGAAAGTAAAGCCAGAACAGGAAGTAAAACCAGATGGGGTAAATACTAAACACTTTGGATTCTGTATTAAAGGTACAACGCTTCAAAACCTGAGATCGATGTCTTGTTAACCTTTCAAAAGTGAGGGAATAAAAAGGCTCTCTTAGCATATGAGTTGTATTTTTTTAATTTCAAACCGATATTTAGAAAAAAAAACCATGATATTAAAAAAAAAGTTTAAAAAATTAAGTATAAGATCGAAGTTTTCAAAAAAAACAAAAAGTAAATTTTTTTAGGGTGGGCATTTGGAAAGGTCGCCATTTGAAAGAACAATTCTATAGGTGAATGGGTAAAGTCGGGGGAGTAGGCGCATGCTAAACCTCTATTATAAAAAAAAAAGTGGCGACTTGAAACAAACAACTTTTTAGATCACATTTATATTTGTCATGGATGACATAAAAAAGTGGCACTTTTGTGAATTTTTAGTGAGGGTCACCGAATTGTTCTTTTTTAATAAGATTTATCAAATCAAGTTTTTTCTACATCCCTCAACCGAGACTCCATCATGTGCCCAAAAATCAAGGCATCCCTTTGAGTAAATATTTTTTTCATAATAAAGTAAGAGCTATTGCAGAGTTATCTAGATTGAATATGGCTAAGGAAGTACAAGCTTTTATGAGTCATTGTGGATATTATCAATACTCTATCCACATCTACATTGAATATGGCTAAGGAAGTACAAGCTTTTATGAGTCATTGTGGATATTATCAATACTCTATCCACATCTACGCTATCATTGCAAAGCCTCTATACATGAGCTAAAAAGATGATTGTGCACATCCCCAATTTTGACAACACCATATTGGAATAAGCCATTCCATGTTCACATGGATGCTTCCAATTTGGCCATCTCATGTATAAAAGTGCAGGTAGAAGCATCAAAACACATTAGAAGGATGAAGTTGAGAAGACAAGGCTTAGACCAGTCAAGGATCAATTGTAGTCTTTCCCACTCTGAAGTCCCATCGATATCACATGGTTGTGTGCTAGACTAAGGGGAACCCCTCTCCTAGCATTATTGATGGACATGCCATGATGAATACCTCACTAAGTCTCTCTTCTTGGGTCAAGATTGGATCTATGATCATGCGGTCAACTTAAACCTAAGAAGTCAAATTCTTTAGGTTTGGGTATGCAAACAACATCTTATAGTAGAATTAGAGAATTGCATGGTCATTGTTCTAAGTCTCACACATGCTCTTAGTTCTTCTAAGACTAATCTTGGAGAAGAAGATTATGTATGTGTCCAAAGCTTTGTGATGTAGAAGAATTCAATCATTGAAGATCAAGTTCTAGAGCGGGCGAATCTCCCTTCTATTCCAAAGATGAATGTGGTAGCAATAGTTCAACCAAAGAGGCAAGCCAAGAAGCACAAGAAGACTGGTGCATCGAGCATACCAATAGAATCTATGAGAAAAATGATCCATGGCATGAAGTTGATCTGGGTATGAAAGGGTGAGTAGCCGATTGTTCCCTCACAATCAATATCACTACCTGAGGAGCAGATGAGAAATCCAAAGAATCGAGCAATAGACTAATGAGGATCTCTATCTTGAAGAATATGCAATATTTGGGTATCGAAGCATTCGATCAAGGCTGACTACAATAACACACAAATTTAGGTGCCTAAGACTTGCTTACGAGTTGAGATCTTTACACATGAGCTCCTAGGTTCTAGTAGGTCACAGTCCATCTCAAAACCCAAAAACATACACAAAACACTATTATAAGTAAATCATTATGTAAAGTTTTTCCTAGAATAACTTGGAGATGGGGTACCTAAGAAGTCCCATAACTGACTTAATTCATCATCAAGAACCATGTATAAACCTAAAGGCCGATCTTCTAATCCCATAAGGGACTTTTGGAGAGTCAAGCATTCTAAGTTACCACCTGAACCAACCTTGTAATATAGTTGTACACTATTAGGAGCATGTTGAGCTAATGCATTGCCTGACTATGCATCTAGGCTATGCATTAACTCACATTCTCACTACATCACACACTCATCACTTACACAATCACTAAATCCACAGAAAAGGATCAAAGGAGACATGTTGGTATTGTAAAGGGAACAAGGCCTTATCAAGTTTCTTAAAAAAAACTAATATGTTCTTCTTATTCTAGTAGATCAACAAAGAGTGTCACTCGTATTGGTAAGCCATGGCTGAAGTAAGACCCAGTTCCCAACCCATTGACATCAGTAACCTCCATTTCAAAACCTCCCATAGAAACTCTAGTAGAGTTTTGGCACTTGAGGGTTATATCAGTTAAAGATCCCCCTGATGGTCAAATGGAACGGGTAAATGCCCATTTTCATTGGTTCAATGATTTAGTTTGACCCCTTGGAGACACTGTGCACATCTTGGAGTCCAAGTGTGAATTCAATAATGTTTGGGGTAGATTCCAGTTCTTCACCCATGAATTTGAGCAGCTCTAGAACACACCAAAACTACAAGACCTATGGTAGAGAGTTGGGTTGGTAGACTATTTCAGTGAACCACTACCCAAGCTAGACTTCATGCGGTGCTACTATCAGATTAAAGACATATGAGGCACCTTTGTGATTCCCTCCTTATTGCATAGCAATGAGATGAAGAGGTTCAATCTCACCTTGAACTTAGTATGTGAGCCCTCAACATGCAAGGTATGCATATTCCCTTGGATAAGGAGACTCTAGTACCAAAAAACATGAAAAATAGGAATATTGTAAGCTAAAGGGTATGGAAACCATGACACCAAATATCTCAATGCCACTCAGGATGTGCATGTAGCACTTTGCTTTTCCCCCATAGGATCATTTTTACTGAGCCCGATAAGCAGATACGGTTTAGTTCATACTTGGCTAAGACCACAAGTTCAACCATCAACCTCCCTATCTAGATAAATGAGCAGCTTTATGTAGCGAATAGCCGATGGTTCCGCAAGCCTATATTGAATGGGTGTTGCACAATCACACGCATTGTCTATAAGTGTCTATCTTAGAATATTCCTATTGAAAGAATCTTGAATTGGTCTAGGATTCAATTATTCAAATTTTAGAAATAGTCCGCATTCCAACTGAAGAGTATGAGAGGAACCCTTCCTTGTGCACAACCACGAGGTGCAGTTTTGACTCCAAACATTTCACCAAAAGGGGAAAGACTTGTGCAAAAACCTTCACGATCCGACTTCCCTGATGCAGCATAGATGGAGCGCCATCCACTGCATAACCAACTACCCCTCCTCTGCCCCTTGAGTTTGAGTTGCAAGTACTTGTTGAATTGGAGGAAGTAAGTACGTTTGACTTTGAGAAGCTTCTTCATGATGTTGCTTTGATGGATGTAGACATAGGATCAATCGCAAAATTTAAAACAGAACAATAGACAACTAGGGAAGAAGGGCAACAAGCTACTCACACACAAGAATAAGAGAGACAAGAAGAAGAAGAAGAAGAAGAAGAAGAAGAAGAAGAAGAAGAAAATAAAGAAGAAGAAGAAGAAGAAGAAGAAGAAGAAGAAGAAGAAGAAGAAGAAGAAGAAGAAGAAGAAGAAGAAGAAGAAGAGGAAGGAGCACCTGCTTACACAACTCAACTCAGATGGCTACAACAAAGGATGGAGAGCATTTAGGTCATAGGTAGAATTTTTGTGCGAAGAAGTTATGTGCTCATGGAACAACTCCTAGAAGGAGAAGAACTAGACCAAAAATTCATCAAATCATTATGAACTTTAGCAAAGACTTGCAGTGTTATAGAAGCGATCCCCCATATGTTGCAAAGACCCCGGTTCTAGTATGATGCATCCACACTTGACAACATTCCGATAAGAACATACACATACCAATCACTTCAACAGAAGCAACCACATCTTCTCTAGTTACAATTGAAGTCACCACCACCTCCACACCCCTAATTATCATAGCCACAATTGATCTAACCATGGAAACCCATGTACAAACCCCAATATTCTTGTCCCTCCCCATTCCATCCCCCATTAGAACCACCAATCCTCAACCCACCACCACTCTAGAAGTAGTCACCCAATCAGAAGGACCCATCTTCCACACCCCACCTCCCTCACCCCCTAGGACCAAGGAGGTAGTGCTAGCCACAAACATAGCCACTGCAGTACCCACCTTCCCCTTTTGCAACCCCGTTTCACAATCACAACTCTTTTCTTCTTTGGACAACAATTTGTACCGTACCACCTTTACCACACATCTCCTTCTTGAACCTATTATCAGATACCCTGCAACTATATCGACTCTAGCTTCAATTCCACCCTCATTCCAACCATCTTATCCCAACACACACCGTCACCCCTTTCCCATAATGTCGCATTTTTCTTCCATATTCCATCAACAATCCCTACTTCCTTCTTGGTGGGATAGGTCCTCTCAACTTCAACAACCTTTCACAACATCTCAATTTTTCTCAAACACCACAGGCACTATACCCACCATCATAATTTTTATGGTGGACACATCACACACATCCATGTCCAATTCAATGGACATTTCAAAACCCATGAAACCTCCCCAGCCCCCACACTTCCATCTTCCCCAATCCCCCCTCCACCTACATCACCTTCACTCACAACACCATTCTCCATGCCATTCACTCTTCCCATCTCTGCTCCCTTTCCCCCTACATTACATTTGATACAAACTACATACATGACTATGGATTCAACAATAAATTCTATGATCAATTGTGCCAATCAATTGAGATAGGAATATCAACAGCTAACAGTATGTGAGGAAGCCCTCAATGAGTAGTCTAAAAACTAGTAGGAATGAATTTTTGAGCGAGAGGCCAACAATGCAATCTTACAGGATCAATACAACTCTTTACACATATCACACAATGAGCTAGAGTACAAGATTCAAAATATGGATCAAGAATTGATGAAGATAATAGAGAGTCATTTACACATATAGATGGAACACAATGCAAAGCTTCAATGCAATATGGTGCTACTACGGAGACATCTTGCCACTGCACACAAAGAAAATAAAAGATTACAACAACAAAATCAAGAAAACTTGGAGGCGGCGATAGAGAACACACTTGCCACAACATTCAACCCATCTAAATTCTAGGCAGTTCCCCTAGAGAAAATATGTCTCATTTTGGAAGAGTATATGCAAATGTGTAGAATCACATGATACAT